>OX940976.1:32996231-33406231 GCA_954871275.1 Leptopterna dolabrata
CGAGTATACAGAAAATCCTGTAGAATTTAAATACATTGACAACCTCCAACAGTTGCAACAGCGATTGTATTATTTGTACGCTCAAGAACAATTGGGAAACAACAATTTTCACAACGAAAAACTAGAAATTGTAAAGTTCGTGATTGATCAGTTGGAAAAGAAAATTGATGGCGAAAAAGGAATAGAATATTTGATAAGAATCGTAAATTGTTTGCCTAAAGGTATTGTTAGGAATGCACCTGAAGATTTCAACAAGACAGAGGATGAAACGTCTGAACACACAAAAGATGAACAGGATCAGGAAGTAGTTGATGAAAATTCTGAGGATGAGATACTGAAAGAAAATTTTGTTGAAATACCTGTGAGAAAAATAAATAGTAGAACGAATTATGGGTTCAAAGTTCGTTATTAATTTCTATCTAGGAGCTTCAGAGCAGAGTTTAAAAGTATCCTAGATAAATATGAGTAAGAAAAAAAAAAAACGCTGCAAATCCCTGCACAACGGTTTATTATTTTGTATAGAATACCCTCCTGTTACAGATCACAGCTCTATGTATAGATAACCCTTCTATATAATATGATATTTACTATTCTATTATATACATATTATGTAGATCGCAGACCCTCCGTAGGTTAGTACCTAACCCCGTACTCGTTACTAGGTACCTACCTAAATCACGAGTTAAATGTTGCTAAAATAATTCTGCCGATGACAAACAGTACCTAACAAAAAGAAACGCACATAATGAAGTTCTGAAAAGAAATTGTTGATGAGGAGTGAAAAAAGTTGCAAAAGTACCTACCAACAAACTCCAGCCCCTTCTACGTAGATGGTATACTGAACCGTTGTGTAATAATTTACCGTTGAGTAATGATTAACCGTAGTAATAATTTACCCATCAATAATACTTCAACGTTTGTTCAAGTTTCACTACCTACCAACAAACTCCAAAAGAGCCATCATTTTTCAAGCGAAATAATATCACAGAACTCGACTTCATACTCCGCCAATTATAATCAGGTGATCCCTACCAATGATTGGCCGTATTCACAAATTCCTATTGTGGGCGCGTCTCTGGTTACGAGATTTGGTTTGAATTGTATACAATTTCATTCACACTGGAGTCGAAAATGCCTGTCGGTGCAAACTTCGGGGCCTTACTGTGAACGAACGGCTGGACGTACGATGCTCCGGATGGTCTTAAAAAACTCGCAAGTTCAAGAACTATTTAAAACCGTAAAAATATTTACGTAAAATAATAGTATAGGCGTTTTGAAAATTTCAACCCCTATTTTGAACCCCTTAGAGATGACTCACAGTAACGTCGAGCTTCGAGGACCAACTAGACGCCGAACGGAACCTATAACCCGAATTTCATCAATTTTTTTTCATGGTAACTAAGAAAAGTGGCCCGTACGGCGTACGGCGTACGGCGTACGGCGGACAGACAGAAATATTTTTATTGCAGTTTTGGATTCTACATACCTTGAAACGTAAACCATCAAATTTTGAGGGGGGTAAGAATTTTTTTTTTCATGCTCGATTCCAATGGTTCATTATTGAAAATAATAAACCAAAATAGGTTTTAAGTTTGTTTTTATAGGGATTCCCTATAAAAACGTAATAGATACTAAGTCTCGGAAAAGGAAAGAAACAGTTTAATTATTTTGGTTCGTTTAAACACCAAATCATGATACTCCTTCAGATGCTCTTCTTTAATAATTTCCATCATATATTTTATTACTATTTTCTTTCTTTTAACTAACAGATATTCTTAATTTAACCTACCTATAATTCCATTTCCATTTTTCCTTTGCATTTATATTTAATTTCCTACCTAGTCGTCTATTTCATTTTTCCATTTCTTTCTCGTTTTCCGTTTTCGTAAGTTCCTTTAGATGATCTACGAAATTTTCTTTTCCTATTCCTATTTTATGATGCCCCCAAGCAAGAGTATCCATACCTTTTTCCAGAATATACCTTTTATCATCATAGGCACTGAGCGCTTTCTTGTTCTGTTCAATGGTATAAATATCGTGCTTGTTTGATCTAAACAACATTTGTTTCCTGTAGATCGGTTTCTTGGTCAACAGACAATCCTTGAAGTCCTCGAACCTAATGTCCTTTTCAACAACGTTTTTCTTGATTCCTTTTGCTTTCTTTGTTTCTTTTTGATTCTCGAAAGTTTTATGCGCATACTGTTTCGATCTCAGTCCAACGAATTCCTCCATTACTTTTCCGTTCATTTCATCTTTGAATTTTCCAAGTACTTTTTTATTCACCTGTGGAATTCCATACGCATTTTCTTTCGGATAATCGGATGTATCAAACTGATCGAGCATGATGTTTTTAATGTCCGCGTAAACATCCTCAGTCTTTATGTCCATGATCAGACTGTCCGTGTCACAGTACATCAATTTGACATTTTCTCCGTATTGTTTCTTTATCGTGTTGTAGTAAAAGTCGTACATTAGAGTTTTAGAAATTTCCAGAATGCTCATGCCGATGTAAATGGGTTTATTGAAAAGAATTTTGGTCTTTTTCATGTGAACTGCTGCTAAGTTTTCCGTGAATATCGTTCTACGATCAAAAGTGGGTTTTGCTATCAACGATTCCAGTTTCTTTCCATTTGAACATAATTTAATATCGACTCTTCCCCTGATATTTTCCATCGTTTTCCCGAATACACTGTTGTTCATCAATTTGAAAAATTCCTTTTCAAAATCATTTTTCGCTTTCGTTCTCAGTTCCGTGTTGAAGTCAATGTACACTTTCAACCAATCCGATTGATCAAATTCCAGTGCTCTATGTACTTTCTTTAGTTTCATTCCCATACTCAGACACTGTTTCAAATCCCTGTAGTGCAAAACGTATTTATCTTTGTCGTACAAAGTCGTCATGAGTTTGGGTAATTTCGTATTTCCGATTCGGTTTTCTGGTGCAAGTGGTAGATCCGAATGTAAATCGTGTAGTTCTTTAGGATATTCCAAGTCAACTTCCAGAAAATAACCTTTGGGAGACTCATCACTTATATTTTCAACATCTAAATTTTCCAAGTTCTCTACCCATTTAGAACCTCCGTATGGCAAGTACTGAGACATAGCCCAGCCGTACAAGTTGTTTGCGTCAAGATACATTATATAGTTGGAAGGTTTAGTTGGGTCGTATTTATCAACCATGTACTTGTTGTTTGCTTTCGCGTGTCTGTTACTACATTGCGATATAC
Organism: Leptopterna dolabrata; assembly: GCA_954871275.1. Lineage (NCBI taxonomy): Eukaryota > Metazoa > Arthropoda > Insecta > Hemiptera > Miridae > Leptopterna > Leptopterna dolabrata. Next base: position 32,999,459 of record OX940976.1, read on the forward strand.
CACCGCGAATTCCTTTTTCAATCATTAAAATTTTATCGTAATCAGTCGGCAGCTCCAGTTTTACTTTTGTCATTTTCAACATACCATCCCATGCTAATCCAGGAGTTGTATAATACCAAACTGGATCTAGTTTGTAATACTCCAGGGTTATATCTCTGAAATTTTCCATTACATCTGTCAGGAGTAAGACATCACATTTGTTGTAATGCGCCGTGAATTCCCACATGTTTTTTACTTTGATTTTTTTCCAAACTTCTTGCGCATTTTGATACTCAGATACTTCTACGTTTTGTTTATTTAGTGTGCTGTAAAATTTTTCAATAAGAGGTAGAGATGTTTCATCGTACTTTTCTAAACAATCCATGTACTCATAGGGGTAAGCTAGTTTCCTTTTCTCCAACTTCAGTTCTCGGTTCTATGTTTTTTTCAAATACTTTTTCACTAAAATTAAATACTTTGTGCAATATTCTTTATGGTCGTTTAGTTTATCCTGAGTTCCAAAGCTCCTCAAGCACATTTTACACAAGCACCTTCGTGTTTGGTGTTTTGTTAGTTGACTATGGCCTACCAGTTTCCATAGATCTTTGATCCAGCAGTAATGTTCAGTTTCCTCGTTTTTCAAGTACAACAAGTCAATGTACCTTTCCTTTTCATCTTTCGTTATTTCCAAGGGAACTATAGTATTTTTTTCATTCAAACAGAAAACATTAATGGAAATCCCAGTTCTTTTCTCAAACTTTTTCACGTCTGTAAGTTTCATAGGAAAACTGATATCTTTCAACGCTTCGTCAAACTCATGTTCCCATGTTATGTACTTTCCTATTCTATCAGAATTTTTATCAGCTGGATGTAATGCAGACAGAATTGACCAAAGGAAACATTTATTATCGTCATTTTTCACATTTATAATTGCTTTCTTACTTTGTAGAAAAGCTGGGAGTGGGATGAAAGATGATCCTCTCAAAGGAGTGTACTTGTTAACGTTCAGTTCCAAATGTTTGATTTTGTGAAGTTGCCATTGAGATCCTTTAATTTCGAACGATTCCATTTCATTTAGAATTTTCTGTTTCATTTTCTCGTAACAGTTTGCAACTTCTGCTGACTGCAATATTATTACGTTTTTAGTTTTGAAATTGAGTTCCTGATACTCCATGTTATTTTCGTTAGTTCCTTTTTTAAATTCTGCGATTAAAACTACATTAACTTTCAGGTTCTTTTTTCTAAGTTCCCTGTTGAGTAAACCTGTTACGATATTTTCAATACTGTTAAGAAATGTGGAAGCATCTTTAAATCCTTTCGTATTTTTAATATCGTAAGTCGCTAATCTAGATTCAAATGCAGTTTCCTTTTCTCCAACTTCCGTTCTCGGTTCTATGTTTTTTTCAAATACTTTTTCACTAAAATTAAATACTTAGTGCAATTTCCTCGGTCTTACAAATACTGGTTTTGCTTTTCTAGGTTTTCTGATAGTCATTGTCCGGTCCGGGTCGTTTTTTCCATGGCGCTTAGACTTTAAATGTCTAGCCCAGTTTTTATAAGTAGTGCTAACATCGCACTTTTCACAATGCCTTCTCGTATCATACATGTTTATTTGAAAAGAGATTCTTTTAACTTACCCCTCATTTTTTTTATCCACCCACTTTTTTCTTTTGTCTATTCTTGTATGGATACTATTTATCCTGTCTCCCATATTATCCTTTCAACTTACCCCTCATCTTTTTAGATTTTTCCCTATTGTCATTGAATTCACAGATTCACAAATTCAGAAGAGATATGACGTCTCGTCATTTTAATTTAAGACGATTCAAAAATATTTTTAGCGTCTCGTTATTTTAATTTAAGGCGTTCATTTTATTTTTTTCTAGTGAAAACATCAGAGGGAGCTAAATTTCAAAAATATCGAACTCTAAATTGTTAAAAAATTGCATTTTTATTTACGATTGAAAAATTTTTAGAGTTCACTAGAGTTTCTGATAAAAAATATTTTTAAAAAAAGTCACTGACTAAATGAAAAGTCACTGGTTCTGATGTTTTGTGATAAAACTTTTTTATCAGGGATTTAAGTCGCTAAATGAAAAAGTCGCTGGTTCTGATGTTTTGTGATAAAAAATGTGTTCTGATGTTTTGTGTTAAAAAATGTGTTCTGATGTTTTGTGTTAAAAAATGTGTTCTGATGTTTTGTGTTAAAAAATGTGTTCTGATGTTTTGTGTTAAAAAATGTGTTCTGATGTTTTGTGTTAAAAAATGTGTTCTGATGTTTTGTGTTAAAACTTTTTATCAGGGATTTAAGTCGGTGGTCCAGGATCGGTACATTTATACTACTGTTATTCATTAAGCAAACATTCAGTTAAAAGCGTACCTATCAATAGATCAATAATCTTCAATAAAATCCTACGAAACTACCGACTCGATTTCATACAGCCGTGCGTGATTATATCATCTGTTCCCTAGCAATGATTTCTGGGCTGGGTGTGCATACCGTAACATTCACACTTATGTTGACGAAGCTTTTCGATGTAAACTTCAGGGCCATTTACTCAAAAGGCTGCAAATTATTACGCAACATTTTTATTATTTACCTGTACGGATGCCCCTTCTGCGTAGATCACTGTTTTCTGTGATCAATACCTATCCTCGAGCCCCCCCCCCCCTCCACCAGTAAAACGCTCAATCGAGTAATGGAGCCGGCCCGTGAACTGCTGTTTCATAAAAATCCGCAGGATTCAATAATTCAAACACTAATTATTGGTTGTTATTCATGAAGCGTAACGTTTGTTCAAGTTACAAAAGTACCTATCAACAAAATCCAAACGAGCCATCATTCTAAAAATGAAACGAAATCACAGAACAACCAATTCGACTGCATGCAGCCATCCGGATTATAATCAAGTGGTCCCTAACTATGATTTCTGGGCCGGATCTATACCGTTTGATTCACGATGATGTTGACGAAGCTTTTCGGTGCAAAAGAACGGCAGGACGTACAACGCTCCGGGGTCTAAGAATTCTTCACTTCGAGATCTATTTGAAAACGTTACAAAAACCATATCCTTCCATTGAAAGCTTTCAAGCTACGGCGTTCTGAATATTTCAACCCCTATTTTACACCCGTTTGAGATGAATGACAGTACCTAGGTAATGCCGAGCTTCTCGGAGCCACTAGACCCCAAACTGGACCTACAGACCAAATTTCAGTAACTTTGGCTCTTGGTAACTAAGGAAAATATGAAGAACGGTGTACCTACGGCGGATGGGAAAAAAAATTGTATTCCATTTTCTGATTTTACATACATTGAAATGGAAACTATCAAATTTTGTGGTGGGGGGGGGGGGGGAGGGGTTGAAATTGTTCTTCATCCTCGATTACTTGTTCTAAAATGAAATATTGCTAGATGAAAATGTATGCTATAATATATTCTGATGCAATAAATAAATCACGAAAACTCAATGCTCGATTCCAAAGGTCGATTATTGAAAATAATAAACCAAAAATTAAAAAAAATGTCTCCGCTTTCATGGAAAAACATTGAATTGTGGACTTTTTTGTACGCAGAAATGTTCAGTACGTATTGCATAATATCAACATTCAATGTTTTCCCGTGAAAATGGAGAAAATGTAATTGCAATTTTTGTGGCGTTAAACGGAGAAATTGTGGGATTGATGGAAGGCTCCCTCAACTGATTTGGGAGGATCCACCATCCTGTAATTCATACTCACCAGTCCTACAGAGACTTCATTTCGAATTTCATCCCGATTGGTAAAAACAGGAGTGAACACCTCAGGGCTCACTCTGCTGAGTCGGGAGGATGCTCACCTCATCATTCTCACTGACCGAAATTACCTTCTGGGCTCACTCGTTTTCTCGAATGAAATGAAATGATATGAATGCAAACGGGAATCAAATTGATTAGCTTCTGAGGAATTACAGCGTTACGTTTTTTGGTGCCGGAAATTTCGGACCTAATTTTTGTCGGTATCGCGTTACAGGTTTTTATTTCGGAAATTTCGGATTGTCCCCTGGCCTGAAAACATATCCATGTTAAAATTCTGAGGTTCGAGATCAATAAGAACGTTGAAAAAAAAACCATACCCTTCTACTGAAATGTTTTGAGCTACGGTGATCTGGAAGCTTCTACCCCTGTTTTTCACCCTTTAGAGATGACTGGTGAATACGGCTCAAAGGTTTCATTATTGAAAATAATAAACCAAAATTTAATTTTACCATTTCATGTCAACTAGATGAAGTTTACTTACGCTTCATAGTTTTTATTAATTGAGCCACTTTCGGGACAGTGTGGCAGAAGCGGTGCGCTGCAACAAAAAAATAAAATAAAAAAGCTGCAAATTATTACACAGATGTTTATTATTATTATTATTGTTATTAGGTCATTATTACTAGGTTAGGTATTACTATCATTACTAAGGGTTTATTATACTAGTAGTGGCAACAGTCGGATTAAAAGGGGACTATGAATCATGAAGGCACCAATTAAATCACACATATCCACATTCAACTATTTGCATCATGTAGTGTGTTTGTTATCCAGTTTCATTGATTATAAGTGGTTCGTCCGATGATACTGCTGGATTTTTCAGTTGCAGGGCAAATAATGATGGCGAGCGGATTGATTTTTACTTCCATGTTCCTATTGTACCGAAGGAAGTGCTGAGGTAAGCACCGCCGCACTCCGCAGAGGGGGAACGAGACTCCGAAAACCAGTGAGACAGCAGTTCCGATCGAGGCCGCGAAGAGTTTTCTCAATAAAAAGCTACCTTACATTCAAGTGCCGTTTTGGTTTATTATTCTGTGAATAATACACCTATGTATTCGCTCAGCAAAAAATTTTTATAACACCCCCTCAAAATTTTGTCTTTTCCGTTTCAAGGTGCGTAGATTCCAAAAACGCTGCAAAGTCCTTGTCACATGGGTTTATTATTCTATTGGAGTTCTAGAGATTTTTGTTGGCTGTTAAATGTATTGTTTCTTTCATGTGGAATGATTGAAATAGCTATTTCTGATGATTTCCACCAATTTTGGCCCCCAAAACATGAAATAGGTACGCTTTTTTTTTTCTTTTTTTTAAGATCATCTTTGATCATTGGTAGTGGCATTTAATGGTCTTGATTCACCTGTTTACACTTTTTCCAATGTTATTGTACACATTGATGGTGATTTCAGACAGTTTTCCAGGACGAAAACATGGATCAAGACGATTAAATGGCACTACCAATGATCAAAGATAATTTGAAAAAAAAAAAGTAGCGTACCTAATTCAAGTATTGGGGGCCAAAATTGGTGGAAACCACCAGAAATAGCTATTTCAATTATTTTACATGAAATATACAATAAATGAACAGCCAACATTTCTGTACGTATGTCCAGTAGAATAATAAACCCATGTGACAAGGACTTTGCAGCGTTTTTGTGTTTTAGTAACATGTTAGTAACATGAGCTTTTGAGGTATCGTTTTCCATGTTTTGGGGGACGAGAAGATCGAATATGAAGTCGATTTTGACCAAGGAGTGGAAAATTGAGGTTGTACCAGATGTTCAGCTCCCAAAATTGATTTTTTATGAGTCAAAAACCTGCGAAATCGTCTTCAAATCACCATCAATTTGTATAATAACACTGGACGTAGTATCAACAGTGGATCAAGACGATTAAATGGCACTACCAATGATCAAAGATAATTTGGGAAAAAAAAAGGGAGCGTACCTACCTAATTCAAGTTTTGGGGGCCAAAATTGGTGGAAACCACCAGAAATAGCTATTTCAATTATTACGCATGAAAGAAACAATAAATGAGCAGCCAACATTTCTGTAGACGGTATGTCCAGTAGAATAATAAACCCGTGACAAGGATTTTGCAGCGTTTTTTCTTCTATTCTCCCGGCCAGTGACAAAGTCTCGAATCCCCCTCGGACTTCAGGTAAGGCTAACTGTCCATTGATTATGGGTATATATATATATGAATGCAGTTTTGTTTCAATTTGTTTTGATTCATTATTCACCTAGTTCAATTACCTATTTTCTCCATCTTACTTGCCTTCTACCTGTTGCCTGAACATACCCACTTCCACATTCCTACCTCATCGGATCTCACTCTTTCATCTCCTTTCGTCTATATTCCTTCCAACTGACTTATTACTTACGTTTCACTAATTTTTTCCCGATCGTCCTTCGGAGAAAAAAAAAATCGCCCACCGCTTGTCTTGAGAAAGAGGCTCGGAGAACGAAATCTGCGGATAGTTATACTCTCGCCCGCCGTCCATCTCGTGTTTCGCGGTATCGTCACGGGAAGGAATCCTTATTTTACATTCGTCATCGCGCTCTCGCAAGGGTTCCGAACTCGATCGACGCCTCGTATTACCCCGCCACCTTCCACCACATTCCCTCTTAATTTTATCGCTTCATTCTTTTCTCTCTCTTTTCTCCACTGTTTACAGTAGATTTCCTTTCGATCTCCCTCCATCAGGAAGATCTTACTCTCGCTTTCTCATTGCCGCCTGTAGCATTTCATATTGAAGTACAACCACCCTATTCACTTTGTTTATCTGCTGCATTGAAACTTCATTTCAGTCACCTACCTTCCTTTGAATCTCATTCCAAATTATAATATTTCGAAATTTTTTATTTCTAATATCACTTTTTCCATCTCTTCACCCAGTTACATTATAGGTATTGAAACATTACATAAAATTGAAATATTATTCCAACTATTTTTATTCCAACAATATCAATGAAATATTATTTCAACATTTTTATTACATTTTCATTCCACTGAAATATTATTTCAACCCTTGTAGCATCATCATATTATTATCGTCAAGTAGGTAGGTACTTTTGCAATCATTACAAGTGAAATAGCGGGCAAGAGGTATCAACCCTCACAATCATAGAGCCATTTCGCAACCTCCCACTTTTACCAGATACCTGGAGAGAGGAGTTAGCAAGGCACTCAGGCCCCAGGTTTTGGTGTAATTACATAGGTAATGGTCACTGGGTGCAATATGGCTTGCGTCGAGAGGTTCCAGGTTAACTACCTTAAACGGGATGAGCTTGAATTCGAGCTCAGAATTCGGGACCAACCTGTGGCGGGGAAAACAGTTGATCAGATGAGGGCGCTCTCCGCAAAGCACTAAAACAAAATCTTTTGCCGCTGGAACGGATCACTTCCTTCCTAAACGCTGAGCAGGAGCTAGAGCTATGCAGCCCGAAAGTCCACGCTCTCCAGGCCATTGTGGAACTCATGGACGAAACAGACGACCAGCATTCCATCCTGAAGGTTCAGACAACTCTCTGGCATCTATTCAGGAGAGTGTATAACCCGGCCTGTGGCCCAAAGCTGAAGGAACGGCAGGACACCTACCGGGAAGCCCTAACTCTCCTAGCAACCAGGGTTGACAGGTTAGCCGACAGGGAAAGGAGCCAGAAGGATGATCCTACAACCCCACCATCGACCTCCCCCCTACATCCAGCAGTTGACCGCATGTCTTTCTACAGTATGGACCGTACATCACCACTCCCTCCAGTCTGCTTGGGACAGGCAGAAGCCACGAAGGACCTCACAGTTGGGGCAGGGGCCTTAGCGGAACGTTTTCAGGCCACAGACAAGTTCCTGAGGAATCTCATTTGCGACCTCCGTCAAAAAATGCTTCACGGAGTATTCCTCACGGAAGACCAAAACAGCGATATTACAGAGGGGGTTAGGAGAATCGTCCAAGCTGAGACTGCCCGTCTTGTCACCCAACTAGCCCCCCTACATTCACTTGGGGAAGATATGTCGATGCTGATAGCAGACATCAACGATCTCTGTGGGGAGGTGGCCATTATCACTGCAAGGCTGACAAGGATGACGGAATTCTACAACATCTTACAGGCCTCAGGCGTGCAGCAGGACGGGCATTGACGGCGCTAGCCAGTTCCATCAATGGAGTAGAAAATCATTTAAGAACCCAAAGCGAACGCCAGGTAGCCTTATTGGTGGCAGTGAGAGGCCTAGGAGATCAGCTGACTGCAACATCTGCACCCGGGGAGCAGGGGACCCCAAGGCCGTCAGCACACCATCCAAAGCCTCAGCACTCAATGAACCCTTTCAGGTACAACAACGAGCCTACCCACTATCCAGGGAATAACATTACCTCTTGCTCAACACAGCACCCACCACCACCTGCTTCTGCTCGCCCGGGTGGACCGGTGTCAGCAGGGGCTGAATTCCAATGGCCCCCAGCTCCCTCACCAATAATGGGGGGTGACGACCAAGCCACACGGAACCCAGTCTCTAGTGAATACTTCCCCCACACATTAAACGAACACGGTTGCCAGCCCAGGCAAAAAGTGACTTCAGTGTCAGCTCAGGACTTGGACCGGGTTTACAAAGCCCTAGACAAACTGCCCACATATACAGGCAATGGGAAGTCAGGCAGAGCAGAGGCATGGGTAACACAAGCTCGCAACATTCGGGATGGCAGGACCATGATAGGGGACTGCATACATGAAGGATTGTGGGTATAGATTGCTATCGGTACGGCTGCTGGTGATGCAGCAGGGCTCCTGAGGACCCAGTACGGCAAGCAACATACTCTGGACCAACTAGAAGCAGCTCTGAAGGACAGGTTTGAGGGGATTCACACATAACTTTCCTATCTCCAAGAACTGCAACGATCAGCTATGAAATCGAATGAGACCATTGCCCAATATGGTGAGCGCATAAAACAGCTTGCTGCAAAGGCGCATCCGGGAAAGATCTCAATGATGACGTGGTAGCCCTACAAGCTTTCCTAAAGGGGCTGACACCTGACATTGCCATGAACACAGCAACAACAAACCCCAAGACCATAGCAGACGCCATGAAGACAGCTCAATCAGCGCTGAGTATGTTGAGTCCATCAGGTCGAACACATCTATGACAACTACAGCAGCTTTGCAACAGAGGAGTGAACCAGCTGCGGACCGACAGCAGAAAACCCCTTTACCACAGGAAAGCCACTCCCCCAAGTCGGGTGGGGCACAGCCCAGAAGAGTAAGCTGGAAAAACTGCCCTATTTGTGAAGGGGATGGCCACCCTGCTCGTCAGTGTCCCTACAAACTGGGTAACCACATGCATGGAGTGTTCCCTCCCAAGTGGTAGGGGAATGTCACTTGCAAAATGTGTTTTGAAGGTCACCATGTTTCAGTTTGTCCTTATCGCATTGGGGCAGCTAAATATGGGCAAGTTCCACCTGAGAGACCAGATATCAAAACTCGAAACCAACCTGGGCACCTGGGTCAGGTACAGGACTCTGGCGCTCAGTCCCAAAACGGGATGAGAGGGGGAAGGACCTAAATGACCTCTCCCCCTTACCGGCTACTACCCACAAGTTCACTAGATCAACCAAACAAATACCTTTACCGCAGCCAACACCTGTGTCAGATTCGGAACCGATGAGCTCTTTTAATCAGTCACAATTAGGAACTGGCAAGCAGCCATTACCAGTTCCACAGCCTTTCACAGAGCCTCCATGTACAATTAACAAGCTGAGGCAAGCTCCATTACCACAAGCGGAGGGCTATCAGGGGGATCAACAGACCCAGCTTCGGAACCCTTCATTCCCCCAAGCTCTTGCCTTCTCACGTCAGTCCCTGCCTTTACCACTCCGGGCGTTTAATGGAATAAGAGGCTCATGTTTCATTACACAGGATCACAGTTGAACTTAGTAGACAGAACTGCTGTACAGCAAGAAGCCCTACGCCCTACCCAGCACATCGTACAAGGAGTGTCTGGAACTCCACTAGTGTCCTATGGGGAAACTACCTGTTCTTTTGCCTTCACCGATAGTCCATCTTGTATGGCAGACGCCCTAGTTATGGACCTCCCACCTGACCTCCTGGCCATCATAGGCCTCGATTTCCAACACCAATATTATGCCAAACTGGATATTCCCAAAGGCGCTGTTTCCTTTTCTATGCACACCGCTGAGGGTTCCAACCGCCGTGTGAATCGCACTACCAGCCCCTACCTAATTGCCCAACTGAATGCATCCTACCACGAGTCTCTGGAAGAACATCATCATCGGCGAGTGCTCCATTGGGCAACAGGTTCCACGATGTCAGCTGTGATATTACTGATCATAGGGGCGGTTGTTTGCTTTCTACTATCAGGGTGCACCAGAAATGTACGAGTTTTGTGAGTTGCATCCAAACGCACGTACCTAAACTAATTATATACTAAGAATACAAGTTTGGAACGAAATTTTGGTTCTGTACCTAAGAATTTATTATTATTTATTATTAATCACTTGATCAAAGGCCATGTATCTCCAAATAATACTATCTAATTTTACTAATCTCTCATCTAGTTTTTACTATGTACTTCTGTGAACATTAATTTATGAGCAGCTTTGCAGATGCCAATGACCCATTATATCCGCGAACCACAGCTGGGCGGCCGACTCAAAACAACTGCGTCACTATCGAACGGAGACGATCATTCACTCGTGAGACACGATTTTCGACATGAAGCCACCACCATCCAAACAACAGCGAGGTAATTGATGCGGCAATCAAAGTGTCGCATCAAGGTGTACGCATTTTTTTCTCGAGCTTTTTGCATCTCATATCCCATATATCTCATATCCCTATTGCCATCATCGACAACGCATTCTTGTTCCATGTCGATTAGGTACCCATTGTCATAGGATATTTGGCAGTATTTCCATGTTTCTTACGATATAACAACAGGTATACTTATAGAATATTTGGTTCGGGTACTGTTTTCAGGTCTCTGTGTTATCCGCCACGGAAAATTATTTTTCCGGGTGCATAAAATCTCTCAAATACATTTCCTTTTGTTTAACCGTGGAAATATATAAACATATTTCCCGCTGGCTAATTTTTATTTCTACTAACCTCTTACATTTTTTACAGATAATAATAATAATAATAATAATAATAATATCTCCTATATAAATTTGCTCTTACTTGCCCTTAGCATTGTATAAACATGCTCGGGATAATTTTTGTTTCTACTATACTCTTACAGCAAGGCGCCCCTAGTCACAGGCGCAGGATTGGGGCATCACCGGAGCTGATGTCTCCGCAATGGAGGGGGGGAGGAAAAATTGGCAAACTCCAACCTTACTAGTTCTCAGCCAACAATCCCGCATGCTCACTAAACCCCCTAAACGCATGACGGTCCCTTGGGTTAAGCTCCGCATGTGCGTTCATCGACGTCCAATTTTTACTGATAATGGGTACGCCAGAGGGGCCCCTTGTCGCCACTCCTTTTCAGCCTTGCCGTGGATACGGCCTTGGGGAAGCTGCCAAAAGAAGTAGGGTTTGATTTCGCCCCTGGGGTGCGGGTAGGAGTGTTGGCATTTGCCGACGACGTTGCCCTGCTGGCTGAAACCTGCGAGGGCTTGCATATCACCCTTAATGAATGCTCAGGGCAGCTGGCCAGGTGTGGATTAGTGGTCAACCCAGATAAGTCTGGGTCTGTCTCCTTGGTCCCGTGGGGCCGCCAGCATAAGGTGAAGGTGGTGGATGGGGGATTTCTCGTAGTGCAGTCTCCTGTCCCTGCTAGATTGGTGCTGGATGTTTGGCGGTACCTTAGAGTCGACTTCATGGGTGTGGCCACTGTGACAGCAGGCGGTGTGGACCTTGGTAAGGCTTTAGCCAGAATTACCAGGGCTTTGCTGAAGCCACAGCAGCAGCTGCACCTCCTTTGCACGTGCCTCTTGCCAAGGCTAACCTATGGGCTAGTCTTTGGCAGGTTTACTGCGGGGAGGCTGCAGAGGCTTGATCATGAATTTCGCTCTGCTGTGCGATCTTGGCTGAAGCTCCCACCTGGTGTCCCGAGCGTCTATATCCATGCACCGGAGAAAGCCGGTGGCCTTGGCATTGCCTCTTCCTCAACAAGCATCCCATCTCTTTGCCGCCGGCGCCTGCTAGCCCTTCAGGGGTCGAGCTGGGAGGTCTCTGGTGTTGCGGCTGACCTTGACCTTGTCAGGCAACAGTTAGCATGGTGCGACAGAGCAACACCATCTGCTCCTAACCCCAGCTCGCCTGCTGAGTTCGTGACTGCACTGCATGAGTCAGTAGATGGTATAGAGCTCCGGCAGTGCTCTGAGGTCCCTTTCTCATCCCAATGGGTGGATTGGGCTTCGGAGGGCATAGGGGCCCGTGACAGGAACTTTCATGCTGTCCATGTGGCCTCACTAGCCACAGCGGTAAGGTGTTCCAGAGGTAGTCCAAGGGGCTGCTAACACCCTTTGCCATGCCTGTCAGGGTGCAAATGAGAACCTCTATCCTGTGGTGCAAGTCTGTCCATGAACTCATTGTGGTCACATCCACCGTCACGATGCGGTTGCCAGGCAGGTGGCATGTGTGTTATCATTTAGTGGCTGGGATGTTGAGAGGAAGAGGCTGTACCATGTGCCAGGCAGCAGTGGGTTGAAGCCGGACATGGTTGCCATTAAGCCCGGCGGGTCTGCAATTATCCTGGATGCCAATAATTTATTTGACATAGAGTAAAGAAGCATAATATTTTACTTTATATTTTACTCTTACTATTACGGGATCTTGACTTTTTTTTTTTTCATTCACCAGCTTTTGTACATAAATGTTGGGAGGGATAGTTGACAAGGCACACCTAAGATCATTTTCCACATCCAAACGGTTACGATTTAGGCTAATTATTTTCTTTGGAATCGACCAGAATACGAATATCGAATGAAAATATTTCCGTCAGTCCGCCGTCCCCAGCGTTTTTTTTTTTTAAATTTTATTTTATGCAGGCATCAAGTTGAGTTGAGAGCGCACATCACTGATCTCTCGGCCATGCTGGCTGTGTAGCGCAGTGGTATAAGCGACGGACTGGAACGCCAACGTTCCCGAGATCGAAACCCAACCGGGACTGAGTATTTTTTTCACTTAACATCAACAATTTCCCTTCAGAATTTCATTTTTTTTTGCCATGTTAGCTACTGTTTGTCATTGATAGAATTATTTTAGCAACATTTGACATGTGATTTTGGTAGGTACTTATTAACGAGTACGGGTTAGGTACTTAGCTACGGAGGGTCTGCGATCTACATAATATAGAAGGGTTATCTATACAGAAAACTGTGATCTATTACAGAAGGGTGTTCCTCACAAAATAATAAACTGTTTTGTAGGGATTTTCAGCGTTTTAAACTCAATATTGAGCAAAAAATGTGAAAAGTCGAGCAAGCAAAGGTAGGTTTAAGAAAACTGTACAAGAATTTTCAAAGCTCGTTTTGAGATAGCTGGATATATTGGTAGGTAACCCAAAATTTATTCTTCTAGACTCATCTTAGAATTCGCATTTGTTATTGTAAGATTAACTGTTACCTCATCTTACAGATGAAGCCATGACCCCCACCTCCACCGGGAGGCGTCGCTTCGTCCCTCCGATAGAAACCGCTGATATATTTAAACTGTTCTTATAGTAATTACACAATGATTTCATGATGAAAGTTCATTTATACTATCACTGCAGCACGCCATTAAACCAGCTCCCAGAGTCCAGCGGTTTGTTCTTCTGTATAGAGTTGTTGGGAGTAATAAGAAGCCGTATTGGTTTTGAGTTTTATAATTTTGCCTCAGCTCGTAATAGATTTTTTATTACATCTGTATCGTTCTTCAAACTGAGACCTTTGTGAAGATCGTAATTTTTAACGCACCATGGGATATGCTCCACAAACTCGTACATTGTTTTGGAATGTTTGGAAAATGTGGATGCTAGATTTCGATGAACAACCCCATAGCTGAATGTCATAAGAACAGAAAGTACTGTCAATACAGTCTCAGACAGGAGCAGTTGGGGGTATCAAAAATAACATTTAATGTTATTTTGCAGTACTAGGCTTCTTCGACTCTGCCCGCGAAGAGTTCTGTACGCACAAGTTCTCCCAGTTTGTTTAACAGAGTTAAGATAATAGCTGAGCGCTCACCTGACATTGCCTCTGCCAGTGCAGTCTTACATGTGCATAGTTTCCGTAAAAGCCCTTCAGAATAAAAATGGTCGTTACAGACAATATGTATCACTGTATAAATCCTAACCACCAAGTGGCAGAGCGTTTCCGCACCGGCTCACCGGCATTTGAAATAAGTTTCCATTGTTCCATCGCGAGTGATTTATTTCGGATAGGTAATAATGCATAATATGAGTCCGCGCTTCTACATACCTTTCGTTATAGAAAATCAAGCAATGGGCTGCAGTCAGGATGTGTCTGTCTGTGATGAGCGAGCCAGCGCCTACCGTTAAATAATCCACGAGCAGCTTAGCGATCCAGGGGTATTCATTTCTGGAAGCTGCCACACCATTGACTATCCTCATACCATACCTCCTGGTAGAAGGGCGTCCACAGTAATTGAACTCTACACGGAAAAAAACCATTTCTTTTTATATTTTACTCCATGATATGCGTTTCAACTGTTAGTAATGTATATTTATATTATATCACGTGTGTGTATATACAAATGAACTCGATAGACCGAGTGAATGAGTTTTTAAAAAACACTTTATTTAATTACAAAATGATAATGAGGTAAGAGACGTGTTGTTGGAAGAACGGGATACAAGACGAGAGTGAACCAGAAGGGGCACTCGGGGTTTATATAACATCGGTTGGAGGTGGCATCAGCAGTTTCTCGACGACGTGGCGGAGTTCCTACGAAGAGGCGGCGTCCGGTTGCAGGTTTTCTGCCGACGTAGCGGGGTTCCCACGGTGAGGAGTCATCCGGTTGCTGACTCTGCGCTTCTGCTCCGAGTGCAGCTTGTCTTCTTATAAGGTGATGGGTTGGAATTCGAGGTAACTCCTCCCCTCTTAGTCTCTGGCAGCACGAGGTAGAAAAATCGGAATCGTGCTGACTGGAGCGACTGGATCGGGCTGCTGAATCCTGATTTCGGCAACTGGAGGTTCGGCCACTTGCTGGGTTTCCTGTAACCTCGAGACTCGATATTTGGTTAACATCGTTTTATAGATTCTTTTAGTTAAGGGTGACATTAAATACATCATTATAATAATTGTTATTATTATTAACACAATGTCTTTCATCTGCATTAATTTGGGTACGGTTTGCGAGTGTAGCCAGGAAATGTCATTATTATTTAAATATAGTTCTTGATAGTCCTTTAATTGGAAGGTATCATTTTGAATGTTAATTTCAGTTATTTCTTGGAGGTGTATTTGCATGAAATAGGGTTTTCCTGAAGACGTTCCCTGACTCAGGAATAGTTCTCGATTTAGGTAAATTTCGTCATTTTCCGGTTTTATAAGATATGAACATTTAATTTTTACTATTTCCTCGTGATCATTGTTTTTTATTTCAATCGTTTCCTCGGTCGGAGTTGTAATTAGCATTTGATTTATTTCTACGAATTTTTGCGTTATTAGTTTGTCTACTCGAAATTTAGAATATGCGCAATCTGCAATTTGGTTTTTCGTAATTATGTTTTCCTCGCATCTGGCTTCACCCTTACAGATGTTGTCCCAATTACAAAAGTATTTATCATTAATTTTACTGCACATTTTTCTTAGTGTAAAGAATTCATTTTGTTTATCGTATAGGTAATAATCGTTTTTTGGTACTATGGTTATGAACTCGTTTCCCTTCCTCACTGGTATAGGTTTAATAGTATATAGAGTATATTCCTTGTAACTATACAAAGGTAAATTTAACAAGAATATTATTCTGTGATCCGCTAATGTACAATGAGTATCTATTAGAGTCTCATATTCAAGGATGTTTTCGATCATGGAGAGAGTACTAGTTTTGGTTTTATTAAGAACAAGGTCAATTTCTTTTTGTAGTTCGGCAGTAGTAATGATGCTGGGATGTAATTGTCCCATCTTACAAAAAGTATAGGCTGTTTCAATTTCTGCTACCGTTTGATCTAGAATATTTAGTGTTAATATCATATGGTGGATGTTTTCTTTTAGAGTGGCTGCTGTAGAGGCTGTGGGATTCACTAATTTATTAAGGTCTTCCATTTTTGCTTTAATTTGATTGTTATTGAAGTTCAGATTGGCTATGGTTTTGTTGTAACTCTTAATCATCGATTCGGTAATAGAATATTGATGCTTGATTTGGTTTTCTAAGTCTGAGTTTTTATTCTTTATTTCGTTTAAAATTTGCTCATACCGTTGCCTATCGTCATCATCTAAGTTACCTGTAATTGCTTTTATTATTGTTCCTAATCCGTTTATTAACCCTCTTCTATATCTGTGCTTGTTAGTTAGTTTTGGCACTAGATTTTGGAATCTGATCGCTAGTCTCCCTTGTGTTTGATCAAACATTGTTAGGTACTCGTCAACCTCTTCTTCAAGTTTCTTATTTCTTTTTACCAATGTCCTATATTTATCTTGATTATTCACTAACCTATCATATTCTTCGTATAATGTTTCTATATTAGTGTTCCGCGTTTTCTAAGTATGTCTTCTCGAGCGCTATTGGTAACACTCCTCCACTTTGTTCCATGTTTTTGATTACTGCTGCTCGACATACCGGCAGCAATAGCCTGCAAAATTAAATTAAATCTGCCGTGAGGATTTCATAACACATTTCTTCCCGTAGGTTAGAAATGTCTGATGATTTAATTTCAATAGTTTCATTATTCGCTATGGTTTTGGCAAATTGGCACATATAGACTCCGCAGTCATCCGAATTGGTTTGTTGGGGAGTATTTGGGAAATTGAAAACTTTCCAGTCAGAGAGATTTAGTGGCGAATTCTTTTTGGTTTGGTGTTCCTCAGTCATATAGGTTTTGATTTGGGCAAGAATATCTGATCCGTCCGAGTTAAGAGAGTCTAAGTACATTATCTCTTTTGTTTTATTTTTTACGACTACTAATCTCCAATGGGAATTTTTGAATATTGGTATTATAATGACATCTTTTTCAAATATGTCTACCTTACGGGTGTAATTTCGTACTCTTCAATAACCTCCGGCCATAAAAGATATGAATAAAAAGGTATTAAAGCAGAAGGTTCTTGGGGCATCGAGATTTTGGCTGTTACGCTGGTTTATTAATTCCATATAGAAGTTGATTATATTATTGTCGTTGAGCCAATTTCTGCTTTTTAATGTTATAAGATCTTCTCTGGTCAAGTTTAATCCGAATTTTGAGGTTAATACTTCATTTTTGTTTAGTTTTTCATCCCAAGCGTTTATTAGTTTTTTCTGATTTTGGTCATCTAATTTCCTGGGCCTCTTCAAATTGGCAGGATGTATTTTAGATTTAGTATTCGGGTACCTAGTTTCTATTTCCAGAGTTCCTGTTTTTTCGTTCGTTCCTACTATCTTTTCTTTAGCATATTTGGCTTTTGTTTTCTGTTGGATATGCTTTGTTTTTACATAAACTTCATCGGGAATTGTTCGAATTTCTTCTCGTTTCTGGTTTATTTTGGTTTATTATTTTCAATAATGAACCATTGGAATCGAGCATGAAAAAAAAATTCTTACCCCCCCTCAAAATTTGATGGTTTACGTTTCAAGGTATGTAGAATCCAAAACTGCAATAAAAATATTTCTGTCTGTCCGCCGTACGCCGTACGCCGTACGGGCCACTTTTCTTAGTTACCATGAAAGAAAATTGATGAAATTCGGGTTATAGGTTCCGTTCGGCGTCTAGTTGGTCCTCGAAGCTCGACGTTACTGTGAGTCATCTCTAAGGGGTTCAAAATAGGGGTTGAAATTTTCAAAACGCCTATACCATTTTTTTACGTGAATATTTTTACGGTTTTAAATAGTTCTTGAACTTGCGAGTTTTTTAAGACCATCCGGAGCGTCGTACGTCCAGCCGTTCGTTCACAGTAAGGCCCCGAAGTTTACACCGACAGGCATTTTCGACTCCAGTGTGAATGAAATTGTATACAATTCAAACCAAATCTCGTAACCAGAGACGCGCCCACAATAGGAAATTTGGCGGAGATGAAATCATTGCTAGGGATCACCTGATTATATTGGCGGAGTATGAAGTCGAGTTGGTTGTTCTGTGATATTATTTCATTTGAAAAATGATGGCTCTTTTGGAGTTTGTTGGTAGGTAGTGAAACTTGAACAAACGTTGAAGTATTATTGATGGGTAAATTATCACTACGGTAAATCATTACTCAACGGTAAATTATTACAGAACGGTCCATTATACCATCTACGTAGAAGGGGCTGGAGTTTGTTGGTAGGTACTTTCGCAACTTTTTTCACTCCTCATCAACAATTTCTTTTCAAAACTTCATTATGTGTGTTTCTTTTTGTTAGGTACTGTTTGTCATCGGCAGAATTATTTTCGCAACATTTAACTCGTGATTTAGGTAGGTACCTAGTAACGTGTACGGGGTTTTTCTTTTCCGTTTCAAGGTGCGTAGATTCCAAAAATGCAATGTCCGTCCGCCGTACGCCGTACGCCGTATCACGTGTACAGGCTTC
The DNA here is from genome assembly GCA_954871275.1 of Leptopterna dolabrata. Taxonomy (NCBI): domain Eukaryota; kingdom Metazoa; phylum Arthropoda; class Insecta; order Hemiptera; family Miridae; genus Leptopterna; species Leptopterna dolabrata. The sequence continues at coordinate 33,017,891 of OX940976.1, forward strand.
ATTTTCGGTCTAAAAAATTCGTTCTTTCGCACACATGCTCCATTTGGGCCCTAGTTGTGTCCCGAAACTTTTCAGCCCGATCGGAATATACCCAGGGATGTTATGAGTGAAAATGTGTGTAAAAATAGGTACTTTTTGTGTTTTAGTAACATAGTAGTAAAATGAGCTTTTGAGGTATCGTTTTCCATGTTTTTGGGGACGAGAAGACCGAATATGAAGTCGATTTGGACCACGGAGTGGAAAATTGAGGTTGTACCAGATGTTCAGCTCCCAAAATTGATTTTTCGTGAGTCAAAAACCTGGGAAATCGTCTGAAATCACCATCAGTATGTATAATAACACTAGAAGTAGTATCAACACGTGGATCAAGACGATTAAATGGTACAATCAATGATCAAAGGTAATTTGAAAAAAAAAAAAGGAGCGTAGTACCTAATTCAAGTTTTGGGGGCCAACATTTGTGGAAACCACCAGAAATAGCTATTTCAGTTATTTGACATGAAAGAAACAATAAATAAACAGCCAGCATTTCTGTAGACCAATAAAATAATAGAATAATAAACCCATGTGACAAGGACTTTGCAGCGTTTTTCTATTGTTTTTGCCTTTTCTTCTTCCGTTTTGTTGATCAAAACATCATAAATTGCTTTAACTTTCTGTTTATGATTATTCGTATAAGAGTTAGCCATATTTCTCTCTAAATCTATCTCTACTGCGGTGGAGTTTTCTATGTGCCCCCTAATTATCTCGAAAGGGGTCATTTTTGTAGAGCTGTGTATGCTATTGTTGTAGGCTAATACAGAATATTTCATCTTCGTGATCATGTCATCTTGTCCGAATTCCTTAGAATTCGTCAATAGCCTAAGATGCTCTATTAAAGTCGAGTGAAATCTTTCTACTGGGGCATTAGATGTAGAACTTTGTGTACTAGTGAAAAGGATGTTTATATTATGCAGGGATAATAGTTCTTTGAGTAATTCATTGTTAAACTCGGGGCCATTGTCAGATACTATTTGATTCACAATACCGTGATGCATCATGAAATCTAATAATTTATCGCAGACTTCAACGCTTGACGTGGAGCTTACTGGGTAGGCTGATCCAAATTTAGAGAATTTGTCAAGGATGGTTAAGAACTTTTGTTTTTCTATTGAAAATTTATCGATGTGCACTATTTCGAAAGGTTTGTTCTGGGATTTGAAGTTTTGTTGTTTGTTAGGTTGGTTCGATTACTGATAGTCGTTAGAGGTTGATTTAAAGTATGGTTTAGTTTGGGAGTTACCTCCTTGATAAGGTGGTTTAGGGCTGGGTTGCCCATTGTTGCTTGTGTTTGCTTGGATAATCTTCTGGTTCGCCTTTTGGGGGTCTATTTTCATTTTCGCAAAATTATTCTGCAGTTGGTTCTGTCCGTACTGGTTCTGTTTGGGCTTAGAACCATGAGCGTTCGCCCTGTACGACGGAATAAACTGGAAGTCGTTGATGAGTATGCTCGCCGCAGCTCCCATACTCAACGGGTTCTTTGTTCTCATCAGAGATCCAAGTGGCTGGTTGAGCCCTTTTAAGAAGGATCGCAGTCCTAATTTTTTGACGAAGGGAATGACCTGGGTAGGGTCTAATTCCGCTCTAACCTGTAGGTAGGAGACCGCTAGGCTAATTTGTTTGTTAACTCGCTCAAAGTATTTAAATCCGTCCTCATTCTGACCTTGCCTCATGCAGCACATTTCTTGTGTTAGAGTCCAGACGTCCCTGCGATCCCCGAAATTATCTAACAATCCTGTTTTAATTCGTCCCACGTGGAGACAGGGTGAGATCCGACAATGTCAGCTGCTGGGCCTTTGATTTTGGACAGAATACTGTGAAGCAGATACGTGTTGAAAAAATCCTCCGGGTCATTCTTGTTGAGGAATTTATTCAAAATGGTTTCACTAACCGATATAAAGCGTTCCATAATGGTGGGTTCTCCACGGAATTCTGGAATCATTTCTAAAAATTCCTTTTTAAATTCGGTTGCCATTTTTGGTTTGTTTTCTCCTAATGACATTTTTTGGTTTATTATTTTTCTTCAAGTACCGAACAAATGGATAATGAAAATCGCTACTTACAGTAGGATCCAAGGCATGTGTTTCGGTGACTTTTCTGATTCTTCCACGCTCTTTCCTCGTGACTGCTCGCTTGATGAATTGGGTGTCGTCCTCTTCTGTCGTTCGGCTCCCGCGATGGGTCGATTCCGAGGTCTAGAAGTTGATGACTGCGTGGACCGTGTACTCGAAAACCGTTAAAACGATACTGGCTCCCACGATGGGTCGATTCCAGTGAGTAGTCCTACCGACTGCGCCAATGAACTCGATAGACCGAGTGAATGAGTTTTTAAAAAACACTTTATTTAATTACAAAATGATAATGAGGTAAGAGACGTGTTGTTGGAAGAACGGGATACAAGACGAGAGTGAACCAGAAGGGGCACTCGGGGTTTAAATAACATCGGTTGGAGGTGGCATCAGCAGTTTCTCGACGACGTGGCGGAGTTCCTACGAAGAGGCGGCGTCCGGTTGCAGGTTTTCTGCCGACGTAGCGGGGTTCCCACGGTGAGGAGTCGTCCGGTTGCTGACTCTGCGCTTCTGCTCGGAGTGCAGCTTGTCTTCTTATAAGGTGATGGGTTGGAATTCGAGGTAACTTACATATGGCTGTGATGTACGATGGATGTAAGGTAACACTCATTCACTGTGTTGCCTAGAGGTGGATAATGTGATCAATAGAGGCCAACTTTGACCCCCCCACCCCGAATTCTTTCCGTCGTTACACATATTTACAATAACGTCACTGGGGAATCAGAATCTCATTTAGATAACTTAGACGCCTCACTATTACCTCAGGCACAAAGCATGCTATCATCTTGATTCGTCACTCGAATTGCTTGAAATGTCAGGGGAGAGATGCGACCCTTTTCATCGCTGTTAAGTGCTCATCGCGATTGAAGGTCGTGACCAAATCACAAAATGTACACAGCGTGAAGTAGCTCTCAAAATGAACATTTCGCTGCTCCTTTTAAACACACCGCCGAGTCCTGACATGATCACGGGAATACCATCAACAAGAAACCCTAAAGATGGAAGTAGTTAGATGCCTGATGCCTACCTGTTTCTGGACAGAACACCACCACCATGTCAATGTCCGTATGAAAATCATCACCTTAGTACTCATCATTTAGGTGCCGACGGCATTCAAGAATGGTGGCCGAACACATCCATTGCGAAAGTTTAAATCGTGTACGAGTATACCATTACATATCAATAAAATGCAATCATTCCCTCTGTACCTATTTGGTTTTTAGGTTCAATTGTACTTACCGTTAGCTTTGTTGCTAGTGAGCATCTTCTGAAAATGGAACAGAAAAATTCGTTTAATGGTTTATTTCAGGGTGCTGAGACAACGGGTTCGTTTCTGCATGTTATACCGCAGCAAGCTCGTATTTTTAGGTTCCTGCGTTTTTGCATTAATTTACTATTTTGCCAAGTTCGTGTATGGGCTGAAGTGCCCATAAGATTTATGCTTTGTACTGTTAATGCACCCTACAGGTAAGTGCTTATTACGACTCTCATCAATTTTCAGAATCAAATATGCCAAGACACTAAGTGACTAGAGAAAATAGTATTACAGTCGTAAACACCACAAATGTACTCCTGTCTCGATCAAATTTACGTTACATATTACAATTGTTACAGGTAATAATTGTAACATAACCATAAGGCATGTACGTATCTACTTGAGGTTTTTTCGGGTTTTGGTGGTCAAGTGTTGAAACGTGAACCATTCCGCAGCAGGAGAGCTCAAAAACTGATTTCCTAGCTCGGTTCTGAAATTTTCGTTATTGAAAATAATAACCCGAAAATTAAATAAAATACAATGTGCTTTTTCGCCCCTCCTTTCCTCTATCTTTCACTCACACATCCACTAGCAGACTATTTCATTTCTGGAGTTCCAATGGACCAAAATAAGATGTATTTGTCGTTTTATTCAGATTAACTATTCCTGAAATCCATCGAGACGTGATTATTGAAATTGATTCGTCTTCCCAGCAACCAATTCTTCCAGTTAGATGTCAATATTTCAATGCAGTTTGACTGTTTGTAACACATCCTATTTTCTTTTCTTCGATTTTATGCCTACCAAGTATATACTTACCTCGAGCCTCGAGGGTAATCATCATAATTGCTCTCTGGATAATTCCAAAGGTGTACAGCAGAATTCAAAGTAATTGAGCCGAATTAAATTCCACAAAGTACTTGAGCCGAATTATTCTAAAATATGGTGGACGGACAATATTATCATTTCTTAACCCTTCAAGCTAAACTAAACTGAAATCGTAAGCGAAAACCACTATTTACTTACGTTCCTAGGCTCAGTGAACCAGAAGAGGTTGGATCCAGAACATAGTGTTCCAAGTACTATCAGTGAGGCGATGTTTGACGTTTTTACTGGGAACATTATGTGCTGAAATCACATCCAAAAATAAAGGTTAATCAGCACGGCGCTTTTTTATTTAGATACGCAACGACTAACAACTACATAAAACTATCTATAATTCCCACCATGAAAGATAAAGAAGTCCAGAGAGCTGTTCAAACAGGTAGTAAGTATTTACGTATCTGTTATTATACTTTTTTCATGTCCCCATTGAATTAGGTCAATATTGTGTGCAAATCCTCTAACAAAAAAGCACGAATACTTTATGATGATTTTATACAAATTACCTATGTAAGGAATGGAAAATGTATTTTCGGTCAATGGTCGAGGGATATTCAATAACCCTACCTACAACTAGCTGGTTTGAAGACCGAAAGCCTCAAGGCAGATTCGGGTGTAATTCAATTTGTATCTAACATTAATTATCAATTACATATGGAGTGCATTGGGTACGTACCTTATTGGTAGGGTATGGTATTAGTATTTTTATAACTAATGGGTCGGGCGAACTGGGGCCCTAGATATATATCAACCTTGACGTATTATTATTAACTGACTAGTATTATTTGACGTATTTATGCGTGCATTATTTTATAAAATTCTACGAAACAAGTTGGGAGTCCAATATCGAGCAGTTAATAGTGGATGGCAAACACACACTTTCTACTGGCGTCTTTACTGGCGCCAAGGGCGTTCCCGCAAGCACAGTCTGCGTTCTTGCGCCAACAAATTGTTGAGCTGATTCCTATGTGTTTGGCCTGGTAAGTAGTGGGTATCTGGAACTGAAGGTAGCAGTTCGAAATTCTCCCACTAGAGTGCTCCCGGTGTGACCGGGTGGATCCGGTTGTTCTGTTGGCGGGCCGGCGATCGATTTTGCTTCCCAATATCGATCGCTCCCCTCTCCCTATTATTAGCCCAAGGCGGCCATTATTATTATTATGTTCTGAGTTTTCGTAGCGAATAGCTTGCTGTTGACGTTTTTCTATTATAAACAGTAATACTTGTTAAATCCAATAAAGGACTCGATTACTCTCAATTCAACCGTTTCGTTATCGTGATTCATTCACCCGCTCAAACATTTGGTGCCGAAACCCGGGAGTTTGGTGAAATCTCGAGCGCGTCCGAGATCAGCCCCCTTAACCTCGCGACATCGTGTCAAATTTTCACCGTTCCCACCGTTTGTACCGTTTGCTCCGTTTTGTTTGTCGTTCTCCGATCGCCGTCATGCCACTTAAAGGCAAAAGGAGATCGCGGCAACCGGACCCACCGTTTCCGAGTGAAGATATCGCCTCGGCACAGCTCGCCGCCCCGATTCACCTCGACCCTGCGGTGGTCGATAATTTGACCGACGCACAGCGGGACCTTTTTAAGGAATTACGTCGCTGGTCAGTCAGAGCGATCGCATTCCTCGACCAGCAACCGGCAAGTGTCCTGTCAGATAGCTTGAGGGCTAACTTGCGGAAGGGAGAGGCCTTCTTGGACGAAGTAGAAGGCGCTCAATTTGACGAACTCACGGAGGAGTCGCTAATCCGGCAAATTGCCACCGTTGTCAGTCGTGTAGCCGAGCGAATCCCGTGTCAGCAAGCGGAAATTGTTGATAAGCAAGGTATGACGCATGATCAATGTTACACAGAAATAAGAATGATGAATGAGCTGTTGACAACCGTTCCCGCTCTCGGCGGTCAGATCGCCCGCTTTGCGGAGTTCAAGAAACTGTTTGACCGTGCGGTACACGACATGCCGCACGTTCCGGAGGAGATTAAGTTTTAAAAGTTGCTTACCAAACTTTCTCCCGAACTCCGTTCTGCATTCGAGGGCGGCAGCTATCAGCAGGCATATGACTCTTTGGTAGCTGAAAATACTTCCAAGTACCGGTTAGCCCGCTTGGTGTTCGCGCAGCGAAGCACCATACCCCGATTGGTTTCGCCCACCGTTGCCGAACTGGACCGATTTGTCAACGAAGCCCGTTCTTGGGTAGGAGCGATGATAGATCTCCCCACTCGTTCTCTACATGACTACCTTCTGTTTGAGGCTGTCTTTATCCGTTTGTCGGCCGAACTTAAGGAGAAGTTCAACAGGGAAGTCATGGAGGAAAAGGATGAGATCCCATCTCACACTGATTTGATGGCATTTGTTGAAAAGGAACTTCGAATAGCTTGACTCGTCCCCGAGGAGCCACCGAAGAAAGGGGGTTATGCTTCGGCTGCGAGAACCCGTTCGCCGTCACCGTTCCGATCAACTACCGCTTTACCCTCCGGTTCGGGTAGGCAGCAGTCTCCGCTCCGAGCCGCAGCCGTTACACCCGTTCGTTCCGCTCAGGCCTCGGCACCCGTTCTCGGTGCTACTCATCCAGCCCCCGCTCGGCAAGCGAGATGTCACTTCTGCCATCGGGACCTCTTCCTGTATCGCTGCCCCGACTTTAAGGAACTGAGTGTGCCCGATCGCGCCCGCACCATTCAGGAGCTCCGAGCGTGTCGATACTGTTTCTCAACGCTCCACCCAGTGGAATCATGCCGGTCGGAGAGAAGATGTCACTGTAGTCAGCCACATCATACCCTGCTCCACATGCCCTCCGCTCCAAGCTCCCCCGTTGTGTCCGGCTCGAAACAAAGTTACTTTGTTCCCTCGCATCATTCTTCACCGTCAACCCCGACTACCGTGCCGGAAGAAGAAGCTATCCAGAGGAGCCAGCCGCCCACTGGACCCGTTGTTCGGCAACCCGCTACCGTGGCCCAGCTCCGGAGAAGGATTCATCGCTCCGGCCACTCGTCGATTCCGCTGCTCAATCCCCCCCTGTTATGAAGGTATGCCAACGTTCATCCCGTTTCTTCCGAGTTATCACTAGGGAGCACTACCGTTAAGTTTCCTACCGTTCGACGTCAACCTTTAGGTAGAACTAGGTGCATGATCGTCCCTAGGACCGACTGGCTTCGAGGAAGTAACCAACCGCTGAAACCTAACGGTGATATACCCAGGTTGGGGAAACCTCATTGCACTGCCAGTCCGGTTAGTCGTAGTCTTTTCAGGGGCCCGTTTCCTGGGATTGAGCCTTCCAACTTAGGTGTAGCAGGCTCTTCCCAAACCGCTAGCAAGGTTGACATCACCAATAAGTCCTGTTTGAAGTTATCTCGGTCTGGGCTCCTTCCCACAGCCGTTGTCCCGCTTTCCTCCTGTAAGGGTGTACCAATCAATTTTATGGTACTAATTGATTCTGGAAGCGAAGTCAATATCGTTTCACCGATAGTCGTTCACCAGTTGGGATTGAAATTGATCCCCATGAAGGGTATTGTGGGAGGAATAGGGGGGAGTTCCAATCCTATTCACAACCGCGTGATAATTCAGCTTCACACTCGTTCTGATAGAATAATCCCGCTTGAAGCATTTGTTATAGATCGCCCCTTGGCACCGTTGCCTAGTCAATGCTGGGACCCTGCTTTATGGCCAGGGGCTGCACCCATGGGACCCCTGTTAGCCGATCCTCAGTTTCACACCGTCCACCATGTTCAGGCTATCCTGGGGGCCGACGTTTTTTCTCGCTTGCTCCCACGTTCCACTGAGGCTGGATTTTGTGAGACTGATTTGGGCACTCTGGTCCTTGGACCTGTCCCTCCCGTTCGCAAAAGGTCTGTTAGATTTGGCCGCTATGATCATGTGACCAACTATTCCAGTAGTGATTCTGTTAACAAAATAGAACCACACCCGTTCCTCGTCACCGCTAGACGACAAGCTGCTTACCCTTGCTTGTTGGATCCTCACGTTTTCACTGTTCCAAAATTCCTACCAACGGGTTATCACTCTCAAGTGCTCAGGGAACTCGCTCCTGTTTTTAAATTGGTAGCAGCTAACCCTAAACCTCAATGGAAGCCGTTCCTTCGTTTCCCGTTTCGTAATCAAAGTGTTGAAAACACTGATCGAAATGAGCCCATTCGTTTGACTCCCGTTAGAAATCTGTTCTCTGTAGTCCCTCCTGTTGAACCCGCTCAAGAACCGATTGGTTTATTTCAGTTAGCGGCCAGAGTCTGCACTTCCGATTTCCAACCGGTAGCCCCCAGCGTATTTAGTTTCCCGTCTATCACTAGTCCCATCTCCGATGATGACAGTTTGGTCAAGGCCGTGACTGCCGCGGTTTCAACGGATGATCTGTTGCGTCAGATGTTTGAGATTGAGTCCGTTGAGCCCGTTGCTCCCTGGTCACCTGAGGATCACCTAGCTGAGATGCTTTTTTTGGAATCGGTTAGTAGAGATGACACTGGCCGTTACACCGTTGCTCTCCCGTTGTCAGAGGCGCCTACCGCTTTGGGTGAATCCAGACACATCGCCCTCAGACAGTTGTACCGCATGGAGTCCCGTCTAAGACGCAACCCTGTTCTGGCTGCTGCTTACCGATTGTTTATGAGTGAATATACTAAGTTGGGCCACATGAGACTGTTGAATGCTAGTGATATTTCCCGTTGTCCCAATTATTACATTCCTCACCACCCTGTCCACCGTGAAGGTGATCCACCCGAAAAAATCCGTGTCGTTTTTAATGCATATCAGCGCACCGCTAATTGTAGGTCTCTGAATGAAATCCTGTTAGTTGGTCCCAAAATGCAGCCCGATATATCTATCATGCTCACAAGGTTTAGAGCCTTCCGTTATGTTTTCATCTCCGATATAAGGCAAATGTTCCGACAAAATTCGGCACCCTATTGAGGACCAAGACCTGTTAGGCTAGCTTCACACTTGCGAGGTTTCAACCGGCGCGGTGCGGATTCGGTGAGGTTTCGGCAGCCGCCACGAAAACCCAGTTCCCGTTCACACTTCCGAGGTTCATAAGAGGTTTACAGTCGGTAGAATCAACCAGTTACCTATAGTTTCACCATGGACAGAAGACGTGCTATTGCGATGCTGTTCCTCTACAGAAGGATAAAAAAAAAAAAACGTTGCAAAGTCCTTGTCACATGGGTTTATTATTCTTTTGGACTTTTGGACATACCTACAGAAATTTTGACTGTTCATTTATTGTTTCTTTCATGCGCAATAATCGAAATAGCTATTTCTGATAGTTTCCATTAATTTTGGCCCCTAAAACACAAATTAGGTATGCTCCTTTTTTCTTTTTTTTTAACTATCTTTGATCATTGGTAGTGCCAGTTAATCGCCTTGATCCACGTGTTGACACTTTTTCCAGTGTTATTATACAAACTGATGGTGATTCCAGACGATTTCCCAGGTTTTTCACTCATAAAAAATCAATTTCTGGAGCTGAACATTTGGTAGAAGTCAATTTTCCACTCTTTGGTCAAAATCGACTTCATATTCGGTATTCTCGTCCACAAAAACATGCGAAAACGATACCTCAAAAGCTCATTTTACTAACATGTTGCTAAAACGCAAAAAGTACCTATTTTTACACACATTTTCACTCATAACACCCCTGGGTATATTCCGATCGGGCTGAAAAGTTTCGGGACACAACTAGGGCCCAAATGGAGCATGTGTGCGAAAGAACGACTTTTTTAGATCTAAAATGAAGCCTGTACACGTGATACGGCGTACGGCATACGGCGGACGGCGTACGGCGGACGGACATTGCATTTTTGGAATCTACGCACCTTGAAACGGAAAAGAAAAAAGTTTGAGGGGGTGTTATAAAAATTTTTTGCTGAGCGAATACATAGGTGTATTATTCACAGAATAATAAACCAAAAGGTTGACTAGGGCCCACTGGGTCCATCCTATTTTGATAAGAAGACGGAAGTGTGGTGCATTTTATACACTGTTCGAGGAGTTGAGAGAGAATGAAGACAAATGCAGGGAGACGAAGCACCAACCGACCATCGAATGAACCGAAACTGAACCTCGCAAGTGTGGACGCTAGCTTGACTTTGTGGACCCTCGACCCGTGTAGGAGCCTTCTAAGAACCTCTTCATGCCGCCGTGGCTCGGGGGGGGGGGGGGGGGGGGCGAGCGGCGTAATCCGGCGCCTCTTCAGTTCGTACACGGGAGAGGTTCGGCGAGGTTTCTCGGTTCACACATATCAGGCGGCCGCGCTAAATCGACCGAATCTGAACCGCGCCGCGTGAAACCTCGCAAGTGTGAAGCTAGCCTTACGAATAGTTTGGCGAGACTCTCCCGATCAGCCTGTTAAGGACTTCGCGCTTACAACCGTTACGTATGGAACAGCTTCCACACCGTTCCTAGCAAACCGAGTCATTCGCCACTTGGCGGACGAAAACGAACAAAGCTACCCGGTTGCCTCCAAATTGTTGAAGGAAAACACGTACATTGATGACGTGGATGGTGGGGGGAGCTCTTTGAGCTCAGCGTTACAGGCTAGGCATGAACTGCTATCGCTGTTGGCTACCGCTGGGCTAGAGCTTCGTAAATGGGCTTCGAATTCCGAGCAGTTGCTCTCCGGTATTCCCGATGAGCACCGGTTAGCCCTCTCTGTCGCTGTATGTTTGAACCCTGATGACGAGAAACCGTTAAAAATGTTAGGAATTTCCTGGAACCCCGCATCTGTTTCATTCTTCTTTAAGGTTCCAGTTTCCCCCACCGTTCATACCAAAAGGGAGTTAGCAAGTCAGGTTGGACGCATCTATGACCCCGCTGGGTGGGTCATGCCTGTTTCCGTCCAAGCCCGTTTCATTCAACGAGAAATTTGCCGTTCCAAGTACGAGTGGGATGATCCACTACCGAGTTCAATTGTGCGCGAGTGGACGGCTCTTGCTAGCACCCTTGACTCACTTCAATCTGTTGTCATCCCTCGTCATATCCGTGTGGATGCCCCGGTTCAATGGTTAGTAGGTTTTGCTGATGCGTCCGAAAAGGCTTACGCCGCCACCGTTTACCATGTATCTTTCATGGACGATAATTTCCATACCCGCTTAATTTTAGCTCGAGCCAAAATCGCCCCGATGAAGTCCCAGTCAATTCCCCGCTTGGAACTGCTAGCGGCTGAACTGCTGGGAAAAACCATGAGTCGCGTCCGTTCGGAATATCCATCCGTTCCTGATTCAGCAATAATTGCCTGTTCGGATAGTGCTGTTGTCCTATCTTGGCTCACTGCTGACCCCGCTCCGGTGTGGAAGGTATTTGTAGGCAATAGAGTGTCTATGACTCTCTTCTATCTACCCAAGGAACACTGGTTCCATGTTCGCTCCCGGCCGATATTGCTTCTTGTGGGGCTAGACCTGATCAGTTGGTTGAGTGCCCGCTGTGGTGGAATGGTCCTCCCTGGTTGGCTTCCGATCGTTCCTTGTGGCCGATTAGGAGGATTCGCCCTGACCTGAAGCCCGACTCTGTTTCCGCTGAGATCCGTGCCTCATCCAAAACTGTAGCCGTTGGCTCCGCTGAGACGCCTTGGGCTCCACCGTCTTACGCCGAGTGACGGCCTGGATGCTCCGTTTTATTAATCATTGTAAAATCCGACGTTCTCACTCGGTGCCCCAGGCCAGATTGCCGTTGAGCACTGCTGAGCTCAGGAGGGCTGATTCGGTGCTTGTTCACCGTTCTCAAGTCCGTGGCCTGCCTGAAATTCTGGAGGCAACCGCTAAAGGAGCCAAGCCCACCAAGCTAATGAAACAGCTAGCGATTTTCTCCGATCCCGATGGTATACTTCGCGTAGGGGGGCGTTTGTCCAATATGTCTGGCTCTTTTGAAACCCAACACCCAGCTCTGCTGAAACCCTCCGATTTTTTGGTACCGCTTCTTATTCGTTACGCTCATGCTGCTTGCATGCACGTGGGACCACGGGCCACCTTGGCCCACCTGCGTACCCGATACTGGATCATTGATGGAAGAAATGCTGTTAATCGAGTTTAATCCGGTTGCACCCGTTGTTTTTCAATTAAGCCCAAACCGTTTCAACCCACGATGGGTCAGCTCCCTGAAGCCCGGGTTACCCGTGCCTTTGCCTTTGAGCAGGTCGGAGTTGACTTTTGCGGTCCTTTCACCGTTTCGGTCGCTGGGTTGCGCGGTGCTCATGCTGTTGAAGTATACTTGTCCGTGTTTGTGTGCTTCACGACCAAAGCCGTTCACTTGGAAGTGGTCATGGATCTAAGTACCGATGGGTTTCTCCAATGTTTGGAGCGTTTCATGGGTCGTCGGGAAGTTCCGTCCTCCATCTGGAGCGACAACGGTCGTAATTTCTTGGGTACCTCCAACCTTTTTAATAGAATCCGTTCCACCAATCCCGCTGACCCTGATTCTGAAATAGCTGAGCGACTTGCCAATAGAGGAGTCGAATGGAAGTTCATTCCGCCTCGGGCACCCCACTTCGGCGGATTGTGGGAGGCCACTGTAAAATCCGCTAAACGACTGTTAAAGGTGAATTTAAGGGACCAAACCACCACGCTTCAAACGTTCAGTACTGTTGCCGTTAGAATTGAGGCCATTCTTAACAGTCGCCCACTCGTTCATCAGTCCTCCTCCCCTGATGACATACTGGAGCTCACCCCCGCTCACTTCCTCGTTCAACGCCCTCTTACCGCGTTGCCTGAGAGCAACGTTTTTGAGTTCAGTTCCCGTTTGGCACCCAAGTGGAGGTTCGTCTCCAATCTGGTTGGCCAGTTTTGGAAGAAGTGGCACTCCGAATACCTGTTAGAGCTCCAGACCCGAGCTAAGTGGAATACCCCTGATCGTCCTGCTGTACTTGGTGATGTGGTGTTGATTAAGGAAGATGACATTCCCCCGCTGTCCTGGCCCATGGGTGTGATCGTGGACTTGATTCCCGGTAAGGATGGGGTAACTCGCGTTGCCAAGGTCCGTTCCGGTAATGGGGAGAAACTCCGCCCGTTAGTTAAACTCTGCCCGTTACCTAAGGACTGTTAACACCCGCTAGTGCTTTTTAAGGGGGGGGACCTGTTAGAATGAGTCCCTCATTCGTGGGGGGAGGATGTTTGGCCTGGTAGGTAGTGGGTATCTGGAACTGAAGGTAGCAGTTCGAAATTCTCCCACTAGAGTGCTCCCGGTGTGACCGGGTGGATCCGGTTGTTCTGTTGGCGGGCCGGCGATCGATTTTGCTTCCCAATATCGATCGCTCCCCTCTTCCTATTATTAGCCCAAGGCGGCCATTATTATTATTATGTTCTGAGTTTTCGTAGCGAATAGCTTGCTGTTGACGTTTTTCTATTATAAACAGTAATACTTGTTAAATCCAATAAAGGACTCGATTACTCTCAATTCAACAGTTTCGTTATCGTGATTCATTCACCCGCTCAAACACTATGGTTTTTAACTAGTAGTTACTGAAATATTTAAAGAAATACGCTATTCTCCTTCGATTCAAACTCAAGAATGAACTTTATTATTTCCGTTACTCAGGTACTCATAAACAATTATAATAATGAAGTTCTCTCATATTACATTACTCCCTCCTCCTCTTATTCTTCGCTTCTCCCTTCCGATCCTCTTGTACCCTCCATATCGTCCACTGCTCCTTCCCGTCTTCGTAGCTGGTCAGCATGTTTCCGCTTTAGGACCCCGGCTGTCCGTACCTCGTATGAGTACGGTCCGTTCCGTTTCTCCACTATTCCTGCTCTCCAGCCATGGTTGTTTTCGTTCCTAACCCATACTTCTTCCCCTTCTTCAAAAAATCTCCCTTTCTTTCGGCCATCACACTGTGCCTGCTGTTTCCACATCTTCCTTTCCAGCTGTTTCCTGACACTAGGTTTTAGGTTGTCGAATATCGTCGAGAATCGTCGCCCAAAAAATACCTCGGCTGGAGCTCTTCCTAGTGTTTTCTGGGGCCCATTCCGATAGCTAAATAACACGTTTTGCAGTGCTAACAAGGGGTCTCTCACTTCCTGTTTCGTGGCTTGATAACGTCTCTTTAGTGTCCGTATTAATCTGTCAACTAGCCCATTGCTCCTCGGATGGTAGGGTGTGGTCCTTATGTGACGAATCGCATTACGTTTGAAAAAATCCTCCATCTCCCCCGAAATGAACTGCGGTCCATTATCCGTCACAACTTCCGCCGGCATTCCGTATCTACTAAACCATGACCGTAGTCTTTGGATTAGCACAGCTGATGTTGTGGACCGGAGGCATTCAACTTCAGCCTACTTCGAATAGGCGTCAATCCCTACCAACCACATCATACCATCGACCGGTTCCGCCAAATCCAAATGGATACGTTCCCATACCCTGTCCGGGACATTCCATGGATATAAGGGCACCTCTTCCACGTCATCCTGATTCTCTTGACAATGATGGCATCCCTTCACAAAACCATCTATATCTTTGTCGATCTGGGGCCACCATACATAGTACCTCGCGCTTGACCTCATTGCGGCGATCCCTGGATGCCCACCATGCAAAATCCTCAACACCTGTCTCCTCATGTTCCCTGGTACCACAATACGCCCCAGAATTAACAGGATTCCATCTTCCACTTTGAACTCATCTTTCCGAAGCATATATAGCTTCAAGTCTTGGTTCGGTTGTTGTGGCCAGCCATTCTTGACGTATTCTCTTACCGCTTTGATTTCCTTATCCTGATCGCTTCCCTTCCTCAATTTTTCAACTGATATTAATGTTTCTATTTTAGTCAAATTTAAAAAGTTAATACCTCTGATTCCTGTATCTAGTGGATCGTCCTTTCCTGGTAGCCTTGATAGCGCGTCCGCACAAACATTTTCTTCCCCTTTCCTGTACTCAATCTCGTACTGGTACTGATTTAGTTCGACTGCCCATCTAACAAGTCTATTGTTGGCAACTTTTGGAAGATTTCGTTCCGTACCAAAAATTCGTTGGAGTGGCTTATGGTCCGTTACCAATACAAATTCTCGTCCATATATGTACTGATGGAATTGTCGCACGGCAAACACTATCGCCAAAGCTTCTCTATCAATATTTGCGTAGCTTTTTTCTGCTTCAGCTAGAGTCTTGCTAGCAAACGCAATAGGTTTTTCTGACCCGTCGGGAAACCTATGCATAAGGACACTTCCTAGGCCTTGTTCCGAAGCATCGCACACCAGCACCAAAGGCAGGGTTTCCTCATACGGCACAACGGTGTCTGAACATGACAGGATTGACTTGACTTTCCGGAATGTCTCGTCCTCTTCAGCTGTCCACTTCCATTTTGCCTTTGACCCCGTAAGTCTATGTAAGCCGGCGCACATTTCATGTAGCCGCGGAACAAATCTCTCATTGTAATTAATTGATCCCAAGAACGATCGCAGTTGCTTGACATTGACTGGGTCTGGCGCCTCTTGAATCGCCTTCACTTTTTCTTCCAAAGGATGAATACCGTGCTCATCAATGTTGTGACCGAGATACTTGACTGATTTCCGCATGAATTTACACTTCTCTTCTTTTGCCCTTACGCCAGCTATCTTCAATCTCCTCATAACTGCTTCTAAGTTTCCTAAGTGTTCTTCAACTGTTGTACCTGTTATCATTATGTCGTCCAATAGCACTCCCACATTCGGTATCCCTTTTAGCAACCCCTCCATGAACCGTTGAAAAATTCCCGGACTCGCCGATACGCCGAACGGTAACCGCCGGTACTTGAAGTAACCCTTGTGTGTGGCTAGGTCAAGCATTGTCAAGTATTTCCTGTGCTCTTCGCATACTTCTAATTGCAAATATGCGTCCCTTAAATCGATGACAGAATGGAGTTTGCCATTTGCCAGTTTGCTCGTCAGTTCTTCAAACGTAGGCAAGAGTGCACTCTCCAGAATCATGTTTGGGTTAAGTGTTACCCGAAAATCCCCACAAATCCGGATGTCTCCATTTGGTTTCTCCACATTCACAGTCGGTGTTGCCCACTCAATTGGTGTGATCGTCGGATCGACTTCCTCAAGTATTCCCGCCCGCACTAGCCTTTCCAACTCTTGTTCTATTCTTTTCCTCATTGGAAATGGCACCCTGCGCGCAGGAAAACTTCTCGGGTTAGCCCCCTCCTTCATATGAATTCGAGCTTGGTATCCCCTGATAGTTCCCAGCTCATTTTTGAAGACTTCAGAGAATGTGTTTATCACTGCCCTGGCTCTCTTCAACGTCACATTATCAACTGTTTCCACTTCTGTCTTATGAACTCTCACCTCCGACGGTAAATCCATCTTGAATGCTAAGATCCAAGGTAATCCGAATAATGGTGTCTCCTCACCATTCACTACCGCAAGCTTAAGTGTCTTGATCTGATCGCCGACCGTGGCTACAACCATGCACTCTCCCTTCACGTCCAACGTATTACTCCCATACGCAACAAATCTCGATTTGCTCTTTTCTAACTTCGGTGCTCCTATCTTCTGCCATAACGACAACCCGATAATAGAGGCTCTTGCGCCTGAGTCAAACTCCATCCGCACTTCCTGACCATTCAACTCAACCATAATTGTAGCCCGTGGTATCCGATTGGACCTCATCCCGTCGATTTGGGTCTTTTGAATACTTACTCCGTTGCTTACGTGTTCTTCATCATCTTCCTCCAACGTTCTCACCGTTGCAGCCTTGCATTGCCTTGCAAAATGGCCTATTTTGTTAGAACGGAAGCACTTCAACTGACTAGCTGGACATTTACCGACATCATGCTTCAACCCACATCGTCCACATTCTCTCCTTTGGTTGTTAGGTTGACTCCATTTCTTTGATGATTTGTTTCTCTCGCCCCGCTGTGTCAATTTCCCAATTAACTGTTCCTCCTTCCTCTCACATCCTAGTTCTTCCCTCGCCCTTGCCATAGTTTCGTCTAACTTCAATAGCTGCTCTAGCGTTAGCCGCGAGTTATTTTCATTTACCCCCTCCGGCCAACGTTGACGAATTTCCATCTCAAAAGCGTGGAAGTTGCAGCCTCCTGCCAATTTGTCTCAGACTCGTTCTTCCATATTATTCTCATAACCACAATAAGACGCTAATTCCTTCAGCCTAACCACAAAATCTGCAAACCCCTCATTTTCCGCTCTCATGCACTGTTCGAAGTCTAATCTAGCTGCAAATACAGTCCTCTTCGGTTGATATATAGATTTAAAAGCGCGACTAACTTCATCCCAATCAGCCAAATATGCGGATCTAGGAAGTAGAAAATTTTTTACCTTTTTCAACGCTTTGGTTTCCACGTAAGCCAGCAGCAGATCTCTTCGAGCTTCCCCGGCATCATCACCTCCCAATCCCTTAACTCGACACCGGAGCAGAAACTGCGCTTCATACTCTTCCCATGGCTCAGTTTCTTGAAATGGCTCAATTGAGAAACGTTCCATCTTCCTCGTCAGGTCCTCCTTGTGGACCTCCTCCTCCCAGT
Source organism: Leptopterna dolabrata (assembly GCA_954871275.1). Lineage (NCBI taxonomy): Eukaryota > Metazoa > Arthropoda > Insecta > Hemiptera > Miridae > Leptopterna > Leptopterna dolabrata. Next base: position 33,035,583 of record OX940976.1, read on the forward strand.
CCTTAGTTTTACGGATCTGGTTCTTTTTCATTTCGTCGCCAATGAAATATTTAAAGAAATACGCTATTCTCCTTCGATTCAAACTCAAGAATGAACTTTATTATTTTCGTTACTCAGGTACTCATAAACAATTATAATAATGAAGTTCTCTCATATTACAGTTACTGTAGTCAAATTGTTCACCCCCGAAAAAAGGCCTACCAATTTGACTAGGGCGGTGTTTCTCTTTTTGACTCGGGCAGTTGGAGGGTCAATAGAGAAGGAGCTTCTGCGCCTCATCCCCGCGCAAGGGAAAGGGAGCGGTATAAATATCCCCACTGCCTGCCGCCATGACACCTTCATCTGAGCCTTCAACCAAGACAGAACCTGCGATATTCTGATTTCTAGTTTGAGTTATTAGTTGAGTTTGAGTTGTGTTAGTGAGTGATTAGAGACCTTTCTGAACCCCCTTTGATTGAACCCTGTGAAGTTGGAGAAGTGACTTGGAACTTTGAAACTGCTTACGTCTGGACACGAATTAAATAACAGTCAAGAAGGAGAGAGCGGGAGAGCGAACGATTCGGCCAGGAAGCACCTCTGCCCCCAGACGTTGTGAACCCAATACTGCTGCGGAAGATAAATTATGTTCCAGGAACCCGAGCAGCCTGAGGGTGGACTGGACCTGACTAAAAGGATCATTCCCGGACCACACGAACCAGCTTTCCAGAGAAGGTAGGACCCAACTTTCCTTTATTATTAACTGATGCATAAGCGGCACTTGGTCGTGTAATAGAGCCCTTCAGGCTTTCTACACACCCCACTTGTCTAGAAGGCAAGTAACGAGGGTCTTGTCCCGTCTGTTCTAGCACCTCCATCATCTGTCACAGACTGAGCTTGGCCCCAGAAAACGGTCCCAAGTTCCGTTCACTGGACCTCATTGAACCCACAGTTGAACACACTGTCTATGACCCTACGACTCTGGTGCCACATCAATTCCAACATCTTGCTCCACTTCTCTATATTGTAACACACCCAAGTAATATGCCTCCCTTTGCCATTATACGTAAAATCCCGAATAATCGTGACACTTCAGATGTACATCCGTATTCTGTCTTGTTTCTTTGCGTACCCGCAGACCCCCATACTTGTATTGTTCTCTTTTCCTACAATAAATTCACTTGCGTTAACGTATCCATCTTATTTAATGTCCTTGCCACTATAAGTAGAGTCAAACATTGAAGCAGCCGACAGACACCCAAATTGAGCATTCTAGCATTAACTTCACAGCCTTCTAGTGACCTGTACCTGGAGTCAGTCCTGTGCAACGCTGACGGCGGGGCCGATTGCCAACCCACGGACTTCAGGTAATGTTATTTTGGAATTCCACCTTCAAATTCTACGCCACTAGCTCACCATCCATCCTAGATACTAGTAGGTAGGTGTTCGACAAAACACATTAGAAATTTGGTGTCATGCACTCTCAGAAATCCAAACCCAGTAGGTAGGCACACGGCTATGTTACACAAAGGCAATAAGAGTCTCGTGAAATTGCCCAAGCTCCCCCCCCCCCCCCCCCCCCCAAAACCCCAACATATCATATCCACCAGGCTCAGAAAAATTAGAGTGGTCTTGTATATACTTGATATTTAATTGTTGATATTATTTCATTTATTATCATTTTCCCATTTTGTGTATGTTTTTGTGCTGAATTAATTCTTGTATATTGGTCCCGTATATTTTGCCATTTCTTTTGTGTTCGAAAACACGTTCTATTCAATTAGGGATAAAAAGTGCGTTGTGAAGATTTTCCTCAGGAATTCGGAACATAGTGGGAGTTTCATACGAGTTGAACCCACTGTTGACCACATTTTTGAACCCATTTCGGCCTTAACACCCCAGTTTGAACAGGCTGCTTGGGTCCGTTTCCCCTGAAATCAAACATTTAGTGGAAATTTCCCAAAGGTTAAACCCAGCATGTTCGACCTGAACCCATTTTTGAACCAAAAACATTGTGCAACCGCCAAAAACGTTGCAGTTGCCAGTTGGGACAGGCCGCTTTTGTCCTTTTCTCTGAAGTCGAGCAATTGGTGGGACTTTCCCGCCCCAAAAGGTTGAACCAGTCCATTCAACCTGAACCCACAACAACATCCAACATGAACCCAGCTTAGGAATAACTGCTGGAATCGACCGTTAGGATCGGCTGCCTGGCCCCATTGTTGGGTTCAATACCTGCTTCCCCCAATGCTATTGACCCCATCATGTTACTATCGTATGTCCCCTTGTTATTCGACGTTAACCTTAATCCTTTCTTAGTTGTTTGGACTTTATTATTATTTTGTCCTGTTTACTGATCGGATGTTCCCTTGTTATTCGACGTTAACCTTAATCCTTTCTTAGTTGTTTGGAATTTATTATTATTTTGTCCTGTTTACTGATCGGATGTTTCCTTGTTATTCGACGCTGACCTTGATCCTTTCTCAGTTGTTTGGACTTTATTATTATTTTGCCCTGTTTTCTCGCTTTAACGCCATTTTGTTAGTTTGTTGTTTTGCGTCACTCATTCTAACCTCGACATTGACCCCTATCCTCTCTTAGTTGTTTGGACCTTACTATTAATTCGTCCTGCTTCTCACTTCAACTGCTTGGGAACAGTTAAATTACGTTCTTTGAAACCCCGTGTATCGTCATTTTGTTGTTCAGTATTTTGCGTACATCCGTTCTCATTTCAAAAATAACTTTTGTAGATAATCTTGCCGTTATTATTCTTCGTGTATGCATATTTAAACTTGAAATAACCTCGCGTGTCTATTTGCTCAGTTATTAGCCGTTCTTTTGTCTCTTTTTAACATAATCTTCATTCGTATTTTCATTTCCTTTATTACCCTTCGAATTTCGTATATTATTAACCTTGAAATAATTTTTGTGTATAATCATGCTCCACTTATTATTCTTCTATTGTTGTATTTTGTAAACTTTAATGACCTTGTATAACCCTCGCGCTCTTTGTTTGTTGATAAACCCAAATAGAACCCCGTTAACCATGGCTACTTCCAACTTGATGGAAAATGGAGTGAGAATCGAAAACCCGCACTTGACACCCATGGAGAGATCTGTACTGGCACTAGGACAGATCATGGTCGACTCGCCTCGGCAGATTCTGAACGAAATGAAGGCCCAACAGCGCCAACCTCAAAGACTCTCGGGAACCATGATGGACTCTCTATCCATTTGGGATCCATCCAACCCAGAGGAACCAACCCCCTCCGATTATTATGAATTGTTGGAGGATGCCAGACTCCAACCCATCAAACTCTAAGGGGTTGCCTTCAATTGTCGCGGGAGCCACCCAGAATGGCGGAAAGCACGGGCCCCCTATAGCATTGCCAAAGTTGGCTTGTTGCGATGGTTCGGAAGGAAAAGCACCGAATTGCTCTCTCAACTGGAGGAGTCCAAGTCCCTCATCGTGGGTTCGCCGCTTAGCAGGACGCCTGGTCCACGCAACTTATCCGGATTGGGAGGTGGGCGTGAGACATCCGGCAATTGAGGAACGAGCGAAACGTGCACTCATCCGAGGCCTTGAGGGGCACCTCCGAATGGTGATTGCCTGCAATTGCCCAACATCACTTGACAACACGGTCACCAGGACACTCGACTTGAGTGAAACCTTGTCGCCTTGGAACATGGGCGCAGTGTATGCTAGAGGACAACCCAGAGATCCCCGAAACAGTGGAGGCTGTTATGTTCGTGGCCAAAGTGGTCACTTTGCTCGTGATTACCCCAATTGCCCCCAGCCAAATCCCACAGGGGTGAACCCATAATATGCGCTCCGCCCCACGGACACGAACCCGGTATATGTGCCTCAAGTCCGTGAGTTCCCTCCCCAATATTTACCACGTCCCGTCTCGCCAGTTACCGTGAAATGCCTATTTTGTGGTGGGTTCTCTGACTTTGCCGCTGATTGCCCAGACAGAACTGGAGCAAGGCACTTTATTGGGTGTACGTATTATGGTGCTCGAGATCACTCTGAACGTGATTGCAGTGTTCTACAGGAACACCTGAAGGAAACCCCACCGAACCCACCACCCAGGCAACCATTTGGTTTGGGACGGAGGAAGACAAACCCAACCCAGACCCACCGATGAACCCAATTGTGAACCCAAACGAACCCACACGGGTCCAGAGAGTAGCGGAACCCAATGATGCCATGACCCCAGGGTGGAACCCAGTCCCTGAAATGAACCCAGAGAGAGTGGCCCCCAAAGATGGGCCCCACGGGTCCTGTCAACATCCGACCGGCAATCAGTCGGCAACGGCAACAGGGCCGGAAGAATTGCAACAATGGTTGGCCCACAGCCCCTGGATAACCCCCGTCACGGTAGAGAGTTATGGGCCGGCTCTTACTGTTCCCGTCCTCCTAAACGAAACTCCCATTTCAAAGGTAGTCGATAAGGGAGCGCAGGTGTCGCTGCTAATTCGCCCCGTACCAGGAAGTACGATGAGGCAACCCTGCTGCAGGCAAGAGGCGCCGGTGGTGAACCCATCCAGTTCCAGGGTACGTAGACACTGAGGGTCCGAGTGGGGGCATACGATTTTCCCCACAAATTTTATATCCTACCCGCTGCCAGCTGAGGGCCAAACCTCATGGGGCTAGTCTCGTTAATGCGGGTACCCATGAAACTCACCACCTGTGAAGTGACACCCGACAGAGGCGAACTAATCCGAACACTGATGGTGATAGGCAGTGTCCGCAGGAGGGAAGAGGACGAGTTACCCATGGAGGAGTGGACCCTGCCTGATGAAATACCCCCGTTACTGGACCACCACTTTCAGCATTTGGGCGCAGTAGAAAAGTACGTCCTGCTCTCCGTGTTGCACGAATACACCAACCTTTACAAACCCTCGGACACCGGAGGATGTAGCCTCCCCATCACGCACAGACTGGAAACCGGCCCGCAGGCCCCGAACTACAAACGCTAATACTTGGTCCCAATACCATTGAGACCCATAGTAGAACAGCAGCTAGTAGAACTGCTCACCTCAGGTGTGATCAAACCCTCCGAAAGTCCGTGGTCGGCGCCCATCGTGTTGGTGAAGAAGAAACCAACCACCCAAGGAGCCGTGAGTTACCGATTCTGTACAGACTCCCGCGAGTTGAACAAGATCACCAAGGCCGACGTGAACCCACTCCCGAACATACAAGAAACTCTGTCGTACTTGGGAGGATGCACTTACTTTTTGACCCTCAACATAACTTTGGGGTACCACCAGATCCGCATGAGTGAAGAGTCCCTGGGAAAGGCTGCCTTCAGCACCCTAGGAGGACACTGGAAGTACCTCAAAATGCCATTTTTGGCCTGCGGAACGTGCCCGCCACCTTTCAAATGGCAATGGACAACCTACTAAGGGGGTTGATAAACAAGATCTGCTGTGTCTACATCAACAACATCGTGATCTCAGCCCCACCTTCCGACAGCACTTAGGCCATCTCAGAGATGTCCTCGATCGCCTACATGAGGTCAACCTGAAAATCAACCTGAGAAACTGCAGCTTTACTAGAGCAAAGGTAGAGTACCTAAGACACCTTGTGGGTCGAGATGGGGTCAATACTGACCCGAAAAAGCTCAAGGCTTTCAGGAATTTCCCACCACCCACCATCGTGACCGGCGTCAGATCCTTCTTAGGGCTTTTGGGGTACTACCGCGGCTTCATTAAATTATTCTCGGAAATGAGTGGCCCACTGAACGAGCTCCTGAAGAAGGAACGCAAATTCGAATGGGGCCCGGATCAAGAACATGCGTTCGAACGCATGAAAGATGCCCTTATTACGGCTCCAGTATTAGCCCTCCCTGATTTTGTAGAGCCATTTGTATTGGCCACCGACGCCTCTGGAGTCGCTCTAGGAGGCGTCCTCTCCCAGGTGATAGACTGTTTGGAACGACCTGTTGCCTATGCCTCAATAAGGCGGAAAGAACTTACTCCGCAACGGAGCGCGAACTCCTTGCCGCAACTTGGGGTTGCAACCATTACCAAGGGTATCTACTGGGGAGATGATTCCGTCTTGAAATGGATCATGCCGCACTGAAGGCAGCACTACGGCTAAGAGATCCGACATCAAGGATCGGAAGATGGGTCCTGCAACTCACCTCCTACCATTTCGAGGCTGTATACTGGAGCGGTAAAGCCATGGGAAATGCGGATGTGTTAAGCAGACCGACAGTAGCTGCTGTGGGAGTTCACTTGGATTGGCCCCTCCTTAGAGCGGCCCAAGACTTGGACCCCTGGGTCCGTACCATGCCAGAACGAAGTGCTGTCCCTGTCCGGAACATAGAGCGGGTAGCATGTTTGCAGACCACCAACCCCGACGGAAGTGCCATCCCGCTCATACCAACCACCTTGCGCCAGTGGATTTTAAAGAATTGTCACGAAAGTCAGTGGGCAGGACACCCAGTCAAGCTGTCACGGAACAGCTAGTCAGGAGATGGAGGGTTTTGCCCAGGTTGACCGCCAATGTCAAAAAGTTCGTTCAGGAGTGCGAAGTATGCCAGCGGTGCAACACTCCCCGAAATCTGACCACCCCGGTGCAACGCCCCTACTTTCCTCACTGACCAATGGAGATGGTGGGAATCGTCCACGTGGGACCGATCCACGGATGACGAGGAAGGGTTCACTTGTTGACATGTATCGACCATTTTGCGAAGTATGCCGAAGCGTACATGGTTAGCGATACGACTGCCATGACTGCTGCCAACACCTTGGTATACAAATTCGTCACCAAACACAGGGTGCCCGAACGATTACTCTCCGACCAAGGTACCACCTTTACATCCTCCCTGACTAAAGAACATTGCCAGAGATGGGGAATGGTCAAAGTATTCACCACGGCCTGCCATCCCCAAGGAAAAGGCGCCATTGAAAGATTCCACCGCACTCTTACAGGAATAATCACCCGAATTTGTCAGGCGACCCTCCCACATTGAGAAGAAGTCCTCCCGCTTGCCTTAGCGGGGTACCATAATTTTAATTTGCCACACCGAAGTACCGGCTATACGCCAAACCATTTGTTATACGGAAGAGAGGTCCGCTTGCCGGAAATGGACGCTGGAATGCTTCATAAGTAGCACCCAGGAACCCCATTTCCTAATAGTACCCAACCCCCGATGATCTGACTTGGCCATTGTTACCTTTGGATTTTGAGCCGAATTGCCCACTGCCTCGAATACTGGTTGCCAGGAAAGAGGTGCGATACCCCAACAGGATTCTGCCCCAGCTAGGCTGCGAGTATCCGCCATAATCTTCGACCCCACCGAGATTCAAGGGTGCGGCGTAGACAGCGCCCGGCCCCCTACCAGAGCAAAAGACTCCGCGACTGAGAGCAAGACGCCCTCCCCGATCCACACGCCAGAGTACTCTGTCCTAATGCCACGTCCAGACCCTGATCCGACTCTACGCCAGACACCGGACCCAGAACAACCAATGGGCTCCCTGACTCAGTACAACCAGCTGTTGCAGAGTCGAGACAATGGAGGGAACCATCGGGAAACTGACCCAGGAAGTCACAGCATACAGAGCCGACCGAGAGATCGACCCGTGGGCTGAAGCGTGGTCATGGGAACTGGGAACAACTCCCTGATTGAACCCCCCAGCCTCGAGATGGCCCCACCTTGAAAGGAGCGTGACACCCCTGGTGATTCAGCGGTCCTGTGTGCAGACGTACATGCCCGAAGAACCACGTGATGGCGACCACCGAACCGAAATCCCAGTGGCATCCCCGCCTCGTCCGCCCAACATCACCTCCCAGCTGGTGCCACGAGGGAACTACCATCGCCCTGAGTGTGATGAGCAGGCCCTTCCCACCCCCAAAAAAGGTGTCTGCGCATCGTGCTATAGGCGTCAAATGAAGCTCCACGGGAACTTTTGGAGTTCTATCGCACCACCCTCTGGCGATGGGCAGCCAAGTGGACAAAGGAAGGAGCCGCGAGTGCCATTCCTGGTTGCGAGCATCTGCTGGACCGTCCCCGCGTACTGTGCCATGGGTGCGTCATTCAGTCATACGTGACGAGATACAACCAACGGCACCCGACAGAGCGACCCCACCCAATTCCACTGAGACAGGAGCATCAGCCAGCGCCGCCAACGACGCCCCCGAAGAAAACCCCAGCGTCTGCCCCGCAAAAATGAGTCCGGTAGATTCATCAGGAGTATTGTAAATAAGTTAAGCCGGCATTCGCCATTGTAGTTAGACAGTTGGCTTTAGTTAAGTATGTATCTGTATGTTTTATTGGTGTCAGTCGATTTTATTCCTGAGTATTTATAAGTTTTATTAATTTTGATAAGTCAGTCAATTATGATATTGTTGTTCGTTTTACTCGTTTTGGTATAAGTCAGTAGATTTTACTGTCAGTCAGTCGGACAGTCATTTTGAATGTGTACTTACCGTGTATATGTAGTTAACTCGCCTTAATAGACGTCAGTCAGTTATTATGTATCTGTCGGTTACTTGTTTTGACGACAGTCGATTTTAGTGTCCATTAGTTCATTACCAAGTTTGCTAGAGTAAGTTAGTTAATCTAGTTCGGTTCGATGAGTCCGTTAAATTGATAATGTTTTAAAATAAGTCAGTGCATTTTGTTGGGATGTGCATTTGTCAGTTTTGTTCAATGGATATTTTACACTAAGTACGTCAAATATTTCGTTTCATATGTATTTGTCAGTTTCGTTCAGGCCATTATCATGTATTGGTCAGTTTGTTAGTTATTTTCGTCAGTCACGAGTTAGGTGATATTTTGCAAGTCAATTCACCCTATTGTGTGATGTCCGTTCTCCGTTGTTGGCATTTCCCAGTTATCAATAAAGTCAATTAAGTTGCTAAGTCCAGTTAAGTCCATCCAGTAAGTTAAGTTGTCAGATTAGTTAAGTCAAGTCAAGTAAGTTAAGCTGTCCAGTCCAACCAAAATTAGAAGCACCATTGTCAGTTCCATGTTGAAATTTAAAGTCAGAGAAAGAAAATTTTTGAAAATTCAGGTCGCTGTCCTGCAGCAGTCCACGTCATCCAGTCGAGTCCAAGTCATCCAACCCAAGAATCCAGAACACGGGAGAGAGGGTTCGAGCCGTTGAGGACAACAGCTTTTTTCGAGGTGAGGGTGATGTAGTCAAATTGTTCACCCCCGAAAAAAGGCCTACCAATTTCACTAGGGCGGTGTTTCCCTTTTTGACTTGGGCAGTTGGAGGGTCAATATAGAAGGAGCTTCTGCGCCTCGTCCCTGCGCAAGGGGAAGGGAGCCGTATAAATATCCCCGCTGCCCGTCGCCATGACACCTTCTTCTGAGCCTTCAACCGAGACAGAACCTGCGATAGATAACCTGCGATATTTTGATTTCTAGTTGAGTTGAGTCTTAGTTGTGTTAGTGAGTGAGTGATTAGAGACCTTTCTGAACCCCCTTTGATTGAACCCTGTGAAGTTGGAGAAGTGACTTGGAACTTTGAAACTGCTTACGTCTGGACACGAATTAAATATCAGTCGAGAAGGAGAGAGCGAGAGAGCGAACGACTGGGCCAGGAAGCACCTCTGCCCCCCGGCGTTGTGAACCCAATACTGCTGCGATATATGTTCCAGGAGCCCGAGCAGCCCGAGGGTGGACTGGACCTGACCAAAAGGATCATCCCCGGACCACACGAACCAGCTTCCCAGAGAATGTAGGACCCAACTTCCCTTTATTATTAACTGATACTTAAGTGGCACTTGGTCGCGTAATAGCGCCATTTAGGCTTTCTGCACACCCCACTTGTCTAGAAGGCAAGTAACGAGGGTCTTGTCCCGTCTGTTCTAGCACCTCCATCATCTCTCGCAGACTGAGCTTGGCCCCAGAAAACGTTCCCAAGTTCCGTTCACTGGACCTCATTGAACCCACAGTTGAACACACCGTCTATGACCCCACGACTCTGGTGCCACATCAATTCCAACATCTTGCTCCACTTCTCTATATTGTAACACACCCAAGTAATATGTCTCCCTTTGCCATTATACGTAAAATCCCGAATAATCGCGACACTTCAGCTGTACATCCGTATTCTGTCTTGTTTCTTTGCGAACCCGCGAACCCCCATACTTGTATTGTTCTCTTTTCCTACAATAAATTCACTTGCGTTAACGTATCCATCTTATTTAAAGTCCTTGTCACTATAGTAGAGTCACACATTCAAGCAGCCGACAGACACCCAAATTGAGCATTCTAGCATTAACTTCACAGCCTTCTAGTGACCTGTACCTGGAGTCAGTCCTGTGCAACGCTGACTGCGGGGCCGATTGCCGATCTGCGGACTTCAGGTAATGTTATTGTGGAATTCCACCTTCAAATTCTACGCCACTAGCTCGCCATCCATCCTAGATACTAATACGTAGGAGTTCGACTAAACACATTACAGTACATAACCTCCTCACTGACTTTGACTACTCCTAGACAACGTTCTGGCGAAAACAATAATAAAAATCATTTGGTTAGTGACCCCGATAACCAGTTAAAATTCTGATGGTGGGTTAAAAAAACAAATTGGCATAGCCTCAAGGCTTCAAGTCGTAAAACACAAAATTGGCAATATTTTTATATCCAGCGATGCCACTCCCTGGTACCATCCCGACACCAAAAACTATACCGCAAGTTCTGGAGTATCGGCGACTATACCTAACTTTGAAGGACGTATAACCCAAAATTAGTGAGTAGCTATATTTGTGTGCATTTTGTGTTTTGATTGCCGTGACGGCGTTCCCTTTAGCGGCGCCGCGCCGTCGTGAAATTAAAAATTAAGTTACAGCGAATACCCAGCTAAAGCTCAAGACCTATACATTTTTCCGGACAGCAATGTATGTTATTGTTAAAATGTTTGATCAATGTTTGATTCACCTAACTTACTTGCATCCTTGGGTACCAGAACTTGTCATTTCCAACAAGGCATCATCGACCGTATCAGACCGTATCAAACGCTAAATAGATAGCCATGTTTCATGAATGGATTATTTAGTGTAGGAAACATTAAATTACAGGGGCGAATTAATTCTTGCTGATTGATTGCCTCCAGGTATCACGAAGGGAAGGGATTGATAACATTATCAATCAACTGTTGATTCACTTACATAGGAAGGTTGCCTTGAATAATAAAATACTCTTTCGAAGGATATTATGGCTCGCGCATAATTTACTTTCATCGATCGCTTTAAAACTAGTAGGTACCTACCTGAATAAATCGTCGTGGTTATATTGGATTTTATTGCGTTTCTGAATATACCACTGTGACAAAATAATAAAAGAAGTTATTCTGTTCGTTCACCATTATTTCAGATTCTACCGAGTTTCGTTGACTGCGGGATGTAATAATAAATTGCACTCACCACACCTGAATGACCAGGAATCGACTTACCACTTTACTGGTCGCTTGAAATTTTATTTCTAGACACTCGAACCGACCGGGATGGCTGCACAACGCTTATGACACTATTTGAAAAATAATGGTATCGGGCAGTTTTTTCCCGAGGTCGATTCAAGGCTTGGTTGCATTTCACGTCATTGCAATACGTAGCACGAGATTACGTAGCTCCACGAATTGCACTGCTTGCGACCTCTAACTGCTGCATAAAGTGCCACTAAATTCATGTTATCACAGTCGAAAGCGCGACAGTTGTGGATATAAAATATACCTAAAAGGTCGGAAATTGAACTTGACGGCCTTAACTATTATAATATGATAGGTGAGTTGTTGCGTCTTTGGGATTCAATTCAGCACTCCTATTTATTTCTTCCGCGCGCGGGTCGTAATATCATTATTGTAGTGAAAAGAAAAAAACGCTGCAAATTATTAGACAAAGGTTTATTATTTACCTATGTAGGTGCCCACCTTCTGCATAGATCGCTGTTTTCTGTTGTCAGTACCTACCCTCGTGCTTCCCACAAGAGAGCCCTAAATCGAGCACTGGAGCCAACCGAGTAATATTAAAGTTTCATAAATATGCGGTGGATTCCAGAGCATAACGTTTGTTCAAGTTACATAATTACCTATCAACAAAATTCAAAATAACCATCATTATTCAAATGAAATAATATCTCGGAAGTCCGAAAATGGAATGTAAAAAATTCTCTGCGTCCACCGTACGGCGCCGGCGTACTTTCCTCAGTTACTATGAACCAAAATCGATTAAATTTGGTTTGTAGGTCCCATTTGGGGTCTAGTTGGTCCGCGAAGCTCGGCGTTAGTGGCAGTCATCTCTGAGAAGTGACAGTAACTAAAAAGGCAAAAAGAAACACATATAAAGTTCTGAAGGGAAATTGTTGAGGTGGAGTCAAAAATATTCAGTGCCGGTAGGGTTTCGATCTCTGGAACTTGGGCGTCACAGTTCGTCGTTTAGACCTCTGCGCTACAGCACTAACCTGGCCGAGGGATTGGTGATGTGAGCTTTCAACGCAGCTTGTTGCCTGCATACACCCTGCTCTTTACGGCAAATTGTATAGCAAATTTTATGGCTACATCGTAGAATGCTTCGAATGGTCTCAACATTTTAGAAAAAATCAAACTATTTAAAAATTCGAAAAAACCTACATCACCAAGTAGCATTCTCTAGGGTTCTCATCATTTAACCCCTATTTTTCACCCCTTAGCGTTGAGTGACCGTAGCGCCGATCCGAGGACCAACCAGCCCAAACGGGACCAATATATATATCAAATTTCGTGAATTTTGGTTCATAGGAACTAAGGAAAAAGCTGCGGACGGAAATAATATTTTTATTCGATATTCGTATTCTACGTCCCTTGAAATGTAAACCATGAAATTTTGAGGGCAAGAAGGTGGGGGCTACAAAATGTTTTTCATGGTCGATTCCAAATGTTCATTATTGGGTCCGCGTGAAGACACAAATTGCTGTAGTAAGAGCGGTGTCCTTAAGGGTAAGAGGCTCAAGAAGAAGAGTGAGGTGCCTCGGGCTAGAAGATGGCGCCCTGATGCCCTTATAGTAGAACAATACGTGAACAAGGGACCATCCCATTTTCCACTCCTCGGTCAAATTCGACTTCATCTTCGGTCTTCTCGATTTAGTACAGGTAGTCAAATTTAAATGCAATGCTATTGTATTAACCATTATTGGAAATATAATAAACCAAAATAGGGGTTGAAATTTCCCGAAAGCCGTAGCTAGCAAAATTTCAACAGATGGGTATGGTTTTTTGGTTTATTATTTTCAACAATGAACCTTTGGAATCGACCATGAAAAAAAAAAAATTACTCCCCTCAAAATTTCATGATTTACGTTTCAAGACGAATATCGAATGAAAAAAGTTCCGTCCGTCCGCCGTACGCCGTCCGCGGCTTTTTTCTTAGTTCCCATGAACCAAAATGCACTAAATTTGGTATATTGCTCTAGTTGGTCCTTGAAGCTCGGCATTCATCTCTAAAGGGTGAAATATACCGATGTAGGCGCTATGATCTCCAAGGATCTAGTATACCTAGTAGAAGTAGCCCCCCCCCCCCCCCCCGCCCATTATAATCGAAGGTGACCAGTCCCCACTGAATGCGCACTCCTAGGCTGATCCTCAAGATTTAGGGATGGAAGGCCCGAAAAGAGGCTATTCCAATTCTTTCCCTGGTTAGGCTTATACCTGAGGGGAATAGCACCGATTCTTTCCCTGTCTTTCTCCTCCAAAACTTTTGTTCTGGCGGTGATTGTTGTGGGTGAAATTGGGGCTGCAAGTTCCATTATTTGACCTAGGGCTGGTGGCGTAAGATACAACGCCTCGGGTTATCAAATGACTACAAGGGGAATAACGAGGTTGGGACATTTTTACAGAGTGTATTCGGGTGCCTATGGTGCCACCAGAAGAAGTGGGTGGTACTTTTACAGATGATTTTATGTCAATAAAACAATCTTCTAGCGAACTTGATGATTTTTGGGATTATTTGGAGGCGTCCGTTCATTTCTGAAGATGGCACTTTTCCACCCCAGGTACCTACACGGGCAACATTTTCCACCAGTTAAGCAAGAACGACAGATGCGTGTGAATGCTTCCACAGCGAGTTTAATAGACGATTTTACCATCCCCATACCGACATTTTCACTTTGATGGGGTGTTGAAATAAAAAAACGCTGCAAATCCCTACACAACGGTTTATTATTTTGTATAGAATACCCTTCCGTTACAGATCACAGCTCTATGTACAGATAACCCGTCTATATAATATGATATGTACTATTCTATACATACTCGTATTATGTAGATCGCAGACCCTCCTTAGGTTAGTACCTAACCCGGTACTCGTTACTAGGTACCTACCTAAATCACGAGTTAAATGTTGCTAAAACAATTCTGCCGATGACAAACAGTACCTAACAAAAAGAAACACACATAATGAAGTTCTGAAAAGAAATTGTTGATGAGGAGTGAAAAAAGTTGCGAAAGTACCTACCAACAAACTCCAGCCCCTTCTACGTAGATGGTATAATGAACCGTTGTGTAATAATTTACCGTTGAGTAATGATTTACCGTAGTCATAATTTACCCATCAATAATACTTCAACGTTTGTTCAAGTTTCACTACCTACCCACAAACTCCAAAAGAGCCATCATTTTTCGAATGAAATAATTATCACAGAACAACCAACTGGACTTCATACTCCGCCAATATAATCAGGTGATCCCCAGCAATGATTTCATCTCCACCAAATTTCTTATTGTGGGCGCGTCTCTGGTTACGAGATTTGGTTTGAATTGTATACAATTTCATTCACACTGGAGTCGAAAATGCCTGTCGGTGCAAACTTCGGGGCCTTACTGTGAACGAACGACTGGACGTACGACGCTCCGGATGGTCTTAAAAAACTCGCAAGTTCAAGAACTATTTAAAACCGTAAAAATATTCACGTAAAAAAATGGTATAGGCGTTTTGAAAATTTCAACCCCTATTTTGAACCCCTTAGAGATGACTCACAGTAACGTCGAGCTTCGAGGACCAACTAGACAGCGAATGGAACCTATAACCCGAATTTCATCAATTTTCTTTCATGGTACCTAACTAAGAAAAGTGGCCCGTACGGCGTACGGCGTACGGCGGACAGACAGAAATATTTTTATTGCAGTTTTGGATTCTACATACCTTGAAACGTAAACCATCAAATTTTGAGGGGGGGTAAGAAATTTTTTTTTCATGCTCGATTCCAATGGTTCATTATTGAAAATAATAAACCAAAATTCCAGCGGACACCGATGTTACCATCACCACCCGAAGTACGCGCAAATCTCGTTAAAATTATAGAAAGAGCATATTTATTCAACTGCAAATGAAAAAAACAACAAGAGGGAGGTACTGGTAGAAGGGATAGTGTACATTTCCTCCAAAATATTTGACAGTAATAATACTGCTTACCTTGAACGCTAGCCTGTTTGCATTTTGGTTTATTATTTTCAATAATGAACCATTGGAATCGAGCAAAAAAAAAATTCTTACCCCCCTCAAAATTTGATGAATTACGTTTCAAGGTATGTAGAATCCGAAACTGCAATAAAAATATTTCTCTCTGTCCGCCGTACGCCGTACGCCGCCATACGCCGTACGGGCCACTTTTCTTGGTTACCATGAAAGAAAATTGATGAAATTCGGGTTATAGGTTCGGTTCGGGGTCTAGTTGGTCCTCGAAGCTCGACGTTACTGTCAGTCATCTCTAAGGGGTTCAAAATAGGGGTTGAAATTTTCAGAACGCCGTATCTCAAAAACTTTCGATTGAAGGGTATGATTTTTTTTTACGATATTAAATTTGTCTTGAGCTATACAATTTTTTGAGAACACCCGGAGCACTGTACGTCCAGCGGTTCGTGTGCACCAAAAAGCTTCGTCAACACGATCGTGAATCAAACGGTATAAATCCGGCCGGGATTTCATCACTAAGGAGCACCTGATTGTAATCAAGGATGGCTGTATGAAGTCGAGTTGATTGTTCTACGATAATTATTTCATTTGGCAAGTGATGGACTATTAGATTTTGTTGGTAGGTACTTCTGAAACTTAAACAAACGTTGAAGTATTACCTATTGATGGGTAAATTATTAAACAATGGCAAATTATTACACACCGGCGAATTATTACACAACGGTGAATCATTACACAACGGTAAATTATGACACCACGGCAAATTATTACACAATGGTAAATAATTACACAACGGCTCAACTACCCAGAAGGGGCTGGATTTTGTTGATAGGTACTTTTGCAACTTGAACAACCGTTGAAGTATTATTGATGAGTAAATTATTACACAATGGCAAATTATTCACAACGGCAAATTATTACACAAAGGTAAATTGTTACACAACGGTAAATTATTACACCAAGGTAAATTATTACACAACGGCTAATCTGCCAAGAAGGGGCTGGATTTCGTTGATAGGTACTTTTGCAACTTGAACAACCGTTGAAGTATTATTGATGGGCAAATTATTACACAACGGTTCATTATTCTATCTACGTAGAAGGGGAACCTATACAGGTAAATTATTACACAACGGTTTAGGTAGGTACCTAGTAACGAGTACCTACGGGGTTAGGTACAATCCTACGGAGAGTCCGCGATCTAAATAATATGTGTAGAATATTACATATTATATTATATAGACGGATTATCTATACAGAGAGCTGTGATCTGTAACAGAAGGGTATTCTGTACAAAATAATAAACCGTTGTGCAGGGCTTTGCAGCGCTTTTATTTTGTTTATTACTTTCAATAATAAACCTTCTGAATCGTGGATGGGGGAAAAAATACCTTCAAAATAATTGATGGTTCACGTTTCATGGTACGTAAAATCCGAAAATGGAATTTAACGAAAAAGTCTGTCCGTCCGCCGTACTGGGCTTTCTTCAGTTACAATAAGCCGCAGTTAATGCAATTTGTTTCTAGATGCCATCTGGGGCGTTCCTGTCAATCATCTCTAAGGAGTAAAAAATAGGGGTTGAAATTTCCCGAACGCCGCTGCTCGAAAACTTTCAATAGAAAGGTATGACTTTTTAAAATGCTTCTAAATTGATCTCGAACTTAAGAATTTTTTAGGCTTCTTGGCACATTTTACGTCCAGCCTTTGTTTGCACAGAAAAACTTCGTCAACATGACCGTGAATGAAACGGTATAAATCCGGCCCAGATGTCATTGCTAGGGAACACCTGGTTATAATCACGCATGGCTGTATGAAATCGAGTTGTTTGATCCGACATATTATTTCATTTGAAGAATTAGGTATAGTTATTTTGGATTCTTCGATAGGTACTTTTTCATTTGAACATACGTTATGCTTCATGAGTAACAATAACAAATTAATGTAAGAATTCTCGATTCCACCACATATTTATGAAATATGTTTGCCCAGCTGGCTCCAGTACTCTGTTTAGGGCTCTCTTGTGGGAAGCACGATGGGGGGTATTGACTTCAGAAACAGCGATCGACGCAGAAGGGACTTGTATACAGGTAAATAATAAATTGTTTTGTAATAATATACAGCTTTTTTCCTCCGATTTTATTTGATGGAAGTTTTATTTGATGGCATATAATACATCATGAATCAATTTTATTGCAGGCTTTTAAGGAAATGTTAACTGTAACTAAGTTGTTGACGAGTAGTGAATAATTGACGAGTTTTAAATTATACGACACAAACTTTTGGGGTGGGACACGAACTTTTACGACACAAACTTTTTAAATGAAACACAAATTTTTGGGTTGGGAATATACCAGTTCGCTTCCTCGTGGAGCTTCCTGGAAGCTGAACTTGTAGGTGCAACTATCATGACAACAGGATGGTCAGCGGGAAGGAATCAGGGCTTCCATTTCGGTTGGTGGGAAGGAATCGGCCCATCAGTGTTATGGAGGGGATTTATTAGGACTCTTCCATTGATAGGAAGAACTCAGTGTGTCCCCGTGTTTTCGATTATAATAAACTAGCAGGAAACCCTGTTTTAATAAATACAACGGTTTCTAGAGCGGTAGGCTTCGAAGATAAACCACGAAAAATGCGCACTTGATAATGACAGTTTCACCAATTTCTCATATCTCATCGCTGCCCTGGAAACCGTTGTGAAATCTTTAACTCCACTTCTAACAAAGCATCGCCCTAGCCATTCCATTCTCAAGATTCTTCACACATTTTCACGATCGTAATTATGAAGGAATCACATCGGACAGTAAGAAACACGAACGCAACAACCTATGAACAACTCTATTATTATTATTCTGACGGTGAAATCATGAAATCACGATCGTCGAATAAATGCTGAACGTCCCGTACCACAAATATAGTTTTAGTACGGTTGCAACCGCCGTGAAAACTTCTTTCCGACAGCATCCATCTTATTCTGGCTTGGGGTCGAAGGTGATCCGCGATACGGGCTCGACCGTAGCAACCAAAAGCACGAACATGGACGCTGTCGTTAGGGAAAGACAGGAGTACGATTAAAGGGAAGGTCTGGGGGATCGAGCGATAGCCCGTAACCTGGCCAGGAACTCGCTGATCACAATGATACCACCCTCGTGAACATCCGTTCAGTCGTTTGACACACACACACACACACACACACACACACACACACACACACACACACACACACACACACACACACACACACACACACACACACACACACACACACACACACACACACACACACACACACACACACACACACACACACACACACACACACACACACACACACACACACACACACACACACACACACACACACACACAGAGCTTCCATTGAAAGTGTTCGGGCGGCCGAGAGGGGGTGTCCGCAGGGTTCATGTTGCGGGCCTGGCTAGAGGAACGTCATGTACGACTCACTCCTTGACCTTGAATATTTATTTATTTATTTATTTACCGGCAAGCCCAATTACATGGTGAAATCACGAAATAGATGAATCAAGAAAGAAAATAAAAAACATTTTGAAAATGATACTTGATGAAAACAATACTGCAGGTTAATAAACTAATAAAATGAATAAATGTCCATGTTCAATATTAATTACAAAAAACATCCGGCGAGGAAAATATTAATCGTTTAAAGGAAGCCAATGAGTCTGAGAAAAAGTCGAATTCCGGATGGGCGCAGAGTAGCAAGTTGGCCGTGCGAGGAAGTCGAATGCGAGGGCGGTGCAGGAAATAATTCGTCGTAGAAAATGGAATATGAAATAGGGCTGATGAACGGGCAGAAAACCGAGGCAGCTGGAAAAGGATCCCTGCGAGCAGCTCCGGGCAGTCCAGACAGGCATTCAACAATTTATGCAGGAAAGTGAGGTCAGCAGCACATCTTCTCATAGTCAGCGGAACCAGCTGACACTTAGCCAACAGACGGTCATAATCGACTTCCGAACCTGGAATGCCGCATTTGAAGGCTACATAGCGCAAAAATTACCCTCTCAAGCTGGTGATGGTGAATAGCGTAAAATGGGGACCAAACTGGAGAAGAATACTCGAGAATGGACAGAACGAGGGTCTTGTAAAGCAGGACAATAGCGGGTATACTTGTGAAGTCCCTCGTGTTACGCTTTAAAAACCCCAAGGCTCTCATGGCCCTATTAGCAGTGTCTGAGATGTGGCTTGTAAAGGTCAGTTGTTCGTCCAGCATGACACCGAGATCCCTCAACTCAGTCGATCTTTTCAAAGGTATTTGGTCGAGGGAATAGTCAAAGTTTCGAGCCCTAGAGAAAGAAATGACTGAGCACTTGGACGGGTTTAAAAACAGATTGCTATTTACACACCAGCGGTCCAAATCAGCCAACGCACTCTGGAGCACTTCACAGTCATGAACCGACCCGATATGGCAGAACAATTTGAGATCATCCCCAAAAAGTAAGCATCGCACCCCTCGAGCAAGGCACGACACCACATCGTTGATCATCAGCAGAAAACATAAAGGTCCCAGGTGACTTCCCTGCGGAATACCAGAGGTTGCGACAAATTGGGAGGATAAGGCGCCACGCAGCCGGACCGTAAGTCTCCGTCCACCGAGGTAGCTAGCTAGCCACTGGAGAAAAAGGCCATGTATTCCTAAGGACTCGAGCAACGAAAGTAGATGCGCATGAGAAACCCTATCAAAAGCCTTGGCAAAGTCCATCGAAATCAAATCAGTTTGCACTCCATCCGGGAAACCCCCCATGATGAAATCCTGCAGCAAAAGCAAATTCGTCACCGTAGACCTTCCATGCATAAAACCATGCTGCTCCAGAGCGATGTACGACGAAAATTGCGAGGACAATCTGGCAACAATCAGCTTCTCAAACAATTTAGGAGCACAAGACAAAGAGCAGATGGGGTGGTAATGCCTGACCATGGCTCTGTCACCACCCTTATGGATGGGCGTGACGAATGATACCTTCCATCTCGCTGGGAAGACACCAGTACCCAGCGAACTATTGAAGAGGCACGACAGTGGGTAGGAGAGGCCAGCAGAACACATTTTCAACAGCAATGGAGGAACGCCGTCAGGGCCCATTCCTTTACTAGCATCCAAACTTTCCAATCCACTGAGCACCTCCTCCTCAGTAAGCACCATACCTCCGATCAAAACTACATCCCGGACAGGGTAAACAGGTGAAAACTAAGTCGGAGGATCGAAGACCGCCGAGAAGTGCTTCGCAAACAGTTCAGCCACCTGGAGAGGCGTCGAGGCTCGCTCGTCATCGAAGATCATCTCGCCAGGAAGACTATTACTGCCATCTCTGTAATTAATATGGTTCCAGAAGGCCCTGATATTCGTGGGAACAGAGGCCGGGACCCCATCGAGATACTCCTTGTACAGAGCTTGTGACTTATCCTTACATTGTGAGTGCAGATTGGAAAACAGTGCATAATCCGAGGGTGATCCAACGGCTTTATGACGAGCGTGTACAGTTTTTTTCTGGATTGCCAGAGAAATAATTTCCGCATCGAACCATTTTGGGAATGAGGAGGATAATTCCCTCACCTTCGGGACGAACCTGTCAATCGCACAACCAACTGAGCAGTAAAATTCATCTATGGCTTCTTCCAGAGGTAGGCTGAGACAAGAACTCCAATCGACACTTGATAGGTGTGAACTCATTGCATTATAATCTCCATTGATGAAATTACATTGGAATTTAGCCGCGGGAAAGAAGGTAGAGCTGGCCGATATGGATGGGATTAAAAATTCTAGGGGAGGATGGGCAATATCCACATCAAAAACGGGAACTGCCGCTGAAGCCCCCCCCCCCCCCGCCATAACATTCGTTAGGAGGAGGTCCAACACGTTGGCTGAGGGGTTGGGTTGGGATGAGTGTTCAGCTGGAGTAAACCGTGGAGCATCATAGAGTCCACTACCAATCTGCCTTTTGCCCTAAGGGCTGCCTCAAAACCAGCTCGGTCCGAAGAGAATGGCTGTGAAGTCTGGGTGGGCAGTTCGAGACTGCAACCAGTTCACAGAAGTGAGCATCCAGTATGCTCGGAGATTGGTAGTCAGGGTAATACATACAGCCAAGTATCAACCTCAGACACGGAAGGATCACAAAAACATGCTCTGCAACATCAATTGAACTCCATCTAAGTGCCTGGTACTCCGCTGATACTGCTATCATTACTCCACCCCCTCCGCAATAGCCGCCTCGAGGGCACCAACGCGTCGCACCAGATCCTTGTTCTTCAACTCGACCACATCCCTCTGAAGCTCATCCACCCTTACAGCCAGAGAGTTATAATTTTCCATACAAGACGAGATCTGAGCATTGATACTCGCGGCATTGGTACTCGCGAAGCCCATGTCCAACTGCTTCTGCATTACATCAATCATGGACTTCTGCATAGTCTCTAGCATTGATTTGACATCGGACTTTGTACAGTTTTGATGGGCGTCAGGGAATGAAGATCTAGAGGCTTTGCAGTGGCCACACTTCCAGTGGGCAATCGCCACCCTTGACATCTTGCGGAAGTTTGTCTCGGTTATCCCAACACAGCCGAAATGGTAGGCGGATTCGCGAGCGCTGCAAATCAATTTATCCTCAGCAAACAACTGCTCCTTACAATCTTGGCGGTTACAAGCCATGTCAGGAAGTTTGTGCTTTATTTATTGATTTTTATAAACGAGGGTAATGAGGGTTTAAACACTAAAAAGGTCACTAACAGGCAGGAAGACAGAGCGAAGATGTTATGTATGAGGGAGCCTTCTCTATTGCTCACAGACTAGACCCGCATAACACGGAAGCGTTCCAGGTGGGCCCAGGTAAACACTCACCTGAAGATAGAACAGGGACAGCAGTGGGGACAGGAGATGGCAGCAAAGCGGCAGTGGGGACGGAAGTTGGTGGGGACGACGTCCCGGTATCCCGGAGGGCGGCCCTGGAGTGGTGAGGCTGCCGAGGGAAATTATCTTCATGACCTAAAGCGACGGCCCAGTGTAAATGGCCACCACCTATCAATTTTTCACCAACTCAATAGATTAAAACTCGGCGCTCCGCGCCTCGCCAGGGGGCAAGCCCCCGGACCCCCGGATGCTTACTGCTTAGAGCCTACGGCTAAAATTCAAGAAACATGGAACATGCTTTAGCCGCGTAGTTTACTACAACCAAGTGACAACCAAACAAGCGTCATTGTTTACTATCCATTTACAACATTCATTTATATAGTTATATTATGAAACTAGGATATAAATACCAAGAACAAATACGAAATACATTCTTGATAAATCAAGAGCTTTCCAACGAATGGAAAACGATTTTTGTCCGATGAAAATGAAAGAAGTTTCATTTCCCTAGCAACTACTCGGTTGTAAGTGAAAATCGTTGTTAAAATTTCGTTCCACTTCCGCGTTCCACTTCCGCGTCACCCATCCCGTGTAACGTTTTTCGGCTAGTTAGTCCAAGGCTAAAGCATGTTCCATGCTAAAAAAACAGGATTAAACTGACACCCATCGAATACCGAACCAGTCGAACACAAAATCCCGAGTGCTGATAGTGCGTGCACTACTCACACAGTCACTGGACACCAAAATCACTAAGGAACTCGCACACAACAGGCAATATCCCGAAGGTGTGGAAGTTTTTGCATACGCGGACGATTTTCTGGTGATTGTGAGCGATTCCAGTGAAAAACAGATGCAAATCGTCGCAAATCGGGCGCTATGGATGGTTGAGCAATGAGCACATGTAAATAAGATTCGGTTTAACTCTCAGAAGTCCCAAGTGCTCCATGTTACCAGAAGAGCTAGATCGAGAGAAGCACTTGCTATCTATCTACAGGGCAATCGTCTGGGCCAGGTACAAAATATGAAGTATTTGGGAGTTTGGTTTGATGAATCAATGACATGGTCTCATCACGTGCAGTATTGCTGTGATAGGGCTGGTCAGCTTGTCCACTCGCTATCACGGTGTGCTAAGGTGTACTGGGGGCTTGGATCGGACGCATTAAGCATAATATATGCTGGTGCGGTGCTGCCGATACTGTCTTATGCGGTCCCGGTTTGGTATGATACAATACAACGGATCCATAATGTCCGAAAGATGAGAAGAGTCCAGCGTCTAATGGCTTTGCGTATTCTGAAGGGTTTTAAAACCATATTGTATGAAGCCTCAATGGTGATTGCAGGAATGACACCGATAGACATCAAACTGACAGAGACGGTGGACATCTACAGGGCAGTTCGTGGTGAACATGAGGGTGCGATGGGTCCAGCATTTGAGGTGGACTCCAGTGTTCCTGTTTCTGGATGGCTTCATCCGGCTTTGGCGGTCTCAGTCTTGAATGAGGAAGATGTTTCGCCCGAATTGGAGGTTTTTACGGATGGGAGCAGGCTGATGAACGGATGTTTAGGGTGCGCATTTGCTGTGTATGAAACAGGGCAGTCCACTGTGGTTTATTCGGCCAAGTTCCACCTAGCCGTTTGGTGTACAAACAACCAAGCTGAGCTCCTGGCTATAAATGAGGCCATTGGGTGGCTGGACGTTCCCCTACACAGGAGGTCTGCAATTGTTTGGATGGACAGCCAGATATCCCTGTATCTCCTTAGGAACATTGGTGTCCATGTCGGGAATGCAGAAGAAGTGAGACGGTGTTTGTGGAGACTGGGCGGTGCACAGTCGTGGAAGGTGGCAGTCAGATGGATTCGATCACATCAAGGTACCGTTGGAAACGAGGAAACTGATCGCCTGGCAAAGGAGGCCGCTGAGGACAACGATGCTCCGGTCCATTTTGCGAAGGCTCCTTTCAGCCATGTGAAGAGCATCAGCAGACGGATGGGTCTGATGGAGTGGGAGAAGGAATGGGCTTCAAGCACAAAAGGAGCATTCACTCGTCGTTTCTTCCCTACGGTTGCGAGCAGGCTTTGGACTGAGCTCAGAATTACGTACAAGATAACTCAGGTGCTGTCTGGCCATGGCCGAAATGCAGCTTACCTCCACCGTTTTGGCATTCGGGACAATCCAGCCAGTCACTGTGATGGAGTGACCATGCAGACATGGGAGCACTTGATTCTGGATTGTGGGCTTCTGGAGGCGGGTCGCTCCGACTAATGCGTGCGGTGATGATGGCGGGATTTAACTGGTCTCCCTCGTTTGAACAGTTTATTCGGGAGTTTAATGAACCATTTTGTACTTTTATTAACAATATTGACTTTAATGTATTTGGTTAGAAATTTTAATGTGATAGATGTGTGACTGATTGATTTTGTATGGTTTTATTTTATTTTATTGTATTATAGATATTTTGTGAAATGCATGTAGTCAGAATATGGGAGCATGCAGAAATAAACTCTCCCTGCATAGGGGTACTACGCGGGGGAAACTTAAAAAAACAAAAAAACACACACACACGCATGCACAATCACGCGAATTGTATAATAGAATTTTGGTAACGAAGTGATTCATTCTCCTAGACATATTGAGACGCCATCACAACCCATAGAACACTGCCACCAACGAAATACGAATGGATGGCTACGTGGCACTTCCAAAGTGGAAAGCAGGAGGAAAAATATGTCTGGGGTATAACTATTTTCCTTGATATGTAGGGTCGGTACCATATTGGACTGGTCAACCACACTAGTTTTGATTGATGACTGAATATTTATTAAGAGTTTATTATGGAAGTGGTAATTATGGAAACTTATCCAGAGAATCAATATTCGTTTGACGCAGTTGTGTATGGAGAATGAAGCACAACTACAGAGCATACAAAGAAAATTCTTACTTGACATTTTGATTGATATCTTTATTTCAAGAGAATATAATCTATTTATATTGAATTCTACTTATTGAAAAAGGTGAAGTGTTGAAATAGCAAGAAGTGTTTTAAAAAGTCACTGAGTCTGCGTGTGAGATCTGGATATGGAGAATTATTTTATATTCGGGTACCGTACTTACTTGATGAAAACGGGGAAACAAGTGGATCATTCTGAAAACGGATTTCCACTGGCCGTTTCCCGTTTTTTATTTTTCTTTCTTGACAGTAACAAAACTACCGAAGAACACGAACCTAGGTACCTATATGATGATATACATCTGCTAACAGATTACTATAGATTAATATACCCTTACACAAACTGACTATAGGCAATTAATATTATAAAGTACCTCAAAACAAGATTTACGTCGGAAACCGCACCTCCCCTTTTAGTATCAAGAGTCAAACTAGAACTGAAGAGACGTCAAAGGAAAGCGTTCATGTGGATGATATTACATCGATGATAGTACATGATGATATTACTTCATAGTGGAAGGCAGATAAAATAGTGGGGGATGTTTGCAGTAATCTACTCTGGGGGTTCTATGCTGTAAATATGGGAATCACGTTTAAGATACGTAACAACAACCACTCACGTGAGTGATTTTATCTACTACAGGTTTCATACCACGAACCTTATATTCAAGTGCATTTTTGGCTGTGCTGTTTTGTCCTGAATAATGGGGTATGCGAATGGGTCACAAAAGTGCTGTTTAATGGTTTATTATTTTCAATAATGAAAATTTGGAATCATGCTGAAACATTTTTTTAGTCCCCACCCCCCTCAAGATATACTGGTCTCCGTTTCAAGGTACGTAGAATCTAAACACCCTGAAAATTATTGCACAACGGTTTATTATTGATGCATAATGATATCAATGACAAACAGTAGCTGAAATGGCAAAAAGAAACACAAATGAATTAGTATCAATATTTGTAAACATCATCAATTATTTTGTTTCGGGATAAAGTCACTTGTGTTCTAGATGTTTTGAATAATTTAATAACTATTACTAACTTTTCGGAATTCGGTATTCGTCTAGTCTGAAATAACGGGATCGAGATAACGGGATCTTATAATGCTGGACGAAATTGTTTAGTCGTCATTATTAATAGTTCACACTTGCACCTACAATATTATAGTATTTTGCATTCATAATTTATTATGGAACACTTTTTTCAGTCGATACTAATCGTGATTGATATTAAGTATAATAAAATCGTTACCTACTCTGTATGCCTGTACACTGATTAGATTAACGAACCACATTCCTAATTTTTCTTTGTCTGTACGTTTGTTAGCACATTAAGTCTATAAATTTGTTAAAATGTGGGAAATATGCCACAGGCCATCGGAAGTTGAAAAATCAGTACGGATGGAGGCGGAGGGGGCAACCTTGCGGAACGTTGCATGGGATGAGAGTATTCGAAAACTGCATAATAATATTATCGTAGGAGTACCAGCCAAGATATTCCGATTTTAATGAAACCCGAGCACTCTGCCAAGGAATTCAATGCTATAAACCAATCTCTGTCTTATCACAACCTACTTGATAGGTATATTATGAGAATATTCAGTGAACATCGCTGTCGTTATTCAACAAAAACTTTATTAGTTTCTTCATACCTAGGCAGCCACTTTCTTATGACTTTCTTTCTTGTTTTTATTGCCTACTAAGTGTAGGGCTTAAGACACTTTCCTGGAAGAAAATGATCGTGAAGTTCTACAAAGTTTCTTCGGAAAAATAAAACCATCCTAATCAATATTATAGCAGCAATGTAAAAACTAGTGAATTGATAATTAGAGGTTCTCTTAATAAATTGTCAGTAACAAAAACAGCCGTCTTGTGTGTTGCGGACGATCCAGTCCAAGTAGTGGGTGACTCTCGTGTAGATTCCAGGTTTATTGGGCCTGGCACAGCCTATCCCCCAAGACACGATACCTGATAGAAGAAATGTGAATGTTACAGTGAATTTTGTTGATATGCAAACCCTACTGGGTACACATGTAGTTTCAATTTACTTGATTTACAATCCTTTTCAAAAACGTTGAAGAGGTATCCAGATAAATATGCATAGTCGTTCTAATTGTTTTAGTTGATAGTAGTTGATGAAAGATATATTATGTTCTTGCAGCGTGAAGAATAATGTAGGTATCCGGCCCCTTATTGTTGAAGGAGCCAGCCAAGCGAGAGCAATAACACTTGCCGAGTCATTATAGCTGATCCCCATGACAATAGGTTCTAATATTTTGCAAGTAGTTTAAATGCAATAATTGGCTATTTTTTGTCCATCAGTAATTTGATAGATGAATTGGGTGCTTACGAATTTTGCATTCCCTCTGTGTTTGGCCTGGTAGGTAGTGGGTTTCTGGAACTGAAGGTAGCAGTTCGAAATTCTCCCACTAGAGTGCTCCCGGTGTGACCGGGTGGATCCGGTTGTTCTGTTGGCGGGCCGGCGATCGATTTTGCTTCCCAATATCGATCGCTCCCCTCTCCCCTTTATTAGCCCAAGGCGGCCATTATTATTATTATGTTCTGAGTTCTTCATTGCGATAATTACTTGCTGTTGACGTTTTTTATCATTATTAACAGTATACGTGCTTAATTCCAATAAAGGATTTGATTTACACTCCGTTCAAACCGTTCATTATCGTGATTTATTCACCCGCTCAAACACTCTGAATTGAAGAAAATAGAAAAAGAAGTTGAACTTTTTCACCGTTCATCTAGGCACTGTAAATGCAACACACGTTCGTTTGAAGCTTTACTGCTCCTCATCTCATCGTAAACTTTGCGAACCTCTTAGATCATCTAAATCAGGCCAAAGAACAAAAAACAAAAATACAAATAGGTGGGCGTTATGTAATTTGCAATCGTTTCACATTTACCTGCTATCGCTGTCCTCCCATCCTCTTCTTTTATGAGCAATGGTCCACCACTGTCACCCTGTGGAACATTTATCAAGTTAAATAAATCGTCACTTGAAATAATATCAAATTATACTAATTCTACGCACTTGGAATTATTGTTTTCCAATAACGCTATACGAGAACGAATAGCTTTATTTTGTGACCGAGTCTCATATTATCACGACTTTCTATCGTCCTCTCTTCATCACTCTTTTAACACTGAAATTTATTGATATAAATGTTATCATTGATATCAATATGATTGTTATAGTTGCATCGATTGGTATGTGAATTATCTGAAGGTTAAGAGATGACAGCGCAACAAAAAACTTTTTTTATTTTCTTTTTTAATGATCGATATCGGATTGCTGTTAGTCTCTAGAACTACTAATCAGATGTAGGTAGGTAGCTACATACGTTCTTTAGTGCTTTCCACACCTGTAAGACTTGCCTATCTACTCCTCGTTTTCTCTATTACAAAAAATCTAGGCATCCAGGTAGCAGGAGATCTACAGCACACTAAAGATGAATGTACAGTGGTTTATAAACGGAATTGAGATAAAGCCGAACCTAAGTGTATCTTATCGCCTTGAACCCTTGATCATTGCACAGTTGGTATAGTAGTTGTTTTACTTGCCTGGCAAGCATCGACTCCTCCAGCCAACGGCGAAGCGCAGAGCATTCCATCGGTGATGGTCATAAATCCCGATAGACCCTTGCACGTCCGCTGGCTGAGGACGGGGACATCAGCCTCCAAAAGCCAAGACGATCGCGTGCCGTTCTCCGAAGTCAGACCCCAGCCGACTACACGAGCCATTTCTCCAGCAAAATTGTGTCCTATTTAAAACCACGGGTAATGAAGAGTGATGAATGAAACGCAATTCATCGACGTCAATACATAAATAAATAGACGAATCCACCAATACTTTTGGTTTCGAGAAGGGACTTATCATACATAATTATGTGACTCATGTAAAATCCGAACATTGCCTAAAGAATAAATCAACGGTTCAACAGGTTGGTTGAGCATTAAATTCAAATTTTCTAAGGTGGGAAAATAGGTTCATATATTTCTTTACTTTAAAATCAATGTTGTTTTCAATCACCCGTAGCTGTATCAGTGTTTCAATTAAGACACGCTGCAAGTTATTACACAACGGTTTAGATGATATTCCTATCAGGAGCGTAGCGTGCCTCTGGTGACGGGGGTACCGCAATGAATTCCACCCCCCCCCCCCCCCCCCCCCAACAACATTCACACTTCCTCACACACTCTAAAAATGTAAATGTGAAGCAGTTCTTAGCAAGCTGTTTGTCAAAGGAGTTTTATGATATTATTGATCTTCCAAATTCATTAGAAATAATTTATAACATTCCCTTGCAAACAAAATAAAAGGTTTTTCGAACTACAGCCTGATAAGTAACCATTGGTACCTATTGTATGTTTCAACAGTGAAATGCCGAGTGTACTCACGGTTACGTTCCTTCACAACTCTCTTGAAATCAGGCAACGCTGAGATTGACCGGCCGGCTCTAATGATGTCGTTCTTTTCGCTAAAACTACGAGAACTAAACGAACGCCAAACCGCGGAACAATTAACGCAACAACTATCCATTTTAGGAGGAGACTAGGACACTAGGAAAGATTCGAATTCAAACAACTAAACCTGAAATTAGGAACAATTATTGTGAAAACTACAATGTCGTGAGTCCCTCCCGGGAACACTCCACCAGCAACTTTTAAGCTCTCACCAATATCCTTATGTAAACCTTACTTTCCGCTAATAAACATCTGAGTGGGGAGACAGGCAACAGAATCCAGGGGACACAACCTGGAGCCCCACTACCAACTCCCAACAGGGAGTTGGAGGGAGAGGCCTCCAAGTCCTATATAACCCTGGATCCTGGAGCTTTAGCTTCATTCGACACTTCCTCTAACCAGCTCTCTCTTCTCTCTCTTACCTTATCCCTCTCAGATGATCGGTTGACTACAGCCGCCTGAGAATTTACCTCCTCTCCTCCTTGTCTAGATGATCGGTTGACTACAGCCGCCTAGACAAGCACCTCTCCTCACCTAGATGATCGGTGGATTACCGCCGCCTAGGTAAATTCCCTCACTCACCTCTATCTACTCCCAAAGTCGTAGATGTTCGGTGGACTACCGCCGCCTGCGACTTTTCTCTCCTTCACGCCACCGTGATGAAAATTCTAAATTCATCACAGTGGTGAACCCGACGTTCATCCAACCTTCTATCCTCTTACCACCTCATGTGTCGCCCCCAGTCTAGTTCGGTGTCCCCAATTTTAAATTCAAATTTGAACAGTCAGTGTAAATTCGCAATTCTTGGCCCAACCTCACCGCTCAACTCCAGCTCTCAACGCACCTCCGCTCCCGCCGATTGCGAATTTAAAATTCAAAACTAAACTCATTTTGAATTTTAGTTACAGCCATGGACCCGAACTCACCGACGCCGCCGCTCCTCCGGCCATCCCTACTGCAGCCGCCGACCGCTGCGACAACTGACGCAGCCGAAAAACCCCTTCACCAGCCTCTCGCCACCCGGCTCCTCCGCATCCGCCGCTGCGGCCGCCGCACACGCCGCCGCCGACGTCACGACGGCCTCGGCGTCATTCCCGCTGTCGCTGCCCCCCTTCTACACGCACGATCCCGCGCTGTGGTTCTTTCAAGTCGACGCTGCGTTCTCGGCCGCCAACATCCGCAGCCAGCGGACCCGTTACTCCCGCATCATATCACTGCTCCCGTACGAGATCCTCCTACAGACGTCGGGCATCTCTCCCGACGCCACGGCCGCATACGACGACCTCCGAAACCGCCTCGTCTCGCTGTACCAGCCGTCGAAGATCGCACGTGTCGCAGCGCTCTCCCAACCACAGCACCTCGGCGACCTGAAGCCCTCCCACCTCTACCGCCGTCTGCGTCATCAGCTGCACGACGTGATGACGGCCGACATCGCACGGACGTTCTGGCTGCGGGCCCTACCACACCCCATGCAAATGGCACTCGCCAGCCACCTCGACGGCCCAGACGAACCGCTTCTGCGTCTCGCCGATACGGTCCACGACCTCACCGCAGCCGCCGGCGTCACGGAAGTCGGCGCACCCCGCGCCCCCACCCCACGACGGGAACGGACGCCGTCATGAGAACGCCGCCGGCCCCCCTCCCTCCACCGGCGCCGCTCCCTCTCCACCGAGCGCCGGCCGACCCCCTCCATCGACCACCGACGCCAGCGCTCGCCCGTACGCCGCAACGCTTCCCCCCCTCAACAACGCAGGGGACAGTCTCCAGCCGCAGCGACCCCCTCCAACTCCGTGCGCCCCACCAGGACCGCCTACCTCCCGGCGGACCCCCCCCACCGATGTTTCTATCACGTTAACTTCGGTGGGGAGGCCCGAAAATGCCAGCCCCCCTGCTCCTTCACCTCCAAGCAGGGAAACGCGGCCGCCCGCCGGTAAATCCGGCGGGCCCCCCTCCACGCCAACACGGGGGGGACCACAAACAACCCCTCCCCGCCCGCATTCACACCACCACCACGAAGCCCCGTTACCCCTCCTACGCCGCCGCCACGGCCGCATACCTCCCGGCCGCGCCGGCCAGCGCCGCCAAAACCCTCACCCCACCGTCAACCGTTCCCCCACCTCGGAACGGCCCCTCCACGGCCGCCTCCAGGGCAGCCACCCTCCCGGCCGCCACTCACGCCGCCGCTACCGTTCCCCCACCCCGGAACGGCCCCTCCACGCCCGCCTCCAGGGCAGCCACCCCTCCGGCCGCCACTCACGCCGCCGCTACCGTTCCCCCTCTCCGGAACGGCGAAGCACCGCCCCGCGTCTCCTTCGCAGGGGACCTACCACCACCAACACATACGCCCACCGCCGCCGCCGTTTTGCCGCACTCCACCCCAGCTCACCAGCGCCTTTTCTTAAAGTGTTCAAAAACGAATGTCCCATTCCTCGTCGACACAGGGGCGGCGCTCTCCATTTTCCCAAACAACATTCTCCGGCGACAGGCGCGTTGTTACCGGCAACTCCTCTACGCCGCCAACGGTACCACCATCCCCTCGTACGGGACGTACCGCTCATCCATCCACATGAGCGGGCTCGCGTACGAGTGGGAGTTTACCGTGGCGGACGTAGAGAAAGCAATCCTGGGGGCCGACTTCCTCGCTTATTTCGGCCTCCAGGTTGACGTCCGTAACGCACGCCTGCTCGACCCCTCCGCCCAGAAGCCAATCCCCGGATTCATCCACGCGATCGATCGCCCCCCAACCCAATTTGAAACACTCCTCCTCCAATATAAACCCCAGCGCCGCCCCTCAGCACATATCTCTCAAACTCAACACTACATTGAGACCTCTGGTCCCCCAATTTCGGCAAAAGCCCGCCGCCTCCACCCCCTACAACTGTCCCAAGCCCGGCGGCATTTCGATAAGCTCATAGCAGATGGTATTATCCGCCCCTCCAAATCCCCGTGGGCTTCACCGTTACATATTGTACAGAAGCCCAACGGGGATATCCGCCCCTGCGGCGATTACCGCCGCCTTAACGCCAAGACCACACCGGACCTATACAACGTCCCCCACCTCCGAGACTTCTCCTCACACCTCCACAACACGACCATATTCTCAACCCTAGACATCTCCAGAGCCTTCCATCACACACATATCTACCCGCCCGACGTACCTAAAACTGCCATCATAACACCTTTCGGCCTTTTTGAGTACATAAAAATGGGTTTCGGCCTCCGGAACGCGGCCCAGACGTGGCAGCGTTATATGGATAATATTCTGCGGGGACTACCATTCGTATTTTGCTTCCTGGATGACATCCTGATCGCCTCCCGGGACCCACACGAACATCTCACACACCTCAAGCAAGTCCTCGACATCTTCTCCGCCGAGGGCCTCACCATCAACTCTCAAAAATGCGTCCTCGCCCAGCCCTCCGTCCGGTGCCTCGGCCACCAAGTCTCATCCGACGGGATCAAACCTCTCCCGGACAAAGTTCACGCTCTCACAGATTTCCCCCAACCCCGCACCGTCTCAGAACTTCGCCGTTTCCTGGGTATGTTGAACTTTTATCGTAGACACATCAAACACGCAGCACAACACCAACAACCACTCATACACGCTATCCCACAACCGGCCAAAAAGAACGATAACCGCCCCATTTCCTGGACCCCCGCCCTCACAACCGCCTTTCAAAATTGCAAAAAGGACCTAGTAGACGCCGCTCTATTAGCCCATCCCGATCCCCATGCTCCCCTCTCCATCACGACTGATGCGTCTGACTGGGCCATTGGGGCAGTACTCCACCAACACACCGGCGCCACCCCCCAACCCCTCGGTTTCTTCTCAAAAACTCTGTCCCCAACTCAAAAAAATTACTCCACTTTTGACAGAGAACTCCTCGCCATCCACGAAGCCATCAAGCACTTCCGTGACTTCGTGGAGGGCAGGCAGTTCTCTGTCATCACTGATCATAAGCCCCTCACACATGCCCTCCTCCAAAATCGTAAATCCGCCTCCCCCCGTCGCCTCCGGCAACTCGAATTTATCGGACAGTTTACGTCCGATATTCGTTATTTGCCGGGGGCCGACAACTGCGTAGCAGACGCACTCTCCCGCCCCACCCCCGCGCCGGTGGCGGAGTTACTGCCTTTCCCTTCCCCACAAACCCTAAAAACACACCAAACACCAACTTCCGACCCCGCACTCTCCAACCTCATCTCCGCCTACAAGTTGGAACAACTGCCTCCCCTCGGCCTCTGGTGCGACGTAACGGCCGATTCACCGCGCCCTTACGTCCCACCGGAGCTGAGGCGGCAGTTGTTCCTCCACTATCACTCCCTCCATCATCCCGGCATCCGGGCGAGCCGGGATCTGATCAAGACGCGGTACTTCTGGCCCCACATGAACACAGATATCCGTACCTGGGTTCTGGGGTGCCAGAAGTGCCAGCAATTTAAGGTCTCGGCTCACCCCCATGTACCTCCTCAACCCATTCCCGACTCCCTCCCGTGGGAACACGTCCATCTAGATCTGGTCGGCCCTCTTCCCCCCTCCGAGGGGAAGAGGTACTGCCTCACCATGATCGACCGTGCGACCAATTGGGTTGAGTGTATCCCACTCGCCCACATTACCGCGGACGCCGTCGCCGCGGCCTTCCTCAATCAGTGGATCAGCTGCTACGGCTGTCCGCGGACACTCACGGTCGATCAGGGGAGGCAGTTTGAATCAGCCCACTTTGCCGACCTGCTCCGTTCCCTCGGGATTCAAAAAATCCGCACCACTCCTTATCACCCCCAATCCAACGGGAAAATAGAGCGGTGGCACTCGGTCCTTAAGCAAGCCATCTCCACTTCAGCCACATCCCCCTCATGGACCAAAACCCTCCCCTACGTATTACTCAGCCTACGCACTTCCGCCCGTCCTTCAGACAACACAAGTCCCGCACAACACGCTTTCCGAGACCCTATTCGTTTACCGGCCGACATTTTCCCTCCACACAACACCCCGTCCATTAACAGGGAACCGCTCCACACCTCAACACCGACAAACGACACCACTTACCCCAAACGCTTTTACACTTCCACTCACATGTACTTGAAAGAGCCCGGCATGCATAAAACCTTTCAGCCCCTTTATGCCGGGCCCTTTCAAGTCATCCGCACAACACCGACCACCGCGACCCTGCTAATGGACGGGAAACCCCACACCGTACCTTTCGCCCGCTGCAAACCCGCCCCTGTTCTCCCTCAACCAACATCAGCCATCAGTCTCCCGCCGTCCGTTTGCCATGAACCATCGCTCCCAACCTCAACTGTCACCCCCTTCGCCGTTTCCGGATTTCGATTCGGATCCGGAAATGGCGGCCATACTCCGGGACTTTTTCGTCCCGGACCCGCTATCCCCCCCTACCCCCTTCGCCCGGGCCGACAGCATCGCTTCTGTTTGTTCCGCCACGGATCTCCAGGTTACCTCCCCGGCCCCGGCGGTGGAAGTACCCCCAGTGGCGAATACTGCGCGAATTTCGCGCAGCACAAGCCACCGGAGTACACCCTCCCTACACCCCCATCGACCCTTTAATGTCCTCCATTCTTCGCGAGTTCCGCCTCGCGGAACTCATGCCCCCCCCACCCACCGTTCAAATCACAACCCCCCCTGTCCCTCACGAACCCCCGCCTCCCGATCTTCAACCCCAAATTTCCACCCCCCAATTTTCAATTTTCGACCCCCCAATTTCAAATTCTCCCCCACCGACACCCCAACCCACCAAACCCACAACACCCCCTCCCCCCCCACCACCGCCGGGGATATCCCCAATAGATTCCGCCGGGACGAAACGGCCCGGGCGGCGAAACGGACGGAGGGAGCGTCCCCGCATTCCCCGCGTCCCGGCGGCCAAGTCCTCCGCCCCGCTCTGAGCAATCACGGCGGGGCCTTGAGATTTCGGGACAGTGCTTGTGTCTTATTAACCCACACGCACTGTACCGAATCTCACAGCCCCGCCGTGGCCGCCTCGCCGCAGCAGCCAACACACAAACCCACCCACACACTTCGCTACATTACACCTACATCAATACACCACACGCACTACACCTCACCACACACTATCCACACCCAGGGAACGGCGGACTTCAACACCCCGTTCCAATCTGTCAACCCCACCCAAATTTGTACATACCAACCTTGTAAATACCAACTTTGTAAATACCAACCTTGTAAAATACCAACCTTGTAAATACCAACCTTGTAAATACCAACCTTGTACATACCAACCTTGTAAATATTAGTCTACTATCTCATCATCATCATTGTAATCATGTCAGCTCACCTACACCACTACTGTATTCATTGTCAATATTATTCACCTACACCACTACTGTACTTATCTTACTTATATCTCATATCACTTATCCTACTTACTATGTTACTACTACCTATGCTTACTATACTATGTTACTCCTATGTTACTCCTACTTACCACTTACTACCTATGCTTACTATATTACTGCCTCCTAGAATTAAGTCAGACCTATCACGTTTCTGCCTTCAGCACCCCGATTGTTTGCATCAGCCCTCAGCTTCTGTCACCTTGCGCCTTCAGCTCCACCTTTGTTTGCCGTTGCCCTCAGCCTCTGTCTCCTTGCGCCTTCAGCTCCCCTTTTGTTTGCCGCAGCCCTCAGCCTCTGTCACCTTGCGCCTTCAGCTTCTCAAACATTGGTTCGAACTGGGGGGACCTCTGTCGTGAGTCCCTCCCGGGAACACTCCACCAGCAACTTTTAAGCTCTCACCAATATCCTTATGTAAACCTTACTTTCCGCTAATAAACATCTGAGTGGGGAGACAGGCAACAGAATCCAGGGGACACAACCTGGAGCCCCACTACCAACTCCCAACAGGGAGTTGGAGGGAGAGGCCTCCAAGTCCTATATAACCCTGGATCCTGGAGCTTTAGCTTCATTCGACACTTCCTCTAACCAGCTCTCTCTTCTCTCTCTTACCTTATCCCTCTCAGATGATCGGTTGACTACAGCCGCCTGAGAATTTACCTCCTCTCCTCCTTGTCTAGATGATCGGTTGACTACAGCCGCCTAGACAAGCACCTCTCCTCACCTAGATGATCGGTGGATTACCGCCGCCTAGGTAAATTCCCTCACTCACCTCTATCTACTCCCAAAGTCGTAGATGTTCGGTGGACTACCGCCGCCTGCGACTTTTCTCTCCTTCACGCCACCGTGATGAAAATTCTAAATTCATCACATACAAGTAATAAAATTATGAGAAAACAGGCCGTCGTAAGAATAGGTAGCTTCCGAAAAGCAAAATGGATGACAGTGGCAAGTTGTCAAAGTTTTTTTATCGAGTTTTTAATTGATAGCTACAATCGATCCATACGCCAGTATCCCTCCTCACCAAGATCGGATACGCTGGATATTAGCGCTAGCCCAACTTACTAACACAGTCTCCTGAAGATGTGTAAGACACTCACTCACACACGCAAACACACTCACACAGACGATGTAGAGACACACACACATCGGATTCTGGGCCTCCGCAGACTGGTAGCGGCACGGTAAGTGGGTAGCGGTACCCCAGCGACCTTGAGATTTCAAATATTCGAAACCTGCCGAAAACCATATGATTCTAATCGACTAATCGATACTTGGCTGTTTTTCGTCCATGACTGGCAGACATGGAGGTTGGAGGATAGTTCATGGAGGGAGAGTCATGGAGGATGGAGTTATGAGTGGACAATTCAAATTGCTACCTACCTACGGAATGTAATTTTTTTCATTTTTCGTGTAGGGTAGCGCCGGTACCCCCGGTACCCCTGACGCTACGCGCCTGATTCCTATATATTTATATACCCCATCTGCGTGGATCACTGAATTCCTATTGGCGTATGACCATGAATTAGTAAGGTCGGCTTCATGAATAACTACAAATATTCAGTGATATAATACTTGAATCCACCGCATATTTTTTGAGACTTTAATTCGCCGGCCGGCTCCAGGGCACGATTTCGAGCTTTCCAGTGGTGAGGGGGGGGGGGGGGGGGGCACGAGGTTAGGCATTGGCCCCAGAAAGGCCAGGGGGGGAATCTCTATACGTAAATAATAAACAATTTCGTAATAATTTACGGAGTTTCATAATTGTTCTAGAGAGCCAGACGTATCGGTTACTTATCGAAAATAATATGTATGAGTTCTAATTCTCTTTACAACATTAATTCCAATTTAAATTCTCTGAACTTTGATAGAGTCCGGAGCTCATAACAATAGTTCACTTAATATGTTCTTTCATCAATACCACTGTGCTGATCACCGAATGAGTAAAAACGCTAGCCTTGTACTAATTCCTATCCAGTGTGCTCGTGTTGAATCATGACGCCTACCCTTTTTGATTCCCACGTACGTTTCCTCTGTTTTTGATTTCTATTGAATGTTAATGAGCTTTAGAATAACAGATTAAAAATCAAACTCAGTAGCTCGGTTTGTATGCAGATTTATTTCAACACCGTCCCTTTCCTTCTTTGAATAGTTTATTGACGACATAAATAGTAATAGGTGGTATAATTTCTGAGCTCTATGCATATTTGGCGCTGACAAAACTTACATAAAATGACAAGTTTCTGATAAAAGTTGGTTCCTACTATTCTGTTGTGTGCAATGACAGAAGTAACCGTAAAACGGTACCAACATTCACTACAGCCTAGGTACCTATACCTATCTTCTTATTATCAGTCGATTAGAAGACTCTTAGTAGCAACTATTCTGTTTTGCTCAGCTCTACTCATCGCAACTATCCCTTAGCCAAGAATCAACCCTCTCGTGTTGGGAAATCAACTATTCCATTTTATGATGCTTTACCTCAATTTTGAGGACAAGCAATACATCATTTAAATACCTACCTAGTGAGAAACTGATTATACTATTGACCCTCAACTAACCCATTTAAAGCCAATATTTGTAGTGTACGTCATATTTATTGATTTTAGTACCATCGATAGTAGCAGTAGTAGTAGTAGTAGTATTAGAAGACCGTCATCGTCAGTGTGACTAACTATTACTGTCGCAAGGAACCTAACAATAATGTGGTATCATTTCACTGGTCGCAATACGATTTAAAAAAATTCCAGTCATGCAGCATGGCTTAAGGAGCGAATTGTGACAATTGGTGACTGAAATAATTTTTGAGTGTTTTGAACCAAAAAATTGTGATTTTGATCACTGGATGAACGACTCGCAGTGGATTCAGCGACAAAAAAACGTGGTAAACAATACCTCACATGCCTACATTTAAAAAAAGAATTTTTTGGATTTTGGACAACAATTTTGTAAATTTGGTACGCTGGGTGCATCTAATCGGACTGAGACCAGTTGCAATCGATTCAGCCCCCCCCCCCCCCCCTACACACACACACACACGCAAACCTAATTGACAACACTCCACATGTCTATGTTGCTGAAATCCTTTTGTTTCAATTTTTTGAACCGAGAACTTGTAGATTTGGACGCCTGCGCACATGCGATCGGGCTGGGTAATAAACTCATCATTACTCATGCGGACACGGATTTTTCTGCGCAAGACGATTTTTTACGATGGAAATGGGACTTAACGTGCGGAATGACACACACACACACGAACGCACGCGGAACGCACTCACGCGTACACACAAACGCACGCACACGCACACACACACACCCGCACGGAGATCTAGACCAGAGGTTCCCAACCAGTGTGCCGCGGCACACTGGTGTGCCCTGAAGTCCCTGTAGGTGTGCCGCGAAATTTTACCGTATTTTTTACAGCAAGGCTCAGTCAAAACTGAAGAAAATCAAAGTTAATGTAGATGTTGCATCATTTTGGATTCCCCTCTTCAATGAATATCCACTGGTCACAAAGAAAGCTATGAATGCAATAATACCGTTTTCAACTTCTTATATCTGTGAATCTGCTTTCACGTCGATGAACGCCATCAAGAACAAAAATCGTTCACAGCTAAAATCTTTAGAGGACGACTTGAGGGTGTGCTTGTCTACAATACGTCCTAGAAAGGATTTAATAATGAAGGGTCACCAAGCACAAATATCGCATTAGATAATGGTGTCACTATTTTTAATTAGACGGACATTCTGTTTTATACTCCATTATTTTTTATTATCAACTCGTCTCTTTTAACACAAAATATATGTTTGTAAGTGCGTTACAATTTTGTTTTCTTCATTTTCCTAATTAGTTTCCATAATGAGCACAACATTAACTCAATGAATTATGTTTTAAATTATATTTTTAAAGAAAGTAAGTAACATAGTAAAAAAATCACGTAACAATACATCATGATTATACTCATTATATTATGGAGATTATTTACCCAAGTGTGCCGTGGCTGAACGAGTTTTTAAGTTAGTGTGCCTCAAGCTAAAAAAGGTTGGGAACCGCTGATCTAGACGATAGATTGTTACTTTTTCGTGAGATCTCCGATTCATGAAACGGATTTTGGAGGGTTTCCGATTCACAGGGAGCACCTTTAAATTTTATAGCGAGCCATACAGCTATATTTTCGTTGAAAATTCGCTAAGGAGTTCTGTGTACGAGTACGTTGAAACGCAAACCATTTTGACGGAGGCATACAATTTTGTTCATACTCAGAACGTCTTTTGCTGGTTTATTTTTTTATTGTAAATTTCATGGGCAAATGTCCAATTTCAATACAACTCCTGCTGAATTATCCAATATGATTCAACTAACCGAGATTCTACCAACGCAACTTAACCTAGATCCAGGTCGCTACGACGGTAGTCAGAGAAGTTGAAATATCCGTCTGGTATGTTGGTGTTAGGTTGTTATCCCTTCCTTACTTTTCGCACAGGCGAATACCTCCTCATAGGCATACCAAATCATGGATTGTGGTAATATTTATACTTGTAAATGTCATACACGGTGAGTACCTGGTTGAGGAAGACACATCGGTGGACGTTCGTGCGTGAGAGGCACTGGCTTTTCCAGTTTGAGAAGGGCAACGTCATTATTGTACGCGCGGGGCTGATGAAACTCCTCATGGGCTTTGATCGCCGCCACGTTCCTTCTTTCGGCCAAACCAGGACTCATGTCGACGTGGTCTCCATCGCTCAGTACTACTTGCACATCACTGGGAGTGAGCCTCCTATTGGAAGACCGTTTCAGTTAAATAAATTTGTTTAAATGATAATTCAAATTACATAAAATCTGATGCTGTGACGGGTGTTAGTGATAGACCCTACTACAAGACATACATGTATTATATAGAGAGGTTTCTGGAAGATCTTGGAGGAAAACTGAACCAAACTAGCTTCACAAAGCTGTCCTCGAGAAAACCATATTTTTCTCGGAAAAATAATTGTTTATAATTTTGTTGACCAATGTTGAGCATGTGGGGGTGTGATAAGCAATGGACCAGCAGAGGGTACTACCAAAACTTGTGTATTTTTTTCGGCGAATCATTTGTCCAGGTAGTTTTTCTATAGCCAAACGAATCATGAACGGGACTCGTATGAAGTCACGAAAGACCCCTAATGAATTTTGAGTAATAATGATTCGAAATGAATATAGTTTCATGTTCTAATGTTCTATGTTTTATGTTTTCTAACATCAAATGATCAAACATAAAATGATTTAGACTAGAGCAGAAAGAGTGAGTGAAGAGGGGGCTTCAAACCATTTAGGTATCATATATATGCCAAGTAACCCTTTACCTCAATAAACTCTGTAAATTATTACACAACGGTTTATTATTTACCTGTATATATGCCCCTTCTGCGTAGATCACTGTTGTCTGTGGTCCATACCCTCGAGCTCCCCCCCCCCCCCCCCGGGAAAGCCCTAAATGGAGTACTGGAGCCGGCCCGGGAATTAAATTCATACAAATGCGCGAGATTCAATAATTCTATCATTAATTTCATTTGTAGTTATTCATGAAGCATAAGGTAAATATAATAAACCGTTGTGTAATAATATAACAGTATAGATGCCTCTTCTGCGTAGATAATATAATAAACCGTTGTGTAATAATTTACCCAATAATACTTCAGCGTTTGTTCAAGTTGCAAAAGTACCTGTAAAAAAAACCGTCAAAAGATCCGTAATTTTTCAAGTGAAATAATATCACAGAACAACCAACTCGACCTCATACAGCCAACCGTGATTATAATCAGGTGATCCATAGCAACGATATCTGGGCCGGATTCATACCGTTTCATTCACAATCATGTTGACGAAGCTTTTCGGTGCAAACGAACGACTTGTCGTGCAATGCTCCGGGTGGTCTCAAAAAATTCTTTAGTTGAAGACCAATTCAAAAAAATTAAAAACCATATCCTTCTATTGAAACTTTTCGAGCTACCGCCTTCTGAAAATTACCACCTCTATTTTTCACCCCTTCAGGACTGACATTAACCCCGAGCTTCGAGGACCAACTAGACCCCAAACGGGACCTACAAACCATATTTCATTAATTTTGGTTTATTGTAACCAAGAAAAGTGCTAAGTACGGCGTACGGCGGTCGGACAGAATTTTTTTTATTGCATTTTCGGATTCTACATACCTTGATACGAATTTTTTTTTCATGCTCGATTCCAAAGGTTTATTAGTCAAAATAATAAACCAAATAGGGGGGCGACAGTTTCAACCGAAATCTACAATTCCTGCGAGCGCCATTTTTGACATAAGGTTCGCGCCGTTTATATGGCAATCCACATCACCAAACGGCGACAGTGGCAGCACGTTTGGCTGGACGTTATTCTTAGGTTAGAAGGAAAGGCCATTTCCCTCCTCAATACGTTACAATCAAAATTATAATATTACCTATATCCTATAATTATATTATACATTAAATTATATCCTCACTTTATTGTAATCAAAGAGATGAACCACTCATTGTTTAATTACCTGATGCAGTGCGCAGCGGTCAGCACGTGTATGTCAGAAATCAATGTCCCGCCGCAGAAAAGTCTGTTGTTTTTCTTTACTACTAAAGCCACCATCCACGGATGCGCTTTGGGTTTCGTAGGCCATCCACCCACTACTCGCCACGAATTATCCATTCCTGTCATTCCACAATCTAATATAGAAACAAAAAAATTAATGATATGCCAGAATAAATAAATATCAATGAATTTTTCGATGGTGCATTTCTCAACCTTGAATCAATGATCACGGAATTGGGCAATGTTTCCTAACGTGTCTCTCGGTCGGCCGCCATGAGGCTTCCACTAGATAAATAATATTGATTTTATGCACTCTCATGGAGAATGAATAAGATTTAATGCCAAAATTATAAGAAAGTAAGTGGTACTGAGTCGCATTACAGGCGTAAGTAAATATACCTTATTAGTTTCGTTTTGGAGGCTTCGAGTTTACTAATAGATGGGTCTGTAATTTAATTTGTGCCAATGCTCCTTTATAATAAATTGATTATTCTTTCAATGATCACATGAAATCATACTGATTGAAAACCATCTAACGGGTAGGTAAGTTGTCGTTCTTGGTAATATGTACAATATGTTTTACGTACAACAAAACGGACACCTGTATTCGAGGTTGAACGCTGATATCCATTGCCCCAAGGTCTGCAAAAAGGGAAAAATATGACTGTAGGATGAAATGACTGCAGGCATGAGTTAAGTAGGTAGGTATTCTGCCATGAGGCAAACGAATTAATTTGAAAAAGATCCAAAGAAAATTAAACGATTCAAGGAACTATGGAATGGTTGCTAACAGTTAAGGATGGCCAGCGATACTAAAAGTATAATGGACAATTTAGCTTACGATTGTTTATTAAACGAAAGAGATACGAATAAATCAGGATTAGCATTTTTTTAAACAATGGTAAAAACTGCATCCGACTTCCATCATAA
The DNA here is from genome assembly GCA_954871275.1 of Leptopterna dolabrata. Lineage (NCBI taxonomy): Eukaryota > Metazoa > Arthropoda > Insecta > Hemiptera > Miridae > Leptopterna > Leptopterna dolabrata. The sequence goes on from OX940976.1 coordinate 33,079,132, forward strand.
TGGTTTATTGCTGTAGAAAGAGTAGCATTTGGGATGACTCTTGTAAATCATAAATAATTTCATTATCGGTTGAAAATTCACTCGCCTTCAATTTAGAATACTTACTCCTTTGTAGGTTAGACCAACCAAATTACAATATCAACAACACATAAGCAACTTGACAAGCCTTAAGACAAATGGTCGACAGAAAATTTCAACAAAAAATGAAACTCAACGACCAACGTTGTCTCGAGGAATGCTGACTGGTATAAGGGCGTCGGAAGCACGCTTTCCATTTTTGAATAAATTTTTCAGTTATTCTATTTTAAATTCAGATTAGGTACTCCCAAACTTCTGCCGCATAATATAGTTATTTATTATAGGTTGGTACTAAAATTTATTTATCTGCTTTTTCGATCTTTTAGTGAGTAAAGAATATGTATAATTATGAAGTGTATAGTGTAAGACACATGAATGTATCAGCTTTAAATAAATAAAAATCTTCTTAGAATCTTCTGAGTAATTCAGTTACGAACCTGACCGACAGCAAGGTGTACGAGGGAGAATCCAAATGGTATCAACAGAGCTGATATGTTCATCTTTGTAAACCAGCTAACGTAATGTTCATGGAATCAGCATACATAAGGATCAACAATCAGCATGATTTCCATCAAACGGGTGCATCCTTCATACTGATGCCGTAACCTCCACACGATAGGTCTGTTGAAAGGAGCACATATCTCACAGAAAAGGAATAGCAATAAAATTGAACTTGAAACCACACGAAAGCACGAGGAAATTTCACGGCAGATATGTGTGTGAAGTTCGTTTCGGACTTGTACAGGCACCGACGTCGTTGAGGGCTGAATGGCGATTTTCCTGAGAGAACGAATTAAGGGCAACTGTGTGGCAACCTAACGGCATTAATCACTTTCTCCTCGAAGCCCTTTGAGAAATCCTGAGGAACCATGAAACCCTCGTGCGGTGTGCCGAAGCCATTTACAACGACTTTCATTCCGTACTCAACCCGCCATAAAAGGATGCAGGAACCCAATACACAAGTTGACCTAATGCTGGTAGCAATCGACCATATCTTAATCTCCTTCAAGAACTTTTACTCTTTGATATTCAGATGTTCTGTAATGCTGTAATTCTCTGTGTTCAGATGTAGGTAATTCAGATATTCTCTTACCGAGTCCTGCTCATCCTAATCTACTCTACAAAACCCAAAATTCTTGTGAACATATAATTTAGTTTCAAGTTGTACATCCACAGAACGCTGATTGAAGGTATCCGAAGTGATACGGCGAATTTGTCAGTATGTATTTAAGTTCGTACTATGTACCTACTACTATAAGAGAGTGACATGATGAGCGAGCTATCGAGTAAATATCATCGTCACTCATTCAAAATCACGAATAATAATTTACTAACAGGTAATTCTTCTATTAATTTCCCCGATAACCATTGTAAATATTCAGTTAGTTACTCCAACTGTGGAGTATAAAACTATCACTTTCAACCTCATTTCTTCAGGCCCACAAACGTGTGGAATGGTATGAGCGTCTTCATAACGTATCACAGCACTGCGGGTCCCCCCCCCCCCCCCCCTACCAGGTAAGCAGCAACCTGTGATGTCATCAATATCAAGTTTAACAATCATCACCGCTCATCGAAGACCCCAGTACCGAAAATCGAATGAAAAGATTTCTATCCGTCCGCCGTACTTCACACTTTCCTTAGTTACCTATCATCAACCAAAATGTATTGATGCAATTTGGTTTGTCGGATGCTCGGCGTTCCAGTCAGCCATTTCTAAAGGGTAAAAAATAGGGGTTGAAATGTTCAGAACGCCGTAGCGCGAAAACTTTCAATAGAAGCGTATGGATTTTTTTACGTTTTTAAATTGATCTCAAAGCAAAGAATTTTTTGAGACCACCCGGATCATTTTACGAGCAGCCCTTCGTTTGCACAGAAAAGCTTCGTCAACACGATTGTGAAAGAAACGGTATGAATCCGGCCCTGAAATCATTGCTAGGGATCACCTGATTATAATCAGGGATGGCTGTATGAAGTCGAGTTGGTTGTTTTGTGATATTATTTCATTTGAAAAATGATGGATCTTTTGGATTTTGTTGATAGGTGCATTCGCAACTTCAACAAACGTTGAAGTATTATTGGGTAAATCATTACAGAACGGTAAATTATTACCCAACAGTAAATTACTACACAACGGTTTATCATACTATCTATGCAGAGGGGGCATCTATACAGGCGAATTATTACACAACGGTATATTACCTACCTTATGCTTCACGAATAACTGCAGATAATTAATGATTTGATTATTGAATCCCGCGCATTTGTATGAAACTGTAATTCCCGGGCCTTTTTTCAAATGAAATAATATCACAGAACAATCAACCCGACTTCATACAGCCATCCGTGGTTATAATAAGGTGATCCGTAGCGATGATATCTGGGCCGGATTCATACCGTTTCATTCAAATCATGTTGACGATGCTTTTCAGTGCAAACGAACGTCTGGTCGTACAATGCTCCGGGTGGTCTCAACAAATTCTTTAGTTCAAGATCAATTTAAAAGCGCAAAAAACACCATGCCCTTACATTGAAAGTTTTCGAGCTACGGCATTCTGAACATTTCAACCCCTATTTGTCGCCTCTCAGAGATGAGTGAGAGTAACGCCGATCTTCGAGGACCAACTAGAGCCCATACGGACCTACAGACCAAATTTCATTAATTTCGGTTTATGGTAACTAAGAAAAGTGCAAAGTGCGGCGTACGGCGTACGACCGACGGACAGACATTTTGGTTTATTATTTTCAATAATGAACCTTTAGAATCGAGCATGAAAAGGAAAATTTTAACCCCCCCCCCCCCCCCCCTCAAAATTTGATGGTTTCTGTTTCGAGGTAAGTAGAATCCGAAAATGGAAAAAAAATATTTCTCTCTGTCCGCCTTGCACCGTACTTAACACTTTCCTTAGTTACCATGAACCAAAATTAATGAAATTTGGTTTGTAGGTCCCATTTGGGCGAACTAAATCACTCGCGACGAAATCGTGGAAACCCATTTCAAAGAAAAACGGAGTTATTGAAAAATAGTCTATTTCCACTAATACACGAAAAACGCAAAAAACACTGTTATACCGGTTTCGGTGATCAAACCATCGTCAGTAACACATAATAACTTATTGTTATTGTGTGTTACTGACGATGGTTTGATCACCGAAACCGGTATAACAGTGTTTTTTGCGTTTTTCGTGTATTAGTGGAAATATACTATTTTTCAATAACTCCGTTTTTCTTTCCCATTTGGGGTGTAGTTGGTCCTCGAAGCTTGGCGTTACTGTTAGCCATCTCTAAGTGGTGAAAAATAGGGGTTGGCATTTTCAGAACGCCACCGTAGCTCGACAACTTTCAATAGAAGGGTATGGTTTTTTTAAGTTTTTAAATTGATCTCGAAGTAAAGATGTTTTGTGGTATTATTTCATTTGAAAAATGGTGAATCTTTTTGATTTTGTTGATTTTGTTGCTACTTGTGCAACTTGAACAAATGTTAAAGCATTAGGTATTGGGTAAATGATTACGCAACGTTAAATTGTTACAGAACGGTTTATTATACTTTCTACGCAGAAGGTCTATCTGTACGGGTAAATTATTACACAATGGTTTATATTTACCTCATGCTTCATGAGCTTGACGGTATTGACCACAGTAAGCTGTGATCTGCGTAGAAGGGGCATCTAGGCAGGGCAATAATAAACCGTTGTGTAATAATTTGCAGCATTTGTTTATTGCATTTTCGGATTCTACGTACCTTGAAACGTAAACCATAAAATTTTGAGGGGTGTTAACTCTTTTTTTTCTTTTTTTTTCATGCTCGATTCCAAAGGTTCATCATTGAAAATAATAAACCAATTTAAACCGATTTTCATAATTGAAAAAAATAAACCAAAAGTTGGTTTTTCAGAGGCGCACAGGGTGAACTACCTAAACACGTTATGTATCAGCAGTGGTATCAGAAGATGCTCCAAGAGTAGGTACGAAGAGCTTAGATTTCAAGCCACGTTTATTCGTTGACTGCTTCTCTCACAAAATGGTTGGTAGGTACCTATCTTGCTCATAATCAGTCTTGACTTCCACATTCAACAAAATCATGGGTCCATCATACAGAATTTCAATGGAATCAAAGTGAATAATATGTTGGATCTATAATTATACCAGGGTAGTGTCGCGTGCGAAAGTAATTGTTATTCAACGATTCCTGCGGGTGGAATTCTAAAAAGAAAGGCGTGCGATTTTCGCATCGTGATACGAGTATAAATGCCGTAAGTTATTTGACTGGGGTTTCAGTATGAGTTGAAGCAGTTGGTGTTTTACAGTACGGAGTGCTATGCGGATTTTTTATCGTACTAAAAAATCTAAAAAATCTCAATACATCGATGAATAAAACGTGAATATAATTTTATACAAGTAATACGAATCATATAATATACTGGAGGCTGGAGCTTGGGAGGAAATTTAGTACGAATGGCACCAAACGGGCTGGATTCATCACCCGACACAAAGTCAAGGTAAAAATTAAAATCAACAGATTTAAGCGCATGATCATTAGATTGAATTATGGTACGATCTCCCGAAATCCCCTTGTATTTTGTACATAACAGTAGGTACTAGGTTTTGATCATTAGTGAATTAAGTACTACATAACCTTGTGTGAAATAAAAGTCAGGGTGAACAAACAGGGCTAACGTTTGTTTTCCGTCTCGTTTTCTCTATTGTAAAGGAAACGGAATGCGATACATCTACTCTCAGAAAAAAATCCAGCTAAAAACAATGTAGGTGGATATTGGCCATCCGTTGAAGGAATAACCACAACGTAATAACCCCTCCCCCCTTGATCTGCCCCCACCCTAACCACTCAAGTTGTTCTCAAAAATTGATCGCCATTTAAAATAGGTACCCCATTCAAATACCCGAGGTAAACCGATGATAACTTTACCACAACGCCAAAACCACCCAAGGTTGTTACTTTGTAACGAACCTGTTTGAAATAATAGGGATTCACGCTGACTCCAAAAAATGCAAGTAGGTGGAATTGGTCAAAATGGCACTTGAAGGTTTTGGCATCGTAGTAACAATAAAATTATGACGCGATAAGATAAGGAATCGAAATGATAAGCTGAATCGATTGAAAACATTTCGTGAACAACCTAAAAATAAGTCAGTGGGTAATGACTTAGGGTCGTAGCTAAATTAGATCCTTGTACTCGGGCCTTAGGGAGTTTCAGTATAAAACTAGTGATTGTATTCATTGCCGAGATCATCAAACAAAATTTGGTAATTCTTTATTGCTGTCAATTAAGTTCTCAAATTTACTTAAAGATAAAAACGATAATTCAAACGACCCGGATATTGATATATTTGATACATAAAAATAATACAGAAAAAAGCTGTTATCTACCTTGCAGCAATTTGTTGTGATCGATTGTTGATAACAATCTGGTTTGCGTATTTTTTTCCCCTTGAATCAAGATCAGAACCGATGGAAGAGTTCGGTTCTTTATTATTGCCTCGAATTGTCTTTGATCTCGCCAATTTTAGCGGATGTTTCTGTCTTTCAGAGTCATTTTGAAGCTAGAAGGTGATAATAAATTAACCCAAATATATTATGGATGAACTCAGAAATATTATCATGGAATATATTTGAGACAATCTGGGAACCAAAACTCATCCTGCCGGCTTATAACGGCTCTTTACTTGCCGGTGATTAAACAAACATTACGCATATTATTTCAATGAGTTACTGTACAATTCTGGAACAATGAGCCACCTTGGTGCAACATAATAATACTACAACGGCCCTATCAGGTGGAATAAACCGGTTCCCGTGAGATCACCGAAGTTAAGAAACCTCGAGCGTGGTTAGTACTTGGATGGGTGACCGCCGTGACACGTGGTGACACGTCCAAGTATGACCCATGTAGCTGTTGGGCGAACCCCTCTCCACTCAAGGGGGCGAGGCAATGAGTAGCCAAGTAAAGAGCGAAATGATCAGATCGAATTCTGATCCTCCATTGGAGGACAGCTGATCACGTCCACGACGCTGGCAGGGCAGTCGGACGAAAAGCCCCTGCCTGAAATGGCTGTTACTTTACTTTACTTTAAATAATATACTACATTACCTCCCCATCAGATTCAAGCTCTTCAAGAGCATTCGTCTTAATAAATTTGACGAAAACACATTTAAAAAATTTACAAACAGCGTTTTAACGAAACACATTAGCGCATGCGCAGACGGAAGTTACTGTCTGGTTTAGGCGAAAGACATAAGAGACCCTCTCTTTAAATACTTATCACCGTGCTCTTACCTTCCAACTATTTACTAACGCTGAGCACATCACACTCAGCTAACAAAAGAGCTAAAATTGTGGGTGTTGATCGTCGAATCGAGTTTTGAGTGATCCAAAACTTGAGGGAAAAAATGGGCCAATCATTGTGGATATACACAAATGGGGGATTAGCGCATGGGTCGGAATTTTGCTTCTTGGACCTTCAAACTGGACTCAGCACCCAAATATACATTTTCTGCCCAAAATTCCCATGACAGGATGGGAACCGTAGTTCGAACCGACCCATTTTCCCGAGCCCAAAGGACCCAATTGAGTTGCCGCTTCGAGCGGAGGTCTGATGCGATCCAGGTATCACGTCCTCAGTAATTTTTGGTTCAGTAATTGATACCAGTAACTCAGCCTGGAATGGAGATGTCGCTTGTGAGGGGCTGGGCTCAAGCAGGGCCTAGGTAGCTTACGTTGTACGTTACTGCCTAGCTGACCCGTGTATTTCACAGGACAATATCATAAAACTGGTTATAATTGATACCAAATATCCAAAAACCTCCTGCTGAGAATGTAATGTACACATAGGTAACTAATTCGTAATAATTCTCCATAATCTCCACTGCCTCTCCAAGTATTGGAAAAGCCTTGGAAGCACTTAGTGATCCGGTGTTCAACATAATTATGGGGGTCCGTAATTCATTATCCCCTCTTTACTAACTACATTGTTTAATTTTGCCCTTAAATACAGCAATTTGACTTTCGAAGACTTCGGGGAGAAATCAAACGGTGAATCTAAGAAAGTGGCCTTCAAACCTCAATGGGTATGGAAAAACATTTTTTTTTTCGCAATACTACACCTGGGTGGACTATGGGGCGTATGGCGATCCATCACATTCCAAGTTCATTTGCTGACCGTGATATATGGTGAGTAAATTGTTCTGTTCATCTTCTTAACTCTTTTTGTTGTGTTTGCTCAAACACTTGAAGATTGTCCGTGTGTATTACATAAATGTGATGAGTTATAGTTACTGGTCTGGGATATCAATAGTGGAATGATTCCGTTTTCAGCTTATGTCGTCGGCTGGATAACAGTTGAAGCTACGATGATAGGTGTCCACAGGTTTTTCTCGCACAAATCGTTCAAAGGCACATTTTGGTTCAAGCTGCTCGTCATAGTCACACACACCATCGCGGGGCAGGTGAGCACACAGAGTCCAGGTGTTTCCGATTTCAAGGACCTGTAGGAATATGATCATAGACTTTGGATGTTCAAGTAAATATTACTTCGCTAACTGTGGCTGAATAAGCAAACTGGACAATGCTTGCCAATAGCTTGATTTTGTTCAGAACTTGTTCAATCGTTTCGAATATAAGTAGATACAGGAGCTGTCTTCTTTCCACAACGGTTGTAACATTTGTGTGCACGATCATGTGCATAGGTCGCTCTGAAAAACCTATACCTACTAGTTTGTTGCTAAATCATGTAAAGGATATTATTGTAACTGAACAATTAAAGTATATACACAAGATGCCCAGTCAAGTTCCGAGACTTGGAGGAATTGCAATAGACCGAATAGGTTGTCTCTGCGTTAAACAGTTCCGAAATTCGAAAATGAAGTCGACAAGAATATACTAAAACAATTCAAATTCGCTCATAGAGAAACGTATAACTGGTAACTGGACGGTTTTTACTCAAACATTTCATTTACAATAATACCTGCCGAAATTAATCAACTGAAACTGGTTTGTAGCTAAATAATGTAGAGGGTACTAGAGGGGGCAAACTAAAAGTAGTTACCTGCCTACTTGAGATGCTCAATCAAGTTCTGGAAATTTGAGGAATTGCAATAGACCGGATAGGTTGTCTCTGCATAAAATTTAATAGCTCTGAAATTCGAGTCGAAATTAATTACCTGAAACTAGAGTTTTACGGTATCAAAAATTTGATAGTGTAGATTTACCTGTTGTACCTACTTATTCAATTTTCAGAACAGCGTTTATGTCTGGGTACGAGATCACAGGCTGCACCACAAGTACAGTGAGACGGACGCCGATCCGCATAATTCGCGACGAGGTTTCTTCTTTAGCCACATGGGTTGGCTCCTTCAAAGGAAACACCCTATGATCAAACTGATGGGGAAGAACATCGATATGTCCGACTTGCAGTCAGAACCGCTAGTCATGTTCCAGAAGAAGTGAGAACATTTCAAGTTTAAAAAAAACCACAGTCATGCAGCATGGCTATAAGAGCGAATTTTCGAAGAAATAACTGATTTTATGTAAAACTGTTTTATCTCAAGAAATAACCACGTTCCTTCATCTTCAAAGTGCTCCAGTTTGAGAACGGAATGAGATATCGCAATTCTGATTTCACCATCGTGTTCAGCGTAGAAAAACCTTTAAAATGAGGTGTCACTTGTCAGACTGTTTCATTTTGGGAATTTATGGGTAATTTTTCCCCCCTAAAACTCCCCAAAACTCCCCCTTAGAGTGACCCGATTCTGCCCATCTACGAACTTAGCCTGTCGATTGCCAAGACAGATTTTTCGTGCAAATTTGAACTTTTTATCTCAATTCTGTCGAGAGTTATCGTCTGGAATGACACATACATATATAAATATATAAATATATAAATATATATATAAATATATATAATATATAATATATAATATATTTATATATATATATAAATATAATTTTTGGTGTCTTTCGGCAGTGAATTCAGGATGGTCTGAAACGGATTTTGGTATAAAAATCTTTCGGAAATTCGAGTTTTAAAATTTTTGGACCGAGAACAATAGCTTCCTTTTCTTCGAAAATTCGCTAAATAATGATAACAACATAAAATGTTATGTTTGGTGAAACACCTATAATTATAGGGGGCATTGTACCTACCTTGTTATCGGTGTATAACAAGACAGTATCCATACAGTATCCATACTGACGATTGTAAACCTAATCTGTGTAATCACAGTTTATAATAGTAAATTAAGATCGATTTTTCAATTATTTATTATACGTACTCGAATTCTGCTCTAATAACACGTAAATAATTACCTATGTTATATTTTCATGAAAAAATATCATTGTGAAATGTCCTAATGGATGTTTGTATTAGCACAGATACTATTTACCGATGTTCCTGATACTGGGTCTCGCTCTTTCCATCATACCTCCTGTGTTCCTGTGGGATGAGTCTTGGTTGAATTCGGCTTTCGTTTCGTTCTTCGGCCGCTACATGATCTCCTTACATGGAACTTGGACAGTCAACAGTATAGCTCATTTATACGGCAACAGGCCTTATACCAAGTAAGTTAGGCACTCGATTGAAGAACTTTGAGTTTCCAGGATTTAAGTATTATGGAGACATCACACATGAAACCTGATGAGATTGATCACGTGGTAAATCCCCTCCAAGTGAGCAGAAGAAAATTCATTTCCTACAAATCCGAAAATTATTACTCGCTTTTGCCTTTCATACATGAAGGAACAATTTAATTCAACTTCGTGTCTGTATGTCGGTCTGTACGCGATTATTTGTAGGTAAGCACTCAAATCCAAAAGAGCAGAAATTTCGAGAGCAGGAAGTGCAGTCTGGTCCATCGATGGCCCCATACCATTCAGATTATATTCGACCGATTTTGATAAAATGTCTAGGGATCATATAGGATGCGTCCCTGATGATCCCCTATGAATTTAAGATCGATCAGGATGAGACCAACATCTCCGCATGCGTAAACAACGAAATCCCTGTACATGCCCATATCTTCTATACTACAAATAATTTCAGTGATACCATTAAGACCCACGATGGAATTGTATAGGTGAATGATATCTGAAATTTGAAACTGTTGTTGCATCCAACAGGGATATCCAGCCGGTGGAGTCGGAATTCGTGGCCTGGATATCATCTGGCGAAGGTTGGCATAATTACCACCACACATTCCCCTGGGACTACAGGGCGGCCGAATTCGGGAAGAAGTGGAACCTGAGTGGAAAAATAGTAGAATGGTTCGCAGACCTAGGACTGGTGTACGACTTGAAATTCGCTACTCCCGAAATGGTTCGTAGAAATATTAATTTTCACCACTGTCAATCCTGTTGAATATTGATGAAAGTTCCCTACTCGTTCCTAGAATGAATGAGTCAATAAGTATACCTACCCAATTGCAATAGCAACTAAACTTATATGATAGGTTAGTGAAAACTTTTTGTTGGTATTTATAATAATAAAAAGCTAATGATAGGTGCTGGCTACTGTTATCATGCGAGAGAAATTCGATGCCACGGCTCTCGATTCTGGTTATCATTGTCTAATTGTGTACACTACCTATTAACTGAAAGGCAGTTAAAGTGTTAAATCCCGTGAACTAATCATTATATCTTGCGAATCTACAACCGTTTATCCATTACTAGATGTCCATCATTAACACGTTTTATACTAAAAATCTTGGTGCTTGGTTCTACCTTCCTGAACTGTAACTTACAAAAAATATTTGATCAGGTCCGACACAGAATACACAAGCGGGGGGACGGTACTCATCCAAGCGCACTGGAAAAATTTCAGTACGATGCTGATGGAGAAGAGGAAACATCAGATTTGAAAAAGTGGACCATGGAAGACGACGATTTGTACGGGGAAAAAATCGTTACTGGATTTTGTCATGCTCGCCCTGCAGCACCTACTATTCTCGCCGGTCATTATTCTTTCCACAAATCCCAAATTCTTTAAATGTATTATTATATTTATATTAATTAATTATAAATTTATTATGTAGATAACTGTAACATTATTATATTGGCCGATTTTAAACATAAAAAAATTCCTATTTTCGAACGTAGTACCGATTATGTATATTGTATGAAACTCTAGATAGTTTGAAATGTATCTATACATTTGTTTACGAAATGAATCGTATATTTTCAATTTTTCCCACTTTATGAATATATGTATAAATTTACATAATAATTAAATATTTCGTCGCAGCTATCTAAGAAAATTCAACATGCCGGCAGGTGGAAATTAAGTTTCTCGTATAGGGGACCATCTATGAGCTACACCTCAACTACCCACCGAATTTGTGAAAAATCAGACCATTGATTCGCGAATAGTTTAGTACCTACCACGGATTCGCGTGTGCTCATGCGCAGAGTTCCTTCCTATGATCCGATTCATCTGTAATTCACAGAGGACCATGATTCGAACTGACTAATAATTATGCCTGTGGTAAGGATAAGCGGACACACATAGAAGAAAGGCAGACAGATGCCGAACCAAACTGGTTCAAGTTGCAAGACTGCCCATATCAACGAAATCCAAAATAAACATCATTCTTCAAAAATGAAATCAAATCACGGAACAACCAACTCGATTTCATACAGCCATGCGTGATTATAATCAGGTGATCCCTGTCAATGATATCTGGGCTGGATGTATAACGTATGATTCACGCTCAAGGTGACGACGCTTATCGGTTCAAACTTCACGGCCTTACTGCGAAAGAACGGCTGGGCTTCCATTGCTTCGGGTGGTCTAAAAAAATCCTCAAGTTCGAATCAATTTCAAAATAAGACATCATAAAAACCATACTTACCTACCCTTCTGCAGAATGTGTTCGAGTTACGGCGGCGTGCTAAAAATGTGAACCCGTATTGTTCACTAGAAAGTGGTGCGGCGTGGCGTACGGAGTACTGCGGACGGACAGAATTTGTTTAAACCCATTTTTCCATTCCTACTCTTTCCATCCCCTGATGAACGGTCCAATATCGCAAGTCCGGGCAGAATTTTTTTATTGCATTTCGGGATTCTGCACACCTTGAAACGGAAACCATCAAATTTTGAGGTTGGTTAAATTATTTTTCGTTTATTATTTTCAATAACGAACCATTGGAATGGAGCATGAAAAAAACGCTGCAAATCCCTGCACAACGGTTTATTATTTTGTACGGAATACCCTTCTGTTGCAGATCACAGCTCTCTGTATAGATAACCCGTCTATATAATATAATGTGTACTATTCTATACATATTGTGTACATCGCAGAACCTCCGTAGGTTAGTACCTAATCCCGTACTCGTTACTAGGTGCCTACCTAAATCACGAATTAAATGTTGTAAAATAATTCTGTCGATGACAAGCAGTACCCAAAATGGCAAAAAGAAACGCAAATAATCAAGTTCTGAAGTGAAATTGTTGATGTGGGGTGAAACAAATTGCAAACGTACCTACCAACAAACTCCAGCCCCTTCTACGTAGATGGTATACTGAACCGTTGTGTAATAATTTACCGTTGTGTAAAAATCTACCCATAAATTATAATGCTTCAACGTTTGTTCAAGTTTCACTACCTACCAACAAACTCCAAAAGAGCCATCATTTTCCATATGAAATAATATCACAGAACTACCGACTCGACTTCATCCTCTGTGAAAATAACCAGGTGATCCCTGGCAATGATTTTATCTCAGGCCAATTCCCGATTGTTGGCGCGTCCCTGGTGATGACATTTGGGTTAAATGTATACAATTCGAATTCATTCACCCTTCTGTTGAAATACTCGTTACCTAACTAAATCACGAGTTAAATGTTGCTAAAATAATTCTGTCGATGACAAACAGTAACTAAAATGGCAAAAAGAAACGCAAATAATGAAGTTCTGAAGGAAAATTGTTGATGTGGAGTGAAATAGATGCCCAATCTGCGTAGATCACTGTTTTCTTTGGTCAATACCTACCCTCGTGGTCAAGTAAAATGAACCGTTGTGTAATAACTTGCCCATCAATAATACTTCAACGGTTGTTCAAGTTGCAAAAGTACCGATCAACAAAATCCAGCCCCTTCTAGGTAAATTAACAGTTGTGTAATAATTTACCGCTGTGTAATAGTTTTCCGTTGTGTAATAATTTACCCTTGTGTAATAATTTACACATCAATAATACTTCAACGGTTGTTCAAGTTTCACAAGTACCTACCAACAAAATCCAATAGTCCAATAGACCAACTAACTCGAATTCATACAGCCATCCTTGATTATAATCAGGTGCTCCCTAGTGATGATATCCCGGCCGAATTAATACCGTTTGATTGACGATCGTGTTGACGAAGCTTTTTGGTGCACACGATGTATATAATGGATGTACAATACTCGGGGTGGTCTCAAAAAATTGTTTAGCTCAAGACAAATTTAATTACCCAAAAAAAAACATACCCTTCTATTGGCAGTTTTTGAGTAACGGCGTTCTGAAAATTTCAACCCCTATTTTGAACCCCTTAGAGATGACTGACAGTAACGCCGAGCTTCGAGGACCAACTAGACCCCGAACGGAACCCGAATTTCATCAATTTTTTTTCATGGTAACTAAGAAAAGGGGCCAGTACGGCGTACGGCGGACAGACAGAAATTTTGGTTTATTATTTTCAATATTGAACCATTGGAATCGATCGTGAAAAAAAAAAAAATCTTACCCCCCTCAAAATCTGATGGTGACGTTTCAAGGTATGTAGACTCCAAAACTGCAATAAAAATATTTCTGTCTGTCCGCCGTACGCCTTACGGGCCACTTTTCTTAGTTACCATGAAACAAAATTGATGAAATTTGGGTTATAGGTTCCGTTCGGGGTCTAGTTGGTCCTCGAAGGTCGACGTTACAGTCAGTCATCTCTAAGGGGTTCAAAATAGGGGTTGCAATCTTCAGAACGCCGTAGCTCGAAAACTTCCGATAGAAGGGTATGGTATTTTTTACGATATTAAATTTGCCTTGAGCTAAACAATTTTTTGAGACCACCCGGAGCATTGTACGTCCAGCCGTGCGTGAGCAACAAAAAGCTTCGTCAACACGATCGTGAATCAAACGGCATAAATCCGGCTCGGATATCATAACTACGGAGCCTCTGATTATAATCAAGGATGGCTGTATGAAGTCAAGTTGTTTGTTCGGCGATATTATTTCATTTGACAAGTGATGGACTATTGGATTTTGTTGGTAGGTACTTCTGAAACTTGAACAAACGTTGAAATATTATTGATGGGTAAATTATTACACAATGGCAAATTATTAGACACCGGCAACTTATTACACAACAGTTAATTATTACACCACGGTAAATTATTACGCAACGGTAAATTATTACACACATTAATAGATTTTGTTGATCGGTACTTTTGCAACTTGAAAAACCGTTGAAGTATTATTGATGGGCAAGTTATTACACAACGGTTCATTATACTTGACCACGAGGGTAGGTACTGACCACAGAAAACAGTGATCTACCCAGAAGGGGCATCTATTTCACTCCACATCAACAATTTTCCTTCAGAACTTCATTATTTGCGTTTCTTTTTGCCATTTTAGTTACTTTTTCCCATCGACAGAATTATTTTAGCAACATTTAACTCGTGATTCAGGTAGGTACCTAGTAACGAGTACGGGGTTAAGTACTAAGCTACAGAGGATCTGCGATCTACAATATGTATAGAATAGTACATATTATGTAATAGAGACGGGTTATTTATGCAGAGAGCTGTGATGTGTAACAGAACGGTATTCTGTACAAAATAATAAACCGTTGTGCAGGGATTTACAGCGTTTCTTATACTCGATTCCAAAGGTTCATTATTGAAAATAATAAACAAAAATTACTGTCTTCCGCCGTATGCCGTACTCCGCACTTTCCTTCGTTACCATGAACCAAAATTGAAGAAATTCGGTTTACAGGTCCCATTTGGGGTTTAGTTGGTCCTCGATTCTCGGCGTTAATGTCACTCATCCCTAAGGGGTGAAAAATAGGGGCTGAAGTCTCCAGGACGCCTTTTTTTCGAATTTTTTTACGTTTTTAAATAGTTCTCGAACTTGGGAGGTTTTTAAGACTACCCGGAGCATTGTACGTCCAGCCGTTCGTCCACAGCAATGCCCAGAAGTTAGCACCTAGAGGCATTTTCAACAGCAGGGTGAATGAAATTGTATACATTCAGCCCAGATATCATCGCTAGGGAGCAACTGATTATAATCACGGATGACTGTATGAAGCCGAGTTTGTTTTTCCGTGATATCACTCCATTTGAATATTGTTCCTTTATTACACAACGGTAAATTATTGCACAACAGTAAATTATTACACAACGGTATTATACTATCTACGCAGAGGGGGCTATTTACATTATGCTTCATGAATAACTACAAATAATTAATGGTTTAATTATTGAATCCCGGGCGTTCGGATGAAACGTTAATTCCCGAGCCGGCTCCTGGACAGAGCTCGAGGGTACGGACCACAGAGAACAGTGATCTACGCAGAAGGGCAACTATACAGGCAAATAATAAACCGTTGTGTAATAATTTGCATTGTTTTTCATAAGGTGATGTTGGGCTGATTAATGAAAACAATGAATATTTGTAGTAGGTACTTGTTTTTCAAAAATTCAGTCATTTTGCGAAATTTAAAGAGGGATTCAGTTCATAAAGCATAGATAGATCAAATTTTCGCATACCTTCCTAAAATAAACTGGCCATAGTTTAAAGTTAGTTATAAGATGTCGCTGATGCGTGGAATAGCGTAGAGTTGGTTGAAGGGTACGACATTACAGAGGGTTGATAGAGAGAGAGGAACGGAATAGTCCCTGATCTCCCATCAGACACCCATCAGACACCGCTACCTGAACTCGGCGGAAGTATATTGTTTTTTTTAAAATAAGAGTTTTACTTCTCACCGTTTAAAAAGTTTATGAGTTGTTTTCTTAAAAACAAATGGTATCAACAATGCGTGAATAATAATAGATACACTAAGTAAGTAATAAAGTAAGTATGCCTTAGCAGCTGTGGTCGTAGGGATCTACGGGATCAGCAACAGTCCGACGTTCACCAACAGCATGCCATATACATAATAGGTAATTGGTGGTCACTAAATTTCAGAGTGGTTCAGGAGTAAGCAGTTCATTAAGTATTATTGTACTAGTATTGTGATGAATTGGAAATTGGCGCATTCATCACGAGCGGCGTGAGGGAGGATGTGCCCGGCTCTGGTTAAGGGCGGACCTCCACCATGCCCGAGATCTTTTGAGGGTTGTTGCCTGGCTTGGTTAAGGGCGGACCTCCACCATGCCCAGGATCTTTTTGGATAGTGTGCTCGATTTGGTTAAGGGCTGACCTCCACCATGCTCGAGATCTTTTAGGAGTGTTTGCTTGATTTGGTTAAGGGCGAACCTCCACCATGCTCAAGATCTTTTAGGATAGGAGAGAGATTGGATGAGGAGAGAGAGAGAGATAAGTCAGCGACAGGAGAGCATAGAATGGCTAGAAAGGCGCAGGAGGCGAGTATATATAGGCCTGGAAGCCATATCCCTCCATCCTCTAGCTAGTAGAGGATGGTGGGGACCCAGGTTGTGCCTCGACTCCCCTGTGACTTTCGTCCCCACTTCTGCGAGTTTATTTGCCCCGGAGATGTGGGACATTATATAAATTCGGCGTGGTGCGCTAATTTAGGCGGCGGTAATCGCCGCACGGGCGAATATCCCCGTTGGGCTTCTGGACGATGTGGAGGGGGGAGGCCCACGGGGAGTTGGAGGGTCGGATGATTTTCTTGGCGATCAATTTGTCAAAATGTTTTCGGGCCTCTCGAAGTTGGAGGGGGTGTAGTCGGCGAGCTTTTGCAGTGAGGGGTGGCCCCGACGTCGCGATGTGGTGCTGAATGGTGGAGAGGAGTGCTGAGGGTCGTGGTTGGGGGGTGTAGTTGTGGAGTAGGGCGGTGAAGCGATTTGCGGGCTGGATGGTATTGATGAACCCTGGGAGGAGTTTTTTGGTGGAGGGGTCGAGCAGGCGCGCGTGCTTGACGTCCACCTGGAGGCCGAAATATGATAGGAAATCAGCCCCCAGGATGGGTTTCTCTACGTCCGCCACGGTAAAAATCCACTCATATGCCAGTCCGTTGAGGTGGACCGTGGAGTGGTAAGTCCCGTAGGAGGGGATGGTGGTACCGTTGGCGGCGTAGAGGATTTGGTGGTTGCAGCGCGCCTGTCGACGGAGGACCGAATTGGGGAAGATGGAGAGGGCCGCTCCGGTGTCGATAAGAAATGAAAGGTTCAACTTCCTGCACCGCACGAAGAGGTGATGGTGGGAGGGGGCGGAGTGTGGTAGAACGGCGTCCGTCGGGGCCGCGGGCGGCAGCCGGCGGCGGGCAGCGTTGTTGTATGTTTGCGGACGGTTCTGAGGAGTGCTCGTGGTGGGGTAGCGTTTTCAGCGAAGGAGACGTGTTTTGGTGTTGGAGGGGTGCAGGTGGCGTCTGCGTAGGAGTGTTGAGGGCCGGAGGGTTGGCAGTCAGCGGACGCTAATGAGATGATGGCTGGAGGTGGCAAGGTAGGGTCCCCTCCGTGGTTGGGAGGAGGGGGGCCGGCCGGTTTTATCGGCGGGCGATGGCGTTTTCCGGCTTGGTCCGGAAAGTGCAGGGGGGTTGGCAGTTGCGTGCTTTTTCGCCAAAGTTAACGTGGTAGAAACATCGGTTGAGGGGGTCCGCCGGGAGGTAGTCCTTCTTGGAGGGGCGGGGTGGTGGGCGAGAGGAGGGGGCAGGTGACTGCGTGCGCCTAAGGTCTGGAGGGGGGTGTAGGCGACGGTCGGAGGAGGGAGGTCGTCGACGCTCGGTGGAGGGGTTTCGTCAGCGGTCCGAGGAGGGGGGACGCCGTCGGTCGGGTGTGGTGGGGCGCGGCGTGTAGACCTCGTTGACGGATGCGGATGCGGCCGGATCGTGCACCGTGTCCTCAAGGTGCAGGAGGGCGTCGTCAGGGCAGTCTAGATGGCTCGCAAGAGCGATCTGAATGGAGGGGGGAAGGGCACAAAGCCAGAACGTACGGGTGATGTCGGCCGTCATAACGTCCTGCAGCTGGTGTTGCGGGCGGCGGAAGAGGTGGGATGGCTTCATGTCTCCCAGGTGTTGGGGCTGCGACAGGGCTGCGATCCGTGCGATCTTCGATGGTTGATAGAAGGAGATGAGGCGGTTGCGGAGGTCGTCGTAGGCCGTGGCGGCGTCCGGTGAGATATCTGATGTTTGGAGGAGGATATCATAATGAGAGGAGAGATATGACCCTGGAGTAGCGCGTGTTTTGGCTGTGAACGCTGCGGCGGAGAAGGCTGCGTCTATCTGGAAAAACCAGAGGGAATGGTCATGCGAGTAGAAGGGTGGGAGGGTGAGGGGGAGAGATGATGCGGCGGTCATGACGTTGGCGGTTGTCGCATCGGCGGGAGCGGTTGTAGCGGTGACAGTTGCAGTGGTGGAGGGGGTGACAAGACAGAGGGGAGCGATAAGAGGGGGGGTTGTGACAATTCGGACCCGGAGTCGATCCATGGCGAGAAGGATGCGGGAACGTCGGGTTCACCACTGTGATGAATTTGAAATTGGCGCATTCATCACGAGCGGCGTGAGGGAGGTTGTGCCCAGCTCTGGTTAAGGGCGGACCTCCACCATGCCCGGGTTCTTTTTGGATAGTTTTGCTCGGTTTGGTTAAGGGCGGACCTCCACCATACCCGAGATCTTTTGAGGGTTGTTGCCTGGTTTGGTTAAGGGCGGACCTCCACCATGCCCAGGATCTTTTTGGATAGTGTGCTCGATTTGGCTAAGGGCTGACCTCCACCATGCTCGAGATCTTTTAGGAGTGTTTGCTTGATTTGGTTAAGGGCGAACCTCCACCATGCTCAACATCTTTTAGGATAGGAGAGAGATTGGATGAGGAGAGAGAAAGATAAGTCAGCGACTTCAGGAGAGCGTAGAATGGCTAGAAAGGCGCAGGAGACGAGTATATATAGGCCTGGAAGCCATATCCCTCCATCCTCTAGCTAGTAGAGGATGGTGGGGACCCATTTTGTGCCTCGACTCCCCTGTGACTTCCGTCCCCACTTCTGCAAGTTTATTTGGCGAGAACTTAAGTTTACAGTATGTAGAAGTTGTGGTTCTGGGAGGAAGCCATGACAAGTATTATACCGATTCAATACCTACTAGAAATATTTGGATGGTACCGAACATCCAAGATAACGCACACCGAACATCCAAGATAACGCACAGGGGAAAAATAACACCAGCCTGCTGCTCACAATTCCCTCCTCCCTTTCTTGGCTCTCACCATTATTCATAGGGAATAACTCTTCGAGGAGTTCAAAAAGGGAACCTTTCCAGTCAAAACTATTCACCACCAAGTCCCTTGTGTTTGGAACAAAAACTCCACAGAATCATTGTCTGTCTCGACATCTAGTGACGCGCCCCACAAAAAACCCGAAAACATCCAAAGGTACCTACCTACCTATCCATAACTACTCAGGGACCGAGACACTGTTTTCACGACAAAAAAAAACCATGGTTGTAAGAAATTATTTATTCGCAAAAAAAGTAAGTAGATACTACTCAGTTATGATTACTGAGTAGGTACTAAGTAGGTAGTACTGAGTAGATATAAGTAGGTAGTAGATACTGATTAGGTACTAAGCAGGTAGTACTGAGTAGATATAAGTAGGTAGTACTGATTAGGTACTAAGCAGGTAGTACTAAGTAGGTACTAAGAAGGTAGTACTGAGTAGTTACTAAGTAGGTAGTACGGAGTAGGCGCTAAGTAGGCAGTGCTGGTTAGGTTTTAAGTAGGTATGAGTAGGTTCTAAGAAGGTAGTAATGAGTAGGTACTACCATGTAGTAGGTCGTAGTAATTACCTACTGGTAATAATTAAGTACCTACTGGTAATTAGGTACAGAGAAAATGTTCAAGTACTGAAGAAAAAAAGTTTACTTCATCAGTGCAAAAAGATGTGATATCCCCCCCCCCCCACGCCATTTTGTGAAATTTACATGCAACGTCAAAAATGAAAAATTATTGCCCAAATACCAGAAGACTTTGAAATTAGTTCAGTGGATATTTGTAGAATTCTCCCTTCTCTACAATAATTAATTAATTATGCAGAGGAGGTATGTACTACTTGATTATGAGGGAGTGGGAACAAATACAGGCAAACTCACCCATCGATGCCTAGAACTGTTCATGGAAGGGCTTAAGTTATTTTTGAAGGCTGGGCAGTTATTATTGCTAGAACAAATTAAATATAGCTCCGACAATAAAATAATACATGGACTTCGTTCATTATCCTCACGAATCAAAAACATGTTCATTCAGCGGAATGTGCCAAAAGCTATCCCAAACAGATCAAAGTTGAAAACATTTTGACGGAAAAAGTACGGCAGACTATAATATTATTATAATTTATTATTAATTCATAATAATCATTATTATAAATAGGAATCATGCTGATGCAAAACATTCGTGACAAGCAAAATCACCAATAGTTGTCTCTTCTTATCTATCTACAGTAATATTATGTGCGTATATTTGTTTCGGTTTGACTAGTGAAAACGCTGCAAATCCCTGCACAACGGTTTATTATTTTGTACAGAATACCCTTCTGTTACAGACCATAGCTCTCCGTATCTTAGATAACCCTTTATATAATATATGTTCTATTGTATACATATCATGTGGATCGTAGACCCTACGTAGGTTAGTACCTTACCCCGTACTCGTTAATAGGTACCTACCAAATCACGAGTTAAATGCTAAAATAATTCTGTCGATGACAAACAGTAACTAAAATGGCAAAAATAAACGCAAATAATGGAGTGATGAAGGGAAACTGTTGATGTGGAGTGAAAATATACTGGAAATGGCGGATGAGGTTGGGACAGAAACAAAAGCCGGCGCCACAACGCGAAATCCCAAGTGACTGGAAAGGCCTTGGCCAGTCATAATGAATTCATTGAAAAAACAAAAGAAAACGATTGACTGAACTATTGCGGACCATGCCAATGCGCACCACGCCAATTTAGACAATTCAATTATAATCAAGGATCAAAATCAAGTATATGGTATCCAATATTGTCCGTGGGGGGGGGGGGGGGATTCTTCAATTGTTTACCGTTATGTAATAATTTACCGTTGTGTAATAATTTGCCGTTGTGTAATAATTTACCATTGTTACAGATCACAGCTCTCCGTATAGGTAACCCTTTTTATAATATACCTATGTACTGTTCTATACATATGATATAGATCGCACACCCTCCGTAGGTTAGTACCTAACCCCGTACTCGTTACTAGGTACCTACCTAAATCACGAGTTAAATGTTGCTAAAATAATTCTGCCGATGACAAACAGTAGGTACCTAACAAAAAGATACGCACATAATGAAGTTCTGAAGAGAAATTGTTGATGAGGAGTGAAAAACCCGTCTATATATTATGATATGTACTATTCTATACATATTATGTAGATCGCAGACCCTCCGTAGGTTAGTACCTAACCTCGTACTCGTTACTAGGTACCTACCTAAATCACGAGTTAAATGTTGCTAAAATAATTCTGCCGATGACAAACAGTACCTAACAAAAAGAAACACACATAATGAAGAAATTGTTGATGAGGAGTGAAAAAAGTTGCGAAAGTACCTACCAACAAACTCCGCCCCTTCTACGTAGATGGTATAATGAACCGTTGTGTAATAATTTACCTTTGAGTAATGATTTACCGTAGTAATAATTTACCCATCAATAATACTTCAACGTTTGTTCATGTTTCACTACCTACCAACAAACTCCAAAAGAGCCATCATTTTTCAAATGATATAATATCACAGAACAACCAACTCGACTTCATACTCAGCCAATATAATCAGGTGATCCCTAGCAATGATTTCATCTCCGCCAAATTTCCTATTGTGGGCGCGTCTCTGGTTACGAGATTTGGTTTGAATTGTATACAATTTCATTCACACTGGAGTCGAAAATGCCTGTCGGTGCAAACTTCGGGGTCTTACTGTGAACGAACGGCTGGACGTACGACGCTCCGGATGGTCTTAAAAAACTCGCAAGTTCAAGAACTATTTAAAACCGTAAAAATATTCACGTAAAAAAATTGTATAGGCGTTTTGAAAATTTCAACCCCTATTTTGAACCCCTTAGAGATGACTGACAGTAACGTCGAGCTTCGAGGACCAACTAGACCCCGAACGGAACCTATAACCCGAATTTCATCAATTTTCTTTCATGGTAACTAAGAAAAGTGGCCCGTACGGTGTACGGCGTACGGCGGACAGACAGAAATATTTTTATTGCAGTTTTGGATTCTACATACCTTGAAACGTAAACCATCAAATTTTGAGGGGGGGTAAGAAATTTTTTTTTCATGCTCGATTCCAATGGTTCATTATTGAAAATAATACACCAAAATTGAGGGATTTTTGGTTTATTATTTTCAATAATGAACCATTGGAATCGAGCATGAAAAAAAAAAAAAATTCTTACCCCCCCTCAAAATTTCATGGTTTATGTTTCAAGGTATGTAGAATGCAAAACTGCAATAAAAATATTTCTGTCTGTCCGCCGTACGCCGTACGCCGCACGCCGTACGGGCCACTTTCCTTAGTTACCACGAATAAAAATTGATGAAATTCCGTTTATAGGTTCCGTTCGGGGTCTACTTAGTTGGTCCTCGAAGCTCGGCGTTACTGTCAGTCTAATCTCTAAGGGGTTCAAAATAGGGATTGACATTTTCAGAACGCCGTATCTCAAAAACTTTCGATTGAAGGGTATGGTTTTTTTTACGATATTAAATTTGTCTTGAGCTAAACAATTTTTTGAGACCACCCGGAGCACTGTACGTCCAGCCGTTCGTGTTCACCAAAAAGCTTCGTCAACACGATCGTGAATCAAACGGTATAAATCCGGCCGGGATTTCATCACTAAGGAGCACCTGATTATAATCAAGGACGGCTCTATGAAGTCGAGTTGGTTGTTGTGCGATATTATTTAATTTGATAAGTGATGGACTATTGGATTTTGTTGGTGGGTACTTGTGAAACTTGAACAAACTTTGAAGTATTATTGATGGGTAAATTATTACACAACGGCAAATTATTACACAACGGTAAATTATTACATAACGGTAAATTATTACACAACGGTAAATTATTACACAACTGTTCATCTACCAAGAAGGGGCTGGATTTTGTTGATCGGTTCTTTTGCAACTTGGCCAACCGTTGAAGTATTATTGATGGGCATTTTATTACACAACGGTTCATTATACTTGACCACGAGGGTAGGTACTGACCACAGAAAACAGTGATCTACCCAGAAGGGGCATCTATTTCCCTCCACATCAACAATTTTCCTTCAGAACTTCATTATTTGCGTTTCTTTTCGCCATTTTAGTTACTGTTTGCCATCGGCAGGATTATTTTAGCAACATTTCACTCGTGTTTTAGGTAGGTACCTAGTAACGAGTACGGGCTAAGGTACTAACCTACGGAGTACATATTATATAGACGGGTTATCTATACTGAGAGCTGTGATCTGTAAAAGAAGTGTATTCTGTACAAAACAATAAACCGTTGTGCATGGATTTGCAGCGTTTTACTACCTAACTGTTCTTCCGGCAAGAGAAACATAGAAATACGGACGTCTATTTTCATCCAAAATGTCCCAACAAAAATAAAGTGATGGACATTTCACGAACTTTCGATTCCCTGCCATTTACCTGAAAACGGGAGGTTTCAACTTAATGATTCCATACTACCCAGCTAACTGTCTCAATCGTGTGGCGGGAGGGGGGGTCTTACCTCCATTGGCCCGTTAATTGCCGAGTTAACAAGGCTTAGATAAGCTAAGCTTAACGAAGCTTAATAAAGTTAAGCTTAAAGTTAAGCTTAACAAAGCTTAACTTTGTTAACTGGAAATACATTGAAGTATCTTGGTCTGGCACACTATATTCCAATCAATGACCACATGAAGTGCATAATAATGTAAATAATTATAAGTAAAATTGCCCGAGCTGAATCTGTCGCCTCACTGAATTTTTCAAGAATAATTGGGATCATAAAAGACCGCAACATCGTCCGCGATTTCATTCTGCTATAAAATTCCAACGCTTGCCACCCCAAACTTAGGCAACTTAAAAACCTTGAGGTGTTAGCTGTCAATGATCACACATACAGTTATGATGGAAATATTGATAGGTACCTAATAACATTATGCTAAATTGTATTGCAAATAATAGATTTCGATACGTTATAGGTGCGACGTCCTCTATTTCATTCTCGAATAATCGTTTTGCAATATCCTCACCCCACAATGGGAGCCGTTGCGTACAGTTGATAGTATAAAATAGGCCTAGATCCAGAACTGGGGCACACAACAACGACAGCTTCATACCAGTAAGTGATTCCCTGATTGTAAAACATTGATATTATGTTACATTTTTAAGCCGTGAATTTCATATTCATCATAGCTGCTCACATTTTCGAAATTGGCTTTATTTTTCTGTTAAATATCATTTACCGATGACAATGAGATGTACATAATCATGAATAGCAGTTTATTCATAGTTCTGTAAGATTGAACTGCTTCCTTAGCGTCCAAAGAATTTTCGTAAAGTGACATAATATCGATAATCCACAATCAGTTGTGAAAGATGCCAGTATAACCGTGTAACGGTTGCCATGCTGAATGAGGCACTGCCCATTGCAAAATCCACAACGTTGTAATAAATCGATACACTAATAAAACAGTTATCCTCCCAGCTATTAAACTGCTGAATTAATTGATTTCGTTTTAGCATGAGTGACTAATGGTGGAATTTCTTCTTCCTGTTCTTGCTACAGCCAGTCGTTTATATTGTGCACTATAAACTACCCAACTATTCCGTAAATGATCATCCGCGTAATTTTATCCCTGAGATAATATTGGTAACTTCAATGTTATTCCCATCGATGAAAATTATATCTCATTTCCAGGTTCAAATTTGTCTCCAGAATAGGTTACCATATTTGGCCAAACAAGGTATATATTGACCATGGCCCTTTCTAACCTAGACCGATCAATATCCGAATTCTTCGTTGAGTAAGTGTTAATAAGTGGTTTATTTTCATAGATCCAAGTTACACAGGTGTATTAGATTGTTCAAGACGAATTTATTTTATTTAGTTTCCTTGTTGGTATGAACGATTCAGTGAAGGTACCTGGAAGGTACTGAGTTACACGAAAGGAATTACCTAATATTGAATGAAATTACCTGCGTAGATTAATTCGTAATAGGGTGTGTGCACGCATTTACTTTATTTTATTATTATTATTATTATTTAAAAAAAGTAGATTCTATGAGAATTTTGACACCAGCCACCCTTTCCTACGATGAGTCATCCATTAAGTACCTAGATTCATGTTGTTCTATTTCAGTAGGTATGTAAATAGTTTTTTGATGAATTGGGAAACTGAGAAAACACCTTAAGAATTGCAGCTCATAAGGGGAACGTAATTTATATAAAAGTAGTCGGATTATGTCTAATATTATTATAGAACATCATTTTATAGGAACAAATTACAAAAAATGCTTTAGATATGTTATGAGTAGGATGAAGGTAAATGGGATATGGATCAATTAAACATTGTGATGCAACGTCATTGCTATGCAATTTCGCTTTTTTTTGGTCGCAGTTTCCATTGTGATTTTGCTATCACGTCAGTTTTTTCGTTCATTGTACAGTAGTTTAAGGAACTATAGTGTTAATATACACACTTCTGTAGTGCATTGCCCATTAATTATGTTGAAGCTAATTACCGCCTTCAGTAAGCATCTACTTCGTTAAAATCATAATTATTTTGGAAAGATCCATATTAACCACTGCAGGTGGTATCAACAGATACGTATTGAAATTTTGACAAATTATGTTCTCCTTTCACAGAAAAGAAAACTGTGTGACCACCGACTCGAAAAATTATGATAAGCCTGCTTCAGAAAATGAAGATTATAAGCCTACGATAGTATGGAAAAATATATTTCTCTTCATAATTTTACACACTGGAGGATTTTGGGGGATCTGGCAATTGTTGACTCTCCAGAATCACTGGCTGACCATGGCTTGGAGTAAGATATCTTATCAACTCTCAATTCATCACTAAGCAATATGAACCACCATGAACGGTGGTGTCAGCGTCAAGTATGGGGGATCGCAACCCAAAAACGCTGCAAATTATTACACAAAGGTTTATTATTTACTGTATAGATGCCCCTTCTGCGTAGATCGCTGTTTTGTGTGGTCAATACCCTCGAGCTCCCTCCAGGAAAGCCCTAAATGGAGTGCTGGAGCCGGCAGTGGAATTACAGTTTCATACAATTCGTGGGGTTCAATAATTATTCAATCATTCATTAATTATTGTTATTCATGAAGCATAAGGAAACTAGTAAACAGCTCTGTAATAATTTACCTATATAAATGCCCCCTTCTGCATAGAGAGTATAATAAACCGTTGTGTAATAATTCACCGTTATGTAGTAGTTTAAAATTTTGTAATAATTTACCATTGTGTAATAATTTACTCTTATGTAATAATATACCGTTGTGTAATAATTTACCTAATAATACTTCACCGATTGTTCAGGTTGCTGAAGTACCGATCAGAAAAATCAAAAAGATCCATGATTTTTCAAATGAAATAATATCACAGAACAACAACTCGACTTCATACAGCCATCCGTGATTCCTGTATGGGTGATCCCTAGCGATGATCTGGGCCGGATTTATACCGTTTGAGTCACGATCATGTTGACGAAGCGTTACGGTGCGAACGAACGACTAGTCATACAATTCTCCGGGTGGTCTCAAAAAATTCTCTGGTTCAAGATCAATTCAAAAATGTTAAAAAAAACATACCTTTCTACTGAAAGTTCTCGAGCTATGGCGTTCTGAAAATGTCAACCCCTATTTTTCACCCCTTAGAGATGACTGACAGTAACGCCGAGCATCGAGGACCAACTAGACCCCAAACGGGACCTAAAAACCAAAGTTCATTAATTTAGGTTCATGGTAACCAAGAAAAGTGCGAAGTACGGCGGACAGACAGACATTTTTTGGTTCATTATTTTGAATAATCAAAATTTGATGGTTTCCGTTTCAAGGTACCTACCTACCTATGTAGAATCCGAAAATGCATTAAACAAATTTCTGTCCGTCTGCCGTACGCCGTACGCCGTACATCGCACTTTTCTTAGTTACCATGAAACAAAATTGAGGAAATTCGGTTTATAGGTCCCATTTGGGGTTTAGTTGGTCCTCAAAGCTCGGCGTTACTGTCAGTCATCCATAAGGGGTGAAAAATAGGGGTTAAAATCTCCAGGACGCCGGTATCTCACATTTTTTTTACGTTTTCAAATAGCCCTCGAACTTGAGAGTTTTTTCAGACCACCCAGAGCATTGTACGTCCAGCCGTTCATTCACCATGAGGCCCAGAAGTTTGCACCGACAGGCTTCTTCAACAGGGGGTGAATGAAATTATATACATTCAGCCCAGATATCATTGCTGGGGAACACCTGATTATAAAGACACATGGCTGTATGATGTCGAGTTTGATGTTCTGTGGTATTATTTCATTTGAAAAATTATGGCTCTTTTCGATTTTGTTTATAGGTACTTTTGTAACTCCAATAAACGTTATGTTTCATGAATATAACAATATTATTATGAAATGTAATTTCCGGGCTGGCTCAATACTCGATTTAGGGCATCTATACAAGTAAATTATTACACAACTGTTCTTATTTGTAAATTATTACACAGCGGTTTATTATACTATCTACGCAGAAGCGGCATCTATACATGTAAATTATTACACAACGGTTTATTATTTAAGTTATGCTTCATGAATAACTACAACAAATGATGAATGATGAATGACTGAATTATTGAATCCTGCGCATTTGTATGACACTTTAATTCCTGGGCTGGCTCCAGTACTCGATTTACGGCTTTCCTGGGGGAGCTCGAGGGTATTGACCACAGAGAACAGTGATCTACGCAGAAGGGGCCACTATACAGGTAAATAAAAACCGTTGTGTAACACGTTGCAGCGTTCTTATTGCATTTTCGGATTCTACATGCCTTGAGACGTAAACCTTCAAATTTTGAGGGGGGTTAATTTTTTTTTCATACTCGATTCCAAAGGTTTATTATTGCAAATAATAGACCAAAATGATGGCTATTTGGGATTTTGTTGATAGGTACTTTCTGTACTTGAACAAACGTTGAAGCATTATTGGGTAAATTATTATACAACGGTAAATTATTACAGAACGGTAAATTATTACCCAACGGTTTATTATTCGCCTTATGCTCTATGAATAACTACAAATAATTATTGATTTAATCATGAACCTCGCGCGTTTGTATGAAACTTTAATTCCCGGCCGGCTCCAGTACTCCAATTAGGGCTTTCCAGGAGGGATCCAGTGATCTACGCAGAAGGGACATCTATACAGGTAAATAATAAACCGTTGTGTAATAATTTGGGGCGTTTTGTATTGTATTTTCGCATTCTACGTACCTTGCGTTTTCAGCGTTCGTGGTCGCTTTTGTTGGGTCCGAAGCTATAATGGTTGGTAACCATAGGTTCTTCTCACACAAATGCTTCAAGGGGAACTACTGGTTCAAACTCCTGGTTATCATCACTCAAACCATTGCAGGACAAGTACGTATTACGCCGAATATAGCTATTTAGTCGTCAAATGATGTCCATATTGCCACGCAATACTCTCAACACTTTCTATCTTCAGAACTGCATATATATTTGGGCTCGAGATCACCGGCTCCATCACAAGTACAGCGACACCGACGCCGACCCGCACAACTCCAGGCGTGGCTTCTTCTTCTGTCACATGGGCTGGCTCCTACAGAGAAAACATCCCATGGTCAAGCTGATGGGCAAGAACATCGACATGTCTGATTTAGAGGCTGAGCCACTCGTCATGTTTCAGAAAAAGTGAGTTCATGGAGGGAAACTAATATTCAAGTTAATTCCACAGTAAACTGTAGTCTGCGAAGTGCGAAAAATATCAATTATTGTAATACTGGTCGATGTATTTTCGTTGTATAGTAAGTTTCATCAGGAATAATCTAAATCAATCTAAATGAGAAACTTATATGGGTGCAATCATTAGACAACGAAAGTTTATGTAGGTATATAATCCAGGATACTTGCTTTGGTCAGTGTTGGTGTTTTGATTTTATGATCAAAACCACCATTTCAGTCACAAAACGGATGTAACACTACCTAATTATTTCGATAACGAATAATAATCCGTACCTTGGCGGGTGCAAATTGGTTAGTTTAGGCCTCTTTATTCGGTTGGACTACTAAATTCTAATTAGTAACTATCAGAATTATAATGAGCCCATCATACATACGGAGGTTCCCTGTGAATGTGGCGTTCAATTTGTCGTTACTTACGATACCAAATAGGCATCCACCCAAATATCGAAGTTTATGTTTATTTTATATAGGTCATTTGGCTGACGATTTATCGGTCGTGGGAGGCGTAAGTTGTTGGTCGATACAGACTCCACGAAAACTTACGACAAAAAAGGTGTTCCCAGGAAAGAAAAAAATCCTTAGGTACCTGAACAGCTGGGCTCCGTGAGCGAAAAAGCACAACTCCCGGTAATAAAAAAAAAGTGGGTATATTCAGTTGCGCAGCAGAAGGGGAAAACATTATTTTGCACTAATATAAGAGGATTCACATGACGGAATAACTTATTTTGCGTTCTCGATTGAAAATAGCAACTCCATGACGGATTTTCAAAGAGCGATTGGGTAGGTTCCGTTATATGCCCCCAATTCTTAAACATTTTTCTATTAACTTTAAACCTTATAAAAATGATGTAGTCGAGTAACTGAACTAACATTCCATCAATCAACAAGGATTTACAGGTATTCCGGTCAGTATTGTTATCGCTGTTATCTTATCTTTCTCGGGAATTCCGAATCTATTCAGAAGTCCCAAACAACCTGCTCATTCACGGGATAGTTTCTGGGATTGTTTATCTTGTTTGAGATGCGAGCGCTAGCGAGCATCCAGATCGCTTGACAATGCGAGCGGCGGAATGGGAACTAAACTTCTTGTACACCTGCTGGAGCGCACTACTTAGACGAGGGGTGGAGTGGGCTACTTTGGGTACCGAACGTCCTAAGAATTGGGGGCATATAACGGAACCTACCCGAGCGATTTTTTACGCAGAAGTGTCGGAAAACATGAGATGCACTGGACGAATCAGTTTAAGTTCCTTATTTATAAATTCAATCCTGAAAATCCTGAAGCGTAGGGCTCGATTCTCATTGTAATGTGCAAAATTTTTTATTTCATCACCCACTTGTATTTTCACCACAATACCGAAGTAAATTTGGCAGCTATGCCAGCGGATCCATGCGGTTTGATTGGTATTTTAACCCAGTGAATCCTATGATTTATTCAGACGGGGCCTAAAATACCTTACTAGTCGTACGAATCCCGACGATCAATCTAATTTTTTCGCTGAGCAACGGATTTTTTTCGACAGGGAATCGCGAATACCTATCGATATTTTTACCTTTTTTATAGAAAATTACCACTTTTCTATCATGCTGACTATCCATAACCTAAGAAATTATTGGAGATCGTTTGACATGGATTTTGGTAACTCAAGTTGTATGAAATAAATGTGATATGGCCTTTCATAAAAACGCTGCAAATAATTACGCAACGGTTTATAGTTTACCTGTATAGCTCCCCTTCTGCGTAAATCAGTGTTTTCTGTGGTCACTACCTACCCTCGAGCTTCCCCCAGGAAAGCTGCTAAATCGAGTACTGGATCCAGCCCGGGGATTACAGGTTCATAAAAATGCGCAGGATTCAGTAATTCGATCATTTGTTATTTGCAGTTATTCATAAAGCAAAATCCAAAAAAGCCATCATTCTTCAAATTAAATAATTATTACAGAACAACCAACTCGACTTCATACAGTGAGCTATTGATTGGGTAGAAATTGATCACAGAAAACAGCGATCTACGTAGAAGGGATTATACAGGTATTCAACCGTTCTGTAATAATTTGCAGCGTTTTTCTTTTTCTTTTTTCTTTTTTATTCACAGGTACTACTACGAGCTCTACATGATACTTGCTCTAGGCATCCCAGTTGCAGTTCCCATCTACTTTTGGGGAGAAAGCTTTAAAAACAGCTTCCTGATTGCTTACTTCATGCGTTACATGATCACCCTGCATGGGACTTGGACAGTCAACAGTTTCGCTCACTTATACGGCTACCGACCATACAGCAAGTAAGTTCATATTTTTGTAGTTGAGAGAATCTGTGGTGTGCTGAAGAATATTCATTACTATTGAGGATTGATTTTTTTCTCGAATGGGATAAAGAAACTAAAACCACTGAGTGACGAGCGAACGCTCACTAGAACCATTCCTCCAGTGAGTTACTTACAAACTAACATTATTTTGGGAGTGAGAAAGTACGTTTGCATTAAATAAAAACTTACTAATACTAACAGATTAACGATATTCTCAATAAGCTCAGTTCATTCAAAGATTGTTGGAGAAACTGTAGATGTAGGTACCAAACTTTGAATGAACCCAGCAGGATGGAGTCGTGGCCATCCACAGTTGAGAACTGAGGATGAAAGGGATTAGATATATTTTAATATTTCCATGATGAAATCAATATTTTCTTCACTTTCCTCTTAGAGATATTCCGCCTGTTGAATCGGAATTTGTCGCCTTCATCACTTCCGGCGAAGGATGGCACAATTACCACCACTCCTTCCCCTGGGACTACAGGGCTGGTGAATTCGGCAAAAAGTGGAACTTCAGCTCTCGTCTCGTCGACTGGTTCGCTTCAATAGGATGGACCTACGATCTGAAATGTGCGACGCCTGAAATGGTGAGATATTGAATCGGCGGTAATGGGACCTAGTAGAGTTAAATAAAGGGTAGCTTGGGAAACAATGGATAGATTATTACGTTGATTTCCAAAATGCAGCTGAAATTTGACGCAACGCTGGGCGATAAGTTGAGTACCTCAAATGCAAATCTATAATAACCGACATTTGGCGCACCAAGTGATTTGTTTGTACTCACTTATCACCTTAAATCCCCCGCGTGATGACCTCGAACTTTATTGCTGGTCATTCCAAAATCGGAAGCTGACACCTTCAATTGTCAAAATTAATAGTCTGCAACCTCAAGTTTTGTACCTACTTACATTCCAGTGTGTTTGGTGTTCACAGGTCAAGTACAGAGCAAACAAGCGTGGTGATGGATCCCATCCTTCGTGTCAGACTAACGAAAATAGTTCGCTAGGCAACGTGAAGCCGACATTTGCACCCAAACCGAAAAATGAAAAACTGACGGACCAAACGTCCACGAAATTTGGCGATGATGATTCCGAAGACATTTACGGCGATAAGGTCTCTAAAGAAGGCTTCACTCTTCTAAGAAGAGCGAGAGCGTGAGGGCCTCCAACTACCAGGCGGCAAACAAATTATATTATATATCATCTATGACTGCTCTATTGATCTCTTCAGAACCTGGTTCAGTTTATCTACATCCAGTTGTGTTTTATTGTGGTAGGATCAATGTATTCATCGAATTATAAAACTATTTTGAATGGTGCCAAGCGGGATTGCTTGATTTTGTCGACGCCTTATCTTTGATGATCCAAGTTTTTCACTTCTAGTGCAAACCCCGATGCTAAACTGAATGATAATCGTTGAAGCAGAGATAGGTCACATCGTCGTTGATTATCCTTGGTTTTTCTCAAGTAGGCACCGGTTAACCACCAACCTTTAGAGACGGATCTCAAGTTAAGTTGGAAATAACCATCAAATTTTAAATATGTGAGGTTTAATAACCTACAAGTCGTAGTTTAGGAGTTTTATCATAAATACTTAATACAATGATGTAACTTACTGTGAGACATTGATAGAAATGTGTGTGGGAGGTTGAAATAGGTACTGTTGAAATAGGTACTTTGTCTTCAGTGCGCTAATGGCTTCTACCATAATTTATTTCTGGTAGTATAATTATTGCCTATATATTTCCTACCTACTCACGAATATTATAACGCTGTGTATCTATTTGAACTTCGGACGACTCTCAGAGTTTTTCGCACGGAAATGGAACAATTCCACGACGAATACTAACGAAGAAATTATAATCCCAATGGCGTACAGGTACAAGCCTCCTTGTATATGAGATATGGCTAATCGTTTCGGTATGTCCTTGTAATGCGGGTGATCTGCATCTCTCAAAGCTAGCTGTCTCCTAGAATACGTATGTCACTTAATGAATATATACAAAAGTTAGCGTAACATAATAATTATTGAACCTACTATTTTTAAGGCATGAAGGGGACTTCTAACAATGACTATATTTATGCAGTTATTTTAGCAGCCGAAGGGGAAAAAATTTGTTTAATCAATATAATATTAACCTACCTCGAGTGTAGGTATTTCCGTGACATTTCTCCTTCCCAGCGTAGGTAAAAACCTCCACACAAGACATTGCTGATGACTTTATTGAAATACTTTCTGTAAGGTGATCCTGGAAAGTAGAACGAACTACATCAAAGAAAAGACTACAGTCCATCTCTTCTCAATATATCTGTCCTGGTACCCACCTATACCACTCAGACCTGTAAATTAGATTAGGCTCAGTAAACCAAGTGGAAGGAACGGGTCTACGTGAGACAGGAGGCGTCAAACCACCGGCTGTCCCCACCAGTCTCTAACAACTGTGGGGTGGCCGGGGGAGGGTGGAACAAGCCCTATATAACCCGTACTCCCGACCAGATTTCTTCATTCTGCGCTCTCTCCTCAAGTCGATGACTTCTCTCTCTCATTACCTTCCTTCTCCCCTGAAAAGATCTCGTGAGTGGTGTAACCTGCCTAGGTGAGGCCTTTATGGTATAACCGGCATGGTGGAACCTTTAGATTCCGAATGATCTCTTGAGTGGTGTAACCTGCCGGGTGAAGCCTTCAGGTATAACCGGTGTGGTGGTAACATTCGGAGCGCATCTCCCACAACCTCATACCCTCGCCTATCTGGCTTACAATCCAGTCACCACAATAACAATAGTTATAGTGATGATTATTATTAAATTCCATAATTTAACCCTGAGAATGGGTATTCATGTTACAAAAAGTGAAGCCTGGGCCAATTACATCGAATCATAATAATTATTACTTACTAAAATATGGCCCAGATTCAACTGCATGAATATTATTCATATGTATTCCCCTTAGATCACTTTACTCTGTAGGGTCCGGCGTTACAAATTACACTACCTTTTCTCACGGCAATGACAGGTGGAGAGCCAAACAGATTTTCAGCCATCATGTGGGATTGTGCGACTACATCATCTGTTACGTGTTCTTGCTCTGTATAATGACCTTCAAACAGTGGATCATCGATAACGTTATTGATAAGTTGATAAGTCTATCAAAACTGACAAATTGTATTATTATAAGAACTAGAGATCAATGATCTATTGTGTACCAATACCTACCCCCCGGAAGCCTTTCCACAATTAGGCCATATTCTCCCGTTGGTGCTAATTGTCTCAGCTTCTCCTGCGAGAAAATCTGCAAACAGTAAAACTCAATTTATTGTAGGTAATTTGACCGAAACCTGTATGTATTCTCATACATGCATTAATTTTATTTTATTTTAATTTTTATTCCAGTATTTATTTTTCCAAGTTTATCTCCAGTTTATTGACCGATACATACCTATTTCGGATTCCAACGAAAGTTACGTTGAAATAAGTCCACACCTAGCACTATTCGTACGCTCGGAGTGGGCATGAAAAATATGTATTTATGTAATAATAGTTAAGTATGTGGCGTCTTAACCAAACGATTTACCCTATAGTTGTTCACAATAGTCACGATTTCTGGGTCAGTCATTCCCCGCAATGAATACGTCCAAGATTCGTGCTCTCCAATCCAAATCATCCCACTGTCAGCAAGTTCAATCAAGGTATCGATTGGTTGCTCGTATCTGGAATCCATTTTGATATCTATTAGTACTATTACTGCATTCCAGCAAAATTATAGTCTTCAATATAAAG
The DNA here is from genome assembly GCA_954871275.1 of Leptopterna dolabrata. Taxonomy (NCBI): domain Eukaryota; kingdom Metazoa; phylum Arthropoda; class Insecta; order Hemiptera; family Miridae; genus Leptopterna; species Leptopterna dolabrata. The sequence continues at coordinate 33,114,439 of OX940976.1, forward strand.
AAAATTAAACATTAGGTTGATGCCAGTTGCCAATCCATAACGATAAGAATAATTTACTTTATAAGAAGTGGCACAAACATGCACATAGTTTCACTGTCAGGAAACCACGTTCTTCCCTCAGGTCGATTTACGGAAAGCTATTGTGTAATCAACATACAAAGAAGGTTAAACGTCAGGGTCACGAGGGGATTACCATGAAAACAATTGATTAGTGACAGCGACTCGGTACAGATTAAATTATCAAACGCTTTGCTCTGACCTATCACAATATTTGGAAACTTGGGAGCAATTATGACGAAATCGTCGTAAAATACTTCAGAGGGATAAAAAGTAGTATGTGTACCTGTACACCTGTATCCCTGTACCTTTTTATGTACCTACCTCGGCAATGTGAGGTAAGACGCCAGTTCAGCAGCGTAAATGGCAGATATTATCAGGAAAAGGAACTCAAACGAAGTGAAAAGATGTCTTATTGGCGTGTGGGGCACTAACGGCGTGCTTGGCTGCTGAAGAACAGCCAATCCAAGGGCTCTGAATGTGCAGTCCAATTTGTCAAGGAACATTCGCCGTTTGCGCACTGCTTCACTGAATCCTGAAACCGGAGTTGGTTACGTTTGGCTAACTTTAATAACGTATGTTGAAGGCGTTGTAGCGAAAGAACCTCCCACTTACTTGTGTATTTGACAGTAAGGTGGGTTATAATGTACATAAACATTGCGGCCACAACGACTGAGACGCCGTAGCTCAACCAGGTGTGGATATCGAATGGCATGAAAGGTGTTTTCCATCCGCTGACTGGGTGTGGCTTGGGGACGAGTAGAGTTGACGCAGAATAAAGATAGGAAGTGGAGTAATCAACAAAATAAAAGTATGGAAGCCACAAGTAGACTGCTGCAGCTCCAAAATCTGCTCGACCGTCGTACACCATCCCTGCTAAACCTGTAAAATTTGGAACATTAATATGCTATTACAGATGATCAATCATGTTGATAAAAGCATATTATGTCATCCGTCGTTACGGACTATTAGCATGTTTTTTGTGTGTTTTTTTTTCAGTCAAAAGAAACTTGGAAATAAAAAAAAATGTTCATTTATACAATCATTATTCGATTTAATGTAACCCAAAAAAAAATTTGACAATAAAAAAGTAGGGTGATTAATGTTCAAGTTCTGAGCGCGATTACTGGCTACAGCTACAGCCTCCTCCAAATCCTCCTTAAATGATGAGCGCCACTTTTTGAAGGCTTCAAGAATAAAGGCCTGTATTTAAGAAAAAATTTTTAGGCCGTGTAATCTCTCGTTTTGTTACCATGACACCTCCCTACACAAGTTATTTTGAATTTCATTTTTAAAGCAAACAGCCCATTTGAGGGGCACAGAGCTGCGCAATGTTTCACCCATTTTATAGCACTAGTTGTACCTACTGTTCACATTGAAGTCTTGTATGAATTACCTACTGTCGTGAATTCGGAGATTTTGTCGAAATAGTTTATGGACTTGGTTTTGCGACGTGCATTATTAATTTATCGCAGTCTGCAACGCACAGGTGAACTGAGTAGAGGTACGAGAGGCCTGAGATGTAACATACATACGGACATAGACGGGGTATAACAGAGGAGGGCACAGTGGCAGGCATAATAATTATTTTATACTAAATATTGCATTTCAAAGGTCAATGGTATCCTTGCGTAGATCACCATCAGAAGTCCCATTCTCAAAGATGTCTCCCCAGAAATGTCCGTCGTCTACGCCAACCAATGAGCAGTTGTGTTTCTTACAGAATTCTTGTATGAGTTTGATCTCTGTACCATCCAAAGGATCAAAATGCGTGTAAGGGTCATAGTCAAAAGTCATTATCTTGAGGGCTGAAAAACAATTATGATATCCATTGTTAAATGCTGAAGACAAACACGAATGTGAAATTATTCATGTTGATCAAATCACTCAAACTTACTTTTATTACGTAAATTTTGAACAAAGTCGGGCATGAGGTTTGCACTGTATCGAAATGATTCGTATGGGCTCCACTGGTCTAGAAATATTTTTGGATTCCTACCCAAATTATCCACACGTTCATAGAAGTTGCCAGTGAATACTGAGAGCGGCCAGTCTATACAAGAGAAAAAAGGTATATGAATGGTTGGTACTTCGTGAGAGAAAATACACTAATCTGGTTGAGTATTCACTGGGAATTAAACGTGATCATGAAATTATAAGCCGGGCATTGACAGCATTACCCCACTGGTTTTATATCTGAAAATTAGTGCAGCGGCACAGAAGTGGCAGGATTTTCTGGTGGTCAACTGAAGTGCATAAGGAAGTAATTATTGATTTTATGTAATTATTGATTTCATGAAACATATCCTAAGGTCTCTCAACTGAATACCCTAATGTTTGTCAAAGTTTCTATGGTTCTCATATTTCAGGTTTGCAGATGTCTTTGAGGGGTCAGGTTTAATTGACACTGGTGTTGAATAAACCTCTCATAGGACTGCAAAAATTAGTGCAGCGGCACAGAACTGGCAGGATTTTCTAGTGGTCAACTGAAGTGCATACAGGCATTGAAATTATTCGCCACTCGCATCACATAAGGATAACATAACAAGATAACGTAATGAATGACCGAGTTTTTTTCGTCAACCGAACTAGGTACCTAGCTACATCTACATTGAGGGTTGCAATTGTTCTCCAACTTATCACCTCAATTTCATGGTATCTAGGGAGGCCCGCCAAGAAAACAGAAAAACTCAAAAGCGACCAAGAACACAACAGAACAAGACTTGTTCTGTTGTGTTCTGTAAACTCTACTTAGGGTAAACACTCTAATTAGTAGAAAAACTCTAATTAGAAGAGTTTTTACCCCCCCCCCCCTCCCGCGCCAACACTCCATCACTCGGCATCCTGGGGGGTTATCCGATGTTAATTTTTGGTACACCCATTTTTGAGGGGACCCTGAGGATGTCAACCAAATTTGAACCCTCGGAGTTATTATGGGAGTTTGAAAATCGCTATTTTTCAAGTTGTTCTCGTTGTTCTTTGACAGGCCTACTACAGCCTCACAGACATAACGCCTCGAGCTGACATTTTATACACACATTCGTTATACTCCAAGGAAGTGCCTTTAGTGCATTCCCCATTTACCACCAATTGTGGGGGGGGGGGGGGGGGGAGAAAGGGTTTTAAGAGCTGAAATTTGGCAAACTTGTTCATGGGGCTCCCTGCGGAAGTGTTCAAAATCTGAACCCGGATGGTTCCGTGGAAACCGAGTTATAACTTTGAAAACACTGCCAATTGTGGGCCAATACCCTAATTATTGATGTCCTCACCTTTTCAGCGCTGTAACTGTCGCGTATTTAATTTTTTTTAAAGAGCAACAAGGGTTTGGGGGGAAGGATGAAGTTTCTATATGCATATTCGAGAGTGAGGTGAGAAGGTACTTCGGCGGGCAAAATGGATATCATTCATTTTTGCGCCTTGGCGGGTAAATGTTTGCAACAGGGATATTTCTGGGGAGGATTTTATATTACTTGTTATACTATTGAAGAATAACGCTCCTAACCAGAATTCATTTCATTAATATCAACAGCAAGAATTGACGATGAATAATCCGACTCCTTCAGCGTGAAAACTTCGTCCGCTGTCTCAAATTTCTCAGGGTGAGATGGTAAAAATAGTATCTCAGGATGAGATCTTTGTATCGTCTTCCACTGAGCGTCCAACCAAACTTTGAAGAAACAGTGTGGCTCGGGGATTTGCACAATAAAACTAGAACAAAAAGGGTTGAACAGAGGTCAAACGTAGGCATCAAACTTCCTATCTGACATGACCAATCGACCAATCATAATTAACCGAAGAACGATAATGATCGCTATGAAACCAATTCAATAAAGCTCCACATTATTACACACCGGTTAATTATTTACCTGTATAGATGCCCCTCCTGCGTTTATCACATTTATCTATGGTCAGTACCTACCCTCGTGTTTCCCCCAGTCAAGCCCTAAATCGGGGACAAGAAATATATCATTAGTTATTTTTTTACGTTATGCTTTGTTGAACTTGAACAAATCATGCTCTCATGCGAAATTCCGAGCCTTACTGTGAATGAAGGGCTGGGCGTAAAATGCTCCGGGTGGTCTCAAAAAATGCCTAAGTTCCAAAATTATAAAAACTTAAAAAACCCGATATAACGGCGCCAATTTCAACGCCTATCTGTCACCCCTTTACGGTGACTCACGCCGAGCTTCGCGGACCAACACAAAATGGACCCCAAACCAAATTTCATTAATTTTCGTTCAGGGTAACTAAGGTAAACGCAAGGCTCACGGAGAACGTACAGAAATTTTTCTATTCCATTTTCGGATTCTGGGTACCTTGAAACGGAAACCGGCAAATTTTGAAGAGCGGTTAATTTTTTATTTTTTATTGCTTGATTCTAAAGGTTCATTATAAAAAACGCTGCAAATCCCTGCACAACAGTTTATTATTTTGTACAGAATACCCTTCTGTTACAGATCACAGCTCTCTGTATAGATAATCCGTCTATATAATATAATACGTACTACTCTATACATATTATGTAGATCGCAGACCCCGTACTCCCCGTACTCGCAGACCCCGTACTCGTTACCAGGTGCCTATCTAAATCACGAGTTAAATGTTGCTAATATAATACAGCCGATGACAAACAGTAACTAAAACGGCAAAAAGAAACGCAAATAATGAAGTTCTAAAGGAAAATTGTAGATCACTGTTTTCTGTGGTCGATACCTATAATGAACTGTTGTGTAATAACTTGTCCATCATAATACTTCAACGGTTGTTACAGTTGCAAAAGTACCGATCAACAAAATCCAGCCCCTTCTTGGTAGATGAACAGTTGTGTAATAATTTACCGTTGTGTAATAGTTTACCATTGTTTAATAAATTTACCCATCAATAATACTTCAACGATTAAGTTTCACAAGTAGCTACCAACAAAATCCAATAGTCCATCACTTATCAAATGAAATAATATCGCAGAACAACCAACTCGACTTCATACAGCCATCCTTGATGATAATCAGGTGCTGCGTAGTGATGATATCCCGGCCGGATTAATACCGTTTGATTCACGATCGTGTTGACGAAACTTTTTGGTGCACACGAACGGCTGGACGTACAATGCTCCGAGTGGTCTCAAAAAATTGTTTAGCTCAAGACAAATAACGTTAAAAAAACCATACCCTTCAATCGAAAGTTTTCGAGATACTGCGTTCTGAAAATGTCAACCCCTATTTTGAACCCCTTAGAGATGACTGACAGTAACGCCGAGCTTCTAGGACCAACTAGACCCCGAACGGAACCTATAACCCGAATTTCTTCCATTTTTTTTCATGGTAACTAAGAAAAGTGGCCAGTACCGCTTACGGCGTAGGGCGGACAGACAGAAATATTTTTATTGCATTTTCGGATTCTACATACTTTGAAACGTAAACCAACAAATTTTGAGGGGGGGTTAGAAATTTTTTTTCTTGCTCGATTCCAATGGTTCATTATTGAAAATAATGAACCAAAATGAAAACCAAAATCTATGAGTTGTAACCTCACTTGAAACACATTTCATCAAACACTGTAACCATCATATTTAATGCAGCCGTGTCGTTACAAAAGTCATCTGACTCAATCCATATGTTAGCAGCTCCAGGAACGCTGAAGTGCTCCATAGATCCCGCTTTCGTCGCTATCACTATACAGTCTTTATTATCTCTTATGTAATAAGTTGACGATATATCCTGAGCTAGCTTCAACAAGTAAGTGTTAATAGTGTCCGCGCTCCGAGTTATATTTAGTGCTTCTGTAGATCGTAGTGAAAAAAACGAAACAACGGCCAGAAGAAACATCATAATGCATAAGATGTTCATTTTGCCATAATGGGACCATTCAACATAATGGGAATTGTGACTGAACTTCATATCGTTGACTAATCGTCAGTAACACCAACGTTTTTACGATGAACCGAGAGAGACCAACCGTTTCGTCGTAAAACTAGCGAGCAGTTGGACTGGCCTTTCATTCGACATGGTATTCCGTCTATGGCAGCTGTAATTGCAAATTATAAGAGCAAATAGGCACGTCATTCAGACGGAAATTGGGTTGAAATTACCTTATTTGTGTTATGGATTTTCGTTTAAGCATGTAAACCTAATCTTCCCATCATATTTTGGGAAACAATCGGACAAGATGCGTTTGATTGCGATTGAACGGAAGGACAAGATGATTGTGGCACGTCATAACATGAGTCACATGGTATTTACTTACTTATGTGAACGAGTCTATTTTATCATGGAGGTCAGTTCTTGCTTCTCGGGAAGAAGAACATCGATTAATCTCCCACGACTATGGTTCATTCTGACGTCCTACCTAAATCTCTTATTCTAACTGGCTATTTTTCATGATACTTATCATAAAATTCATCTGACGCTGGAATATGACGACGACCTTTTGACTGTATATAAGAACGCTCCACGTTATTACAAAACGGGTTATTCTTTAACTGTGAAGATGCCCCTTCTGCGTAGATGACAGTTTTCTATGGCCAATACCTACCCTCGTGATTCACCCGGGAAAGCCCTAAATCGAGTAATGGAACCACCTGGGCAATTACAGTTTCACAAAAACGCTGCATTGGCAGTTTTCGAGGCACGGCACGGCGTTCGGGAAATTTCCACCCCTATTTGTCACCCCTTATAGTCCGGGAGCCGAGGGTGATTTTCTTACCTCATGCGAGGGAAAAGCAAAGACCTCCTAAATTAGTAGGCATTGACCCTAAGGTCAAGAAAAACCCAGGTCTGACAACCTAAGTGGTGCGACTTGGGCAGGGCAAATTTTGACATTTGGAAATTTCAACGAAATTTACCTACCTCATAAGAGGGATGAATAAATAGCACTTCATTTTCTCGGCATTTGAACCCGGAAATTAAATTAACCCCGTCAGACAAGTTTCCTATTGCCGTTGGGAAATCAGACGACAATTTATGTTCCACAAATTTGAGCAAAATTTACCTCATAAGAGGGATGAGAAATTCCAACAGCATTGTATCCCTTCATTCACCATCAACTGAAACCCACCTTGTCAGACGAGATTTCAGGTGCTATAACCACGCCAGACTGCCAAATTTTAAAATTCAGGCATAAATCACCCCATCGGAGGGATGCACGATTTTGACGTGAATCGGTTGAATTTATCATCCTAGAGTAGAATATTCCTCGTCAGACAATTTATGTGGTGCCATTTGAAAAACAGACAACAATTTAATTGTTAAATTTTATGCAAAACGCCGCATAAGAGGGATGAAAAATTCCAACGGCATTTTATTCCTTCAATCACCCCTAGGTAAGACCCACCCCGTCAGACAAAATTTCAGGTGCTACAACCTCACCATACTGCCTACTTTCAAAATTAAGGATTATATTAACCTGTCAGAGGGATGCTAAATTTGGAAGGGGACTGGTCTAATTCATCAACCTACAGTAAGGTCATACTTGTCGTACAAGATTTCTAGTGCCGTTTGAAAATCAGATCATTTAAATCTCAAATTTTGAAATAAATGTGCCTACATTATAGCAAGGTTCCAAGATTCATTACCAGGTCGTTACTAACTTAAATCTAATAAGTTAGGGGAAATTGTCGGTGTTAAAAGTTCTTCAAATCCCCTTCACTACAATAATTCTCGAAAAGTTTATGGTCGCACGTACGTATTTATGGGCATAGACCATTTTTTTTTACGTATGTAATCCATTTTTCTATGCCCATAAATACGTGCGTGCGACCATAAACTTTTCGAGAACTAATGTAGTGACGGGGATTTGAAGAACTTTCAACACCGACAATTTCGCCTAACTTATTAGATTCAAGTTAGGAACGACCAGGTAATGAATCTTGGAACCTTGCTATAATGTAGGCATATTTATTTCAAAATTTGAGATTTAAATGATCTGATTTTCAAACGGCACTAGAAATCTTGTACGACAAGTATGACCTTACTGTAGGTTGATGAATTAGACCAGTCCCCTTCCAAATTTAGCATCCCTCTGACAGGTTAATATAATCCTTAATTCTGAAAGTAGGCAGTCTGGTGAGGTTGTAGCACCTGAAATTTTGTCTGACGGGGTGGGTCTTACCTAGGGGTGATTGAAGGAATAAAACGACGTTGGAATTTTTCATCCCTCCTATGTGGTGTTTTGCATAAAATTTATCATTTAAATTGTTGTCTATTTTTCAAATGGCACCACATAAATTGTCTGACGAGGAATATTCTACTCTAGGATGATAAATTCAACCGATTCACGTCAAAATCGTGCATCCCTCCGATGGGGTGATTTATGCCTGAATTTTAAAATTTGGCAGTCTGGCGTGGTTATAGCACTTGAAATCTCGTCTGACAAGGTGGGTTTCAGTTGATGGTGAATGAAGGGATACAATGCTGTTGGAATTTGTCATCCCTCTTATGAGGTAAATTTTGCTCAAATTTGGGAACATAATTGCCGTCTGATTTCCCAACGGCAATAGAAAACTTGTCTGACGGGGTTAATTTAGTTTCCGGGTTCAAATGCCAAGAAAATTAAGTGTTATTTATTCATCTCTCTCATGAGGTAAATTTCGTTGAAATTTTCAAAATGTCAAAATTTGCCCTGCCCAAGTCGCACCACTTAGGTTGTCAGACCTGGGTTTTTCTTGACCTTGGGGTCAATGCCTACTAATTTAGGAGGTCCTTGCTTTTCCCTCGCATGAGGTAAGAAAATCACCCTCGGCCACCGGACTATAAGGGGTGACAAATAGGGGTGGAAATTTCCCGAACGCCGTGCCGTGCCTCGAAAACTTTCAATGCACCGTTTTTGTGAAACTGTAATTCCCCAGGTGGTTCCATTACTCGATTTAGGGCTTTCCTGGGTGAATTACGAGGGTAGGTATTGGCCATAGAAAGAAACAGGATGCTAGTGTTTCTCCGATTCGTTTATTCCTATCGTTAATTGATATATTTTTCCTATGTGGACCTGTTCCTTGGTCAAAGAAAATCGGGAATCTCCTAATGTTCTTTCGATTTTGCCCATACTGCCAAGGAATATAATTAGATCATCAGTGTCATTTGCACTGACACACACATTCTCCGTCTTTCCTCTGCGTTCCTGTTGACTACAATAATGATAATAATGGAAGGATATACGTAGTCAACAGGAGCTCCAACACAGGGGAAAGACGGAGAATGTGTGTGTCAACACACATCTAATGATTTTATGATCTAATGATTTTCCTTGGCAGTATGGGCAAAATCGAAAAGAACATTAGGAGATTCCCGATTTTCTTTGACCGAGGAACAGGTCCACATAAGAAAAACATATCAACTAACGATATGAATAAACGAATTGGAGAAACACTAGCATCCAGTTTACCAGCATTTCACGCATCCACAGGATGTGATTTCTCTGCTAGCTTCGCCAGAAAAGGTAAAATAAGGCCATTTAAAAGGTAAAATAAGACCATTAAAATGTTAGAACCTAACAAGGACTACCAAAAAGCCTTTGCTGCACTTGTGAATTCCCCTGGTCCCTCATGAGGTAATTCTCCAAATTGCCGAATTCCTTGCTGCTCTGTATGCGGATAAAACGCCAAATATTAATGAAGCCAAATTCACTTGCTTCATGAAACTGTATGAGTATGGCAAACTGAAGCAAAAACACTAAAACAAACTACGTTGCCAACAGTTGGAGAAACGCGGACAAAAATAAACCAATTTTGCCCACATGGTCGCCAACGAAGATGGTTGGCTCCAAGTTGATGGCTTCTTGACGAACAATTGGTTCGATGCTATCCACCTACCCAAAGAATTACCAGCTTCAGTGTGTGAGGACAATGTACTCATAGAAGACGAAGGCGAAGAACCACAAATTATTAATAATAGTGACAGTGATGAAGAGGAGTATGATGATGAATAATCGACTCCAGTTATTGAATGTATTTTCAATTTCTTCCGTTCAAATGTTTACTTTTTTACTAAATTTTACATTTTTGTGAAATAAAACAGGGTGTTTATAACGTATTTAATCCATTTTTCTGTGCCCCTAAATACGTTCGTGCGACCATAAACTTTTCGAGAATTAATGTAGTGAAGGGGATTTGAAGAAATTTTAACACCGACAATTTCCCCTTACTTATTAGATTTAAGTTAGTAACGACCAGGTAATGAATCCTGGAACCTTGCTATAATGTAGGCACATTTATTTCAAAATTTGAGATTTAAATTATATGATTTTCAAACGGCACTAGAAATCTTGTCCGACAAGTATGACCTTACTGTAGGTTGATGAATTAGACCAGTCCCCTTCCAAATTTAGCATCCCTCTGACAGGTTAATATAATCCTTAATTTTGAAAGTAGGCAGTATGGTGAGGTTTTAACACCTGAAATTTTGTCTGACGGGGTGGGTCTTACTTAGAGGTGATTGAAGGAATGAAATGCCGTTGGAAATTTTCATCCCTCTTATGCGGTGATTTGCATAAAATTTAACATTTAAATTGTTGTCTGTATTTCAAATGGCACCACATTATATTGTCTGACGAGGAATATTCTACTCTAGGATGATAAATTCAACCAAAACCGTGCAACCCTCCGATGGGGTGATTTATGCCTGAATTTTAAAATTTGGCAGTCTGGCGTGGTTAAAGCACCTGAAATCTCATCTGACGAGGTGGGTTTCATTTGATGGTGAATGAAGGAATACAATGCCGTTGGAATTTGTCATCCCTCTTATGAGGTAAATTTTACTCAAATTTGTGGAACATAAATTGTCGTCTGATTTCCCAACGGCAATAGAAAACTTGTCTGACGGGGTTAATTTAGTTTCCGGGTTCAAATGCCGTGTAAATGAAGTGCTATTTATTCATCCCTCTTATGAGGTAAATTTCGTTGAAATTTTCAATATGTCAAAATTTGCCCTGTCCAAGTCACACCACTTAGGTAGTTAGTCAGACCTGGGTTTTTCTTGACCTTGGGGACAATGCCTACTAATTTAGGTGGTCTTTGCTTTTCCCTCGCATGAGGTAAGAAAATCACCCTCGGCTCCCGGACTATCAGAGATGACCGACGATAACCCCAAGCTTCGCGGACCAAGTAGACCCCAAACAGGAATACAAACCAAATTTCATCAATTTTTGTTCATGGTAAACTAAGGAAAGTGCGAAGTACGGCGTACGGTGGACGGACTGAAATTTGTTTATTCCGTTTCTGGATTATACGTAGGTAGTACCGTGAAACGGAAACCATAAATTGTTTTATTATTTTATGCTCGATTCCAAATGTTTATTATTGAAAATAACAAACCAAAATATTCGGTGGATTCAAGAATTATATCGTTGAGTATTTTTTGTAGTTATTCATGAAACAACTTTTGTTCAAGTTACAAAAGTACCTATCAACAAAATCATGATGACGAAGCTTTTCTGTGCAAACTGACGGGCCTTACAATGAACGAACGGTTGGACGTTCAATGCTCCGGGTGGTCTCAACAAATTCCCACATTCGAGATCAATTCAAAAACGTAAAAAAATCTAGATAATGGCGCCCTGGAAATGTCAACCTCTATTATTCACCATTAGAACTGACTGACTATAACGCCGAACTTCATGGACCAAGTACACCCCAAATGGGACCCACGAACCAAATTGCATGAATTTTTGTTTGTGGTAACTAAAAAAAAGAAGAAGATGAATGGCGTATTGGTCGGTGGACGGACAGAAATTGTTTATCCCATTTTCGGATTCTACGTACCTTGAAACGGAAACCATCAAATGTTGAGGGGAGGGAGGGATGTTTCATGCTCGATCTCGAATGTTCATTAGGTACTGAAAATAATAAATCAAAATTATCAACCCAAACAATTAAGATCTGAAATTACTGAGACTGTGAAACCCCTAAAGACAAATGAAGCGATCGCTCATGGCCAAACGGACAAGTCGAGTCGAATCGATGGTAGCTTTGTGAAGCGGGAGTAGCTCAAAGGAAAGTCTACAGAATGCGCCTCAATACACTTTCTGCCGCACTTCAGACGTCCCAAAGACACAACATACCGACTCACCACTAGTGATCACTACCAGCCATAAATACAAAGTAGGTAGGAATCAATAATGTGTGAAGCCTTAGTAAAAGTTCCATTAGGAAAATTAAATAGTAGGTAAACTCAACAGGTTAGTACTCATCACAAAAATCAACTTCAGCACAGGTACCTACATAATATGTACTTACGATGTTATCACTCAACCAAACAACAATAATCAATTAAGGTGTAATCGTTTTCGTGTAATTAGAATCACAGTTTCAGTCAAAAGGTAATACAGTTTTCTATTACATGACACAACTAACAATAATCAAAGAGATCCGAGCATCACTAACGAGGTGTTCGTGTCGGTTTCATCGTAATGAAAAGAAGGATTGAGGTATCTGGTTATGCAGGTTCGCCTCTGCCGAGAGGGTGGGATTCATCATCGTTATTCCCTCGACAGTAGTGGTCTTTTGCTTCTTGAAGATATTTTTCAAAGTCAGTTGTGACTCGGTCCGCAGCCTCTTCCCACCTGAAAATATGGATTATTAGGTTTTTTCTTTCAGTTTTAATTTAATTTTATTTGTTTATTTAATTTTTTTCAAGTATGTGTGAAGGAGTTTGTGGATAGTAACTTTGAGTTTGTTGTGTGATGATTCGAGGCATGAACTGAAATGTAGGGCTGTTGGGTAGTCACTAGTCACCAGTGAGTGATAGGATACAAATCTGAGGAATCTATCCTACAAATCTAAATAATCTTGTATCCTAAAGATAGGACACAAATTCTCATTTGAAATGCTGCGCAGTGAGGGAAAAAGGTAATTATGCAGTTGAATCATTATGACATCTTTATACCTACTTCTCAATAGTTTTGGGCATGATTTAGAAAAATTCGAATATAGCATTCTTTGAAGCACATGAGGTTGTTTTCAGGACGGGGTGTTTCGATTGTCCAACATACCCATATACCACGATGCAGGTATGTTGAACAGCATACCTAACATTCCTATACTATAGGAAGGTAAGTCACTATACTAGATTGTGGTATATAATTTTTCGAAGTTTCGTTCAATATGATCCAGTCCGTCCCTTCACTTGACCTGGCCTGAGTAACCAAGGAGGTGTCATTCATCCAAATCTGTATTTGGAAACAGCTACCTACCTAAGCAGTTGAAACCATTTACAACAAATAAATACACTAAAATAAATAAATGAATAGTTACCTACCTACACTTTGAAAGCTCATTAAATGTATTCATACAACAACTTGAACTATATGTACCTACCTACTCATTATTCACTGAAATTTCGGAGGCAGCTTTCCGATGAGTTTAATGAGGAGTACCCATGGCTTCTGCTTATATTTTTGAATGAAAGTAGGTTCCATTCCAAGAATTTTGAGACCAACCGCACTCTCCTCCGATTAATAGTAGTTCTTTTTCTATGATCCTTCAAAGTTTCGGCCACGAGTGACGTCACAATGGGGGTCTCGCCCTGGTGGGAGGGTGCAACGACGTCCCTTGTTGTCGAAACTTGAAAGCTTATAGAAAAATATTCATCGTAGGACTATTTTCATTTAAAATGCTGCAGACTATTACACAAAGGTTTAATATTTACCTGTATAGATGCCCCTTCTGCGTAGATCACTGTTTTTTGTGGTCAGCACCCTCGAGCTCCGTCCAGGAAAGCCCTAAATGGAGCACTGGAACGGCCCGGGAATTAAAGTTTCATACAAACGCGCGGGATTCAATAATTAGATCATTAATTATTTGCAGTTATTCATGAATCATAAGGTAAATAATAAACCGTTGTGTAATAATTTACCTGTATAGAAGCCCCTTCTGCAAAAATAAACGTAATTATTTCCCGTGTGTAATAATTTACCCAATAATACTTCAACGTTTGTTCAAGTTGCAAAAGTACCTATCAACAAAATCCAAAACAGCCATCATTTTCAAATGGAATAATATCACGGAACCACCATGACTTCATACAGCCTCGATATCTCGACTCCCTTGCAATGATATTCGGGCTGAATGCATACAATTTGATTCACCCACATGCAAACTTCGGGGCCTTACTGTGAACGAACGGCTGGACAAAAAAAGACCTGGTGGTCTCAAAAAATTCCCAAGCAAAAGAACTATTTAAAAACGCAAAAAAATTCGAGGTAACGGTGTCCTGGCGATTTCAACCCATATTTTTCACCCGTTAGAGATTACTGACATTAACGCCGAGCTTTGCGAACCAATTAGACCCCAGATGGGAGCTACAAACCAAATTTCATCAATTTTGGTTCATGGGACCTAAGGAAAGTGCGAAGTACGGCCCACGGCGGACAGACAGAAATTTTGTTTTATTATTTTCAATAGTGAACCTTTGAAATTGAGCGTGAAAAAAAAATTTAACCTACTCAAAATTTGATGGCTTGCGTTTCGAGGTATGTAAAATCGGAAAATGCAATAAAAAATTTCTGTCTGTACGCCGTATGCCGTACGCCATACTTCGCACTTTTCTTAGTTACCATGAACTGAAATTGATGAAATTGGGTTTGTAGGCCCCGGTTGGGATCCAGTTGGTTCTCGAAGCTCGGCGTTAATGTCAGTCATCCCTAAGGGTTGAAAAATAGGGGTTGAAGTTTTCAGAAGGCCGTGCTTGAAAACTTCAATAGAACGTTTACGTTTTTAAATTGATCTTGAACTAAAGAACTGTTTGAGACCACCCGGAGCATTGTACGACTAGCCGTTCGTTTGCACCTTCGTCCACATGATCCTAAATCAAACGGTATAAATCCGGCTAGATATCGCTAGGAAGCAGCTGATTATAATCATGGAAAGGTGTATGAAGTCGAGTCGTTGTTCTGTGATATTATTTCTTCTGAAAAATGATGGATCTTTTGGATTTTGTTGATAGTTACTTTTGCAACTTGAACAAACGTTGAAGTAATATTGGGTAAATTATTAAAAAAACGGTATTACACAATGGTAAATTGTACACCGGTAAATTATTACACAGCGGTAAATTATTACGCAACGGTGTATTATACTATCCACGTAGAAGGGGCTTCTATAGGTACAGGTAAGTTATTACACAACGTTTATCATTTGACTTATTCTGCATGAATAACTACAAATAATTAATGATTAGTTATTGAATCCTGCGTATTTGTGTGAAACTGTAATTCCTGGGCCGGCTCCAGTGCTCGACTTAGGGCTTTCCTGGGAGGAGCTCGAGGGGAGTGACCACAGAAACCAGTGATCAACGCAGAAGGGGCATCTATACAGGTAAATAATAAACCTTTGTGTAATCATTTGCAGC
The DNA here is from genome assembly GCA_954871275.1 of Leptopterna dolabrata. Taxonomy (NCBI): domain Eukaryota; kingdom Metazoa; phylum Arthropoda; class Insecta; order Hemiptera; family Miridae; genus Leptopterna; species Leptopterna dolabrata. The sequence goes on from OX940976.1 coordinate 33,129,831, forward strand.
GGGGTTTTAATTGCATTTTCGGACACCTTGAAACGAATACCATCAATTTGTGAGGGGGGGGGGGGTTAAAATGTTCTTTTTCATGCTCGATTCCAAAGGTTCATTATTGAAAATAATAAACCAAAATGGGAAAGTAATAAATGTAAACAGAAGTCATGGATACCTACTCCTCATTAAAATACAATCTCGATCGACATGTCGGCATGCGTATCTACTCAATTAACTACTCACTCATCTTACTTACTTGCTCATCTTTAGAATTTTAAATAACTAGTAGGTAACGAGATTATAATGCAAGTAAGCATTAAAATTTAAAATTCGAGTGAAATCGGGTTTCTAGGGATACGATTAAGCTTACTCCATCTTGAGCCCATAGGTAAGTACGGTATATTATTTACGGAATAAACTTAACTTTTTAACGGAGGGACTGACATTGCAGCAAAGGAAGCAAATTGTAGGAAAAGTTAGGTAAGTATAGAATTCAAAAAAGAAAACCTTTTCGCAAGTTTCTTGTACCGCTCTGTCTGAGTCCTGTAGTCCTCGCAGTCTGGGCAGGGAGCCTGAGCTTTTCTCACTTGCGTCAACAAAGTTTCCACTTCACCCTGTAAAACTGTCACTTGCCGCCGCAGAGTGTCCCTCTCTTCGTACCATATTGCCGACTCGCTTTGCCTCTTGCTCCTGACCTCGTCCAACTCTCTGGCCAAATTTTTGTTCGACATCGACAACTGTTTTTCGATGACGCGACATTCCGCTTTCAAACTTTCGACCTCGTGCGAAAGGCGGTTTCTTTCCAGAGTCACAGTATGAAGTTGAGATGATAATTTGTCCACTTTGGCCTCCAATTCAGTTCGAACCCTCTCGACATCTTGAACGATCTTGGCTTCGTACGCTGCAACCCGGTTCGCTAAGTCTTGCTCGAGTTGAGCTTTCTCTTCCGCTATGCTCGCTTCGTTCGTTAAAGCATCCTGCGCCATACTCAACGCATCAGCCACTTTGTCTCTAGCTTGCAAACTCACTTGTTCTGCAACTTTAAACTTTTCTTTCGTTTGTTCCAATGATAATCTTAATGCTTCCTTCTCCTTTTCCAAGGTTCTAATCATCGTTCCTCTATTTTCCAGATCACGATCATTATCCCTGAGTTCAGCATTGAGTTCCGCAATCTTGCGAGATAGATTATGATTTTCTGCTATTGAATTCTTCAGAAGTGATTCCATAGTTGAGCATTTACTTTCCAACAGTTTGATCGCTTCCGAGTACTCCAACTTCACTTCTTCCAGCTCTTTACGGATTTCGTAGGGCACTTCGGAGTGAACAGTTTCTGCCACTTGTTTGGTCAGCTGCCACATTTCCATTGCGCAGTCCCTTTCGTCTGTGATGAGCGATAATCTGTGTTTCAGATCTTCAATGATCTCGTCCGCCGTCATGTTTTGTATAATTTACTCCTCACTTGATCATCTTCGAACCACTCGCCACTACGAGGCGTGAACAATCCACACACGAACTTTTTGGTGGGTCTTATCACTGATATTCCAACCACAACAAGTAACCTGCCGTTGCACTGACAGCTGCGCTACGGCAACCGTGCCCATAGCGACAGCCCACAACATACTTTAGCTTGCCGCGCTTTTATGAAAGACCAAAAACTTTCCTCTGAAGCTCACTTCTTATCATTGTTACGTACTTACCTACCTATATGTAATTGTAATTTCTTACCATGCAAGCAATACATATATATTTATTGTCATAACGAGGGGTTTACAAGCTCAACTTTAACTTACATCTCGTCTGAAATGAGCGTTGGTCATGAAGAATGAGCGTGTAGACAGCAAAATGTACGTCTTTTTTTTTAAATCGAACTTAAGTCTCAAGGCTGATCAAAAATTGAACGGGATGGGCTCCACTTTTCACAGGTTCAACTCCGTCCATCCTCCATCTTATTAGAGGGGTTAGAACGTTGTTCGTAAAGCTATCGAACTAGTTTCCCAGTAGTCGCTAAGGCCTAAAGGATCGCTGTGGTTACGCAGGAATTATATCCACTCAAGACATCTTTTTATGGCAGGCTTACAGGTCTGCGGTGGCTGCAGGATCGATGAAGAATGAATAAGCAATGGATTACAAGGAGTGGTTGATCCTAAAAGAAGCTGGCACAGATCTCAGGAAGCGAATCCTCGGGATTTAGAGATCGTCCAGAATGTCTGTGTGTATTCCCGAAGAGCTTTGGGAATGAACAGGTCGAAATCATGGCATTGAAAGCAGAAATTACCGTAAAACGACAAGCGCAGAGACCTTCTAGAGTTTGTGAAAGTGCATGAATACTCACGTTCATTTTCGTGTAGAGGTGATGAAATAATTATGACACTTTATGAGCTGCTGCAAATTACTACACAACGGTGTATTATCAGATAACTGAATTCCGATCAGTTTAAGACCCTGAACTCATTTCCTCCTGGGTCGTTTTTGCTATGGATACCTTCCTACCTACGCATGCATACACACATACACACGACTAAAATACCACCAGATTCGAAGTATAAACCCTTTAACGTTCGGTAATTACTGATAACAATACGATTATCAACTGCTGCCATACGAATATCAGCTTTCGTTTCAAAGCTGCTATTATCTGAGTACTCAATTGCCCCTCTACCTATAATGGTAGTGATAGATCCTGGAATCATGTAGGACATCCCCTCAACAGGGAGAGCGCCGGCTGAAGCGAGTTTCGTGTGACGCGGATGCCAGAGCTGTTAATTAGTTGTGCCGGCTAACATATCCAATGGCCAAAGTGACGAGAGGACCCGTGTACCACTCAACTCTGGTGGATCGGATTGAAGGACGAATCATCAGGAGAACTGTCAGATTGATAATGCGACGGCGCGAGGCGGGGGACCCGGCTGCATTATGTGGCCTATTGAAGGGCCCTCGTCGGTGTCGTCGTGAATTGGTCTCTCCCGCTTCGAGCTGTGGGCTTCCAAGTTCAGGACCGGATTTGCGGTCTCATCTAGCAATACCTAGGATCATATTGAAGCCCTACTTAAGGGCAAATCCAACTTCAAACACACTTATTCGGAGAGTGGTTGGTAATTTATCGCCATTTAATTCACTAGGCTAAACAAGAAGTGGTATTTTTGTAGCTAGGCTTGTAAAACGTTTGTAGTTCGTACATAAGGTTTATACAGTAGCGGTGCGTGGGGTCTGAAAACGGTAGGGCAACAGACCAGAACACGAAACGAACAGATTTGCCTGCGAAATACCTACCCCAAGGCAACAGCACCCTTCCCTTATTTACTTATAGAGTGATATTCAGCAGAGCTTATCGTTTTTAACCAACATTCTATCGTCGTACGAAAACGGCGAAAATTTCTACTGCAAATAGCCACCGAAATCTTGTGTTACAAAAATATAGTAAACTAAAATACAGCAAAACAATGACCCGTCGGCTGGTAGTTACTTGAATGGAGAAGCTAGTGACTAGATGCTAGGTAGTTATCTGCGTGTTGACGCCGATCAATCCACAGATCACAAACAGCAAACAGGACAAAACTCACGGAGGTACCACAAATACAAATCTGTCATCGGAACCAGACCGAAAGCAAAACGCACAAAATTTGACGCAAAAAAATTGAAAACTGACAGACAAACAACAAAACAAATTAGAAGAAGAAGCATCTCGTATCGAGATGAAAAATTGAATCGAAGGGATCGAATCGACTGTGAAATGAACGATTTTGGGGTTGAAATCCGATTCTGGAGCCGGGGACCAAAGTCGGCGTGGCGAACAGCATTTTTACTCGACTTAGTATGCGCGGACGGGCCACTCTTCTCGTTTGCCATGGGAACACTAGGTCCCAGGACCTACCTCCCAGTTTCAGCAGCCTAGGTTTCAATTCTGATTGCAGGACATCGACTACTGTCGCTTTATTCCGATAACATGCTTGGTCTATGGAGCTAACATTTAGGAACCATCATGGATACTCTACTGGAATATTGAATATCCATAGCCAGGGAAATCTGGCGAGTCGCTGTTGAACTTTGTGAAAAATTCTAGGTAGGTACAGTGTAGGGAGGTAAATGTAGATGCCAACTGAACAGTGGTTGGTATTTTTTACTCTAGTGTTTTTGGGTGCCGGGGCAGTGGGCCAAGTGGCCTTATGGACGCAACGCCCCTGGGTTTGTATCTCGGGTGTCTATTGAACCATGAACCATTGGAATAGAGCATGAAAAAAAAAAAAAAAAAACGCTGCAAAGTCCTTGTCACATGGGTTTATTATTCTATTGGAGTTCTAGAGATTCTTGTTGGCAGTTAAATTTATAGTTTCTTTCATGTGGAATGATTGAAATAGCTATTCCTGATGATTTCCACCAATTTTGGCCCCCAAAACATGAAATAGGTACACTTTTTTTCCCCCAGATCATCTTTGATCATTGGTAGTGCGATTTAATGGTCTTGATTCAGCTGTTTACACTTTTTCTAATGTTAGTATACACATTGATGGTGATTTCAGACAGTTTTCCAGGTTTTTGACTAAAAAAAAACCAATTTTGGGAGCTGAACCAATGGTAAAACCTCAATTTCCGCGTCTTTGGCCAAAATCGACTTCATATTCGGTATTCTCGTCCCCAAAAACATGGAAAACGATACCTCAAAAGCTCATTTTACTAACATGTTGCTAAAACGCAAAAAGTAGGTACCTATTTTTACACACATTTTCACTCATAACACCCCTGGCTATATTCCGATCGGGCTGAAAAGTTTCGGGACACAACTAGGGCCCAAATGGAGCATGTGTGCGAAAGAACGACTTTTTTTGGATCTAAAATGAAGCCTGTACACGTGATACGGCGTACGGCGTACGGCGGACGGCGGACGGACATTGCATTTTTGGAATCTACGCACCTTGAAACGGAAAAGAAAAAAGTTTGAGGGGGTGTTATAAAAATTTTTTGCTGAGCGAATACATAGGTGTATTATTCACAGAATAATAAACCAAAATCTAACCCCCCCCCCCCCCCCCCCCCCCAAATTTTATGGTTTACGTTTCAAGGTATGTAGAATCCAAAACTGCAATAAAAAATTTCTGTCTGTCCGCCGTACGCCGTACTGGCCACTTTTCTTAGTTAACATGAAACAAAATTTATGAAATTCGGGTTATAGGTTCCGTTCGGGGTCTAGTTGGTCCTCGAAGCTCGACGTTACTGTCAGTCATCTCTAAGGGGTTCAAAATAGGGATTGACATTTTTAGAACGCCGGAGCTCGAAAACTTTCGATAGAAGGGTATAGTTTTTTTACGTTATTAAATTTGTCTTGTGCTAAAAAAATTGTGAGACCACCCGGAGCATTGTCCAGCCGTTCGTGTGCACAAAAAAGCTTTGTCAACACGATCGTGAATCAATTTTTTTTTCTTTATTTAGGCGCATTCAACCATGAAGGGTCATTGGCGCCATCAATTTTATATACAGATTTTACAGATTGTTATACAGTGATAATGTTTTCAAATTCTGGAATAAATCCGGCCCAGATAATCACCACTAGGGAGCACCTGATTGTAATAAAGGATGGCTGTATGAAGTCGAGTTGATTGTTCTGCGATATTATTTCATTTGATAAGTGACGGACTATTGGATTTAGTTGGTAGGTACTTGTGAAACTTGAACAAAGGTTGAAGTAGGTATTGTTGATGGGCAAATTATTACACAATGGTAAATTATTAAACAACGGCAAATTATTACACAACGGCAAATTATTACACAGCGGTAAATTATTAAATAACGGTAAATTATATCACAACGTTAAATTATTACACAACGGTAAATTATTACAAAACGGTTCATCAACCAAGAAGGGGCTGGGGCTGAAAATTAGAAAACTCATAGAAAAAGAACTACTAATCCTGGGACAGAGCGGCAGTTATCATAGTTATTAGAATGGAATCCAGTTTCATTCAAAAATAAGATAAACCGCTTTTGTGGCCGTGCGCACTACTCATTTCTAATCCGCCGGATAAGGCTTTCTTGTATCCCATCTGTTGTCATACCTGAAGAGTGAAGCTACACCGTATAGTGCAAGACAAGGAGTTATCGTTCTGAGGCCTACTAGCGATGTGAATTAGAATTCCTCAGTCGCCCAGATTCCTCATATTGGTGACCTTTATTACCTCTGAGACAGGACCTTTTGGACATCGGTATTGATTTTTCTACTTTTTTCATGTTTGTGACCACGGGCAATACAACAACACTATTGTCCGACCTTGCACCTTGAACACTTAATTGTTTACGTTGCTCTTCACCATAGCTGAAATCATGGTGGTTTCGGATTTGCCAGTTTTACTCTTACTGTTCAAGCAAAATTTTATTATCTGGTTCTCCTGATCATTTATGACATTAATTTATTAAGAGGTTCCTTATTAATAATTTTCATTCAAGATTCATTGAATGTGACCTACATCAGTGATTGCTTAATCGCGATTACATTTTAACCACCTGTAACTGACAAACATTTTAACGGATTCGGCTCAAGTTTTGAGAGCTTAGTGTTTATGGTACATGCGCATTACAATGGTACATCCTCAGGAAAATAAACCGGCGTATTTCCTCCTGAAATGTTTTCGGAAGTGTTTTGAAGTCGGAGGTTGGTTTTTACGTATCCCATTTCAAGTGAGTGTCACGGAAAGCCCCATGCGCTCAAACGAGAAGTACCTATTTCCATCAAACTGATATCGAGGTTCTGTTTTGGCTCTGATTTTGTAATCATATCCACCGGGGGGGGTGTGAGAAAACTAAAACAATTAATAAATTAGCGAGGAATTAATAAATAGGTACTGCCTCAAGCAATCTTCGGGTATCTTTTAGATCCAAATAGTGTTGATGCCATCTAATTAATTTGTCATTATAATTCATTTTGCATCTATTAAGTCAATATTCACACGTGAACTAAAATGGGAAAGAACGACTTACAAATTAACTTCTCCACAAACGCGATCTAGGTTTTCATTAGCCAGTTAGATTAATTTGGTGGTCACTTGCGCAGTAACTTTGTTTAGTGTTTCAAATAATGTTATTTTCATAGAAGGTATGCTTTAGTACATCGGAGATGGATAGGCAACTATTTAAATTGGTACAGGTACAGAGTAACAGAACCTTCGCTAAGATTGTGTTGTAGTTGACATAATTATTACACGAGTAGTGTTATTGGTTACTCATGAATTATTCGTTGCTATTGCCAAAGGAAGTGAAGTACAGAGGTACGAAAAAAGTTAATGCAATGGCATTATGAAAAGTATAATATTGCTTTGCCTCAGTAATGATGTAGCTGTCATGCATCACAGCGATATAACGAACTAGAGACAGAAGATGCTACAATGATATTATTGTAGGTATAAAGTACGAGTAGGTATATTATTATTCACTTCATCCTACACGTATTAGGTACTACCTACTCCCTTTTTGAGGCGCAAACTTACTTTATTATTGAGAGCAACGAATCTAATCTTGAGATTTTCTCGATAGACAGGTCGCCTCGTGGCCCCACGAAGAATAAATTCACGTTTGCGTTTTCCCCTGCAAACAAGAAAACTATTGTAATTAGATTTGAACACAATCGTGATGCGAAGAGACAAGCGGATCCGATATCTCATCATCGGGCTTTCGGATGGCAACATCCTAGTCCCATCTGCTGAAGGGGCCTGGGTTGATAACGGGAAATGACAAAAGGCATCAAGAATGCATAGACGGCAGGGAGTCTGGAGGATTGTCTTGGAGTTCTACTTTAGTATGCATTAGCGTTGAGACGATCGGCTTCCGGGTTATCAATATATGCTCTTCTGCAGCTGTCGTAGGCTGCTTATCCTTCCGGATAGTGGGTAAGTAACATCGGAGTTTACCTACAATGCACACTATTAGTGTCGGTGAATTTTAAGATCTTCATCGGCTATAGATACATGACGTATTTTTTGTTTACATCACATCCACGACGCACGGTGGGACAAAAAGTTTAATCTGGAAGGCAACAACAAAAAATTATTGTGGCTCTCCTTGAAGGAAATTTAGGCTGATTCTATGTTACCCCTTAATTCCCCTTATTATCGCTTGGTAGCTTCTCAAATCTATAAAACCTCGGTCTTCAACATTTATGTCCATAGGGGACGACTGGACAGGTTTCCGTACGACAGAAAAGTAGTTGAGAATTAAATTCCGCGTCGAATCAATTTGGGCACTACATCTGTGTAATTATAACTTTTACAAGTTTTAAAAGTTTTCTCGTCAAGTAGGTAAGGTCTCATTGAACGCGGAAGTCGATGTTCTCCAACATTAATTTCATTATACTCACTGGTCCCTTTCATGGTGAAAAACGTCCATCGCTGAGGTCCTAGAAGCCTATACGCAATTTTAGGAATAGGAATATGGAGAACATTTTGAAATTGAGCACAATTCCCTTCAGATTTTTTATTCGTGCCACTGTGGTATGGTTGTTTCAAAAATTTAGAGGGCTTGAAACCTCGTGACGCGTGATCACCCCAATTCATTTTGGTTTATAGTATTTTCAGTAATTAAACATTGGAATCGAGGATGAAGAAAAAATTTAACCCCCCCCCCCCCTCACCATCAAAACTTGATGGTTTACGTTTCAAGGTATGTAGAATCCGAAAATGCAATTTTAAAAAACGCTCCAAATCCCTGCACAACGGTTTATTATTTCGTACAGAACACCCTTCTGTTACAGATCACACTCTCTGTATAGATAACCGTTCTATGTGACATCTACTATTCTATACATATTATGTAGATCGCAGTCCCTCCATAGCTTAGTGCCTCACCGCGTACTTGTTACTAGGTACCTACCTAAATCACTTGTAGAATGTTGCTAAAATGGCAAAAAGAAACACAAAGAAAGAAGTTCTGAAGGGAAATTGTGGACGTGGACAGATAAATGTTTACCTGTATAGATGCCCCTTCTGCGTAGATCACTGTTTTTTGTGGTCAGTACCCTCAAGCTCCCTCCAGGAAAGCCCTAAATGGAGTACTGCAGCCGGCCCGGGAAATAAAGTTTCATACAAACGCGCGGGATTCAATAATTCAATCATTCATCATATTTTTTTTTTGTTATTGATGAAGCATAAGGTGAATAATAAACCCTTGTGTATTAATTTACCTGTATAGATACCCCTTCCGCGTAGATAGTATATTAAACCGTTGTGTAATAATTTACAAAAATAACGGTTGTGTAATAATTTACCCGTATAGATGCCTAAATCGACTATTGAGCCAGCCCCGGAATTACATTTCACCATTGTTGTTATTCGTGAAAAATAACGTTTATTCAAGTTACAAAAGTACCTACCTATCAACAAAATCCAAGAGAGCCATCATTTTTCAGATGAAATAATGTCACAGAACAACCAACTCGACTTCATACTCCGCGGATAATAATCAGGTGCTCCTTAGCAATGATTATTGGGCCAATTCCCAAATGTTGTGGCGTCCCTAGCGATGATATCTGGGCTGAATTTATAAAATTTGATTCACCCTCCTGTTGAAAAAGCCTGTCGGTGCAAACTTCCAGGGCCTTACCGTGAACGAACAGCTGGTCTTAGGTACAATGCTTCGGGTAGTCTCAAAAAAGTCCCAAGTTCGAGAACTATTTAAAACGCTGCAAATTATTACACAAACATTTATTGTTTACCTAAATAGATTCCCCTTCTGCGTAGATCGCTGTTTTCTGTGGTCAATACCCTCGACCCCCCCCCCCCCCCCAACAGGAAAGCCCTAAATCGAGTACTGGAGCCGGCCCCAGAATTGAAGTTTCCTACAAATGCTCGGGATTCAATAATTCAGTCATTAATTATTTTGTAGTTATTCATGAAGCATAAGGCAAATAATAAACCGTTGTGTAACAATTTACCTCTATAGCTGCCCCTTTTACGTAGATAAGCCGTTGTATAACAATTTACCTTTGAGTAATAATTTACCGTTGTGTAATAATTTGCCCATCAATAAATACTTCAACGGTTGTTCAAGTTGCAAAAGTACCTACCATCAAACTCCAGCCCCTTCTACGCAGATGGTATAATGAACCGTCGTGTAAGCATTTACTATTGTGTAATAATTTACCCATCAATAATACTTCAACGTTTGTTCAAGTTCCACTACCTATCAACAAACTCAAAAAGAGCCATCATTTTTCAAACGAAATAATACCACAGAACAACCAACTCGACTTCATACCGCCATCCGTGATCATAATCAGGTGCTGCCTAGCGATGATGATCTCGGGCCAATTATCGATTGTTAGCGCGTCTAGTGATGATATTTGGGCTGAATGTATACAATTTCATTCACCCTCCTGTTGAAAAAGCCTGTCGGCGCAAACTTCTGGGCCTTACTGTAAACTAACGGCTGGGATTACAATGCTCCGGGTGGTCTTAAAAAACACCCAAGTTCGAGAACTATGTAAAACCGTAAAAAAATTCGAGATAATGGCGTCCTGGAGATTTCAACCCCTATTTTTCACCCCTTAGGGATGACTGACAGTAACGCCAAGCTTCTAGGACCAACTAGACCCCAAACGGGACCTATACACCAAATTTCGTCAATTTTGGTTCATGGTAACTAAGAAAAGTGCGAAGTATGGCGTACGGCATACGGCGCACAGTGGGGAAAAACAGCTGGTTTTTGTGAAAAAACTCTGCATTAACTGTCCAAGGTCACTTTCAAACAAACTTAGAGTCCATTTTCATGTATTTTTTCACGCTGAATCGATCTAGACCATTTTCAAAGCGATTTGACCACTCCTTATGGTCGAAAAGTCATAATTTGCAAAATGTTAGACATTTAAAATTGTCGTTAATGATAGAAAACCCTTGTGATATGTCCTTCTACACTTATTTTCATCAGCTGTATCGATCTAGATCCATACGGGCACTCCGAGCTGAATCGTAGGTCAATACTGCAAAAATATAGTAGTTCTTTACTGCTGAATCGAGTGAAACCAAAATCAGCGCCATAGACGATCAGAAAATTCAAAAGTTCGCAAAATAATGTTTGACCTTTTTCCGCATAGTTGCAGAGGCGGAGAATGTTACGAGATGGATGTCAGCTCAATCAGATTATAATATCTATAGTCTCGTTTCATTCAGCGCCTCTGCAACTATGCTGAAAAAAAATCAAACACGATTTTCATCAGAATTCATCAACAATACATTATTGCTTATTAGCGTAAAGTGGGATTGAGGTGAACCCAGAGTAACAAGCATTTTAATAAAAGGAAATATTATCTTCGTATATTAAAACGAAAAATAAACTACAGAAGCAACTGCAAAACATCATCTCTCATTGGAATATTTTTTTTTTTAAGTTTTGGTCGCAAACTTGTAATGTACGGATCGGAAGACACCAAAATTGAATGGAAGACATCTTCATTAGTGGCTTGCCTTGAACACTTCCGTGAATGATGGGATCTAAAATATTTATAGTCTTTATTTCGGCACTCTTGCGCCTCTTCTGAGAGACATCCTATTGGTAGAGCAGCAGATTCGATAATCTGTGCCCCATGGCAAAGGATTTTGTGGACTGTAGCAGGAAGGTAGTACCATGGATACAGTGATATGGCCAATGTTGCAGTCTCAGTGGAATACTCTTGAAACTTGATAACATCAATAGGAAATTGACAACAAATTACATCGAGTATAGTTCCCAATCTTCTTATAAGGTCCTCGCTAACTCCAGTTATTGCAGCCGTCAATGTCGGATTAGAAAAAAACCTCCGGGAGGTGTTGCCGTCATTTGTTGTCCCAACACCCTGCTTCACGATATCAACTAGCAATCCCATTTTCTTTTTAAAGTCGTCTTGAACCTGTCGTTTTTTTTCTTCTTTCAAGGGGCGTGTTGCTTGAGTTGTTCTCCAACTCATAAAACCTAACCTGTAGCTTACATGCAGGATGTATTCCATAAACTTTATTCGCGCATGAAGCGATGAGATTCCCAACTTGAGAGCTTGTTCATTAGTAGCTTGACAGACCAGCCTTGACATATCATTCATTTGCGAAGGTTTCGCTCCACAAACAGTACAGTTGCTAGCAGAAGAAGCATTGCTTAACGTGGCTGCAACCTTTCCATCGATCATGGACAAATGCAAAGAATGAGTAACTGTGTAAGTACGATTAGCGATAGTGATCACAGTTTGCTCGAGTTCCTTGATTTCATCCTCCACTCTTCTTGTTTCCAATAGTATCAACTCCGGGGTTTCTTTATTAAATTGAAAATGTAAGGCTCTACAGTAGTTTGTAGAAGATGGACTGCTGTTGTTCCAAAGTTGCCTGTTTTCTGTGCCAGCATTTATTATTGCCAAAGGCACAATAGAGGTCATAAACAAATGATAATCACTTGTTGTTTCATCTTCCTCGGAAAAACGTTGCTTGTACTCACTTTGGCCGGAAGCACCGTCTAACCCCCATTTGGTATGCAGTATAAGCTGTTCTGGCCAGTCTTCAATCGGTGGTTCGGTTTCCGTCTCAAAAATTCTTTGTACTGTATGATCAAGTAAATTTTGTAAAGGCACTTTACCTGACGTTTCAGAAATTTCAATATTCTCTGGGTAACATTTCATTTTCGCTTCCCGTACTTTAGGGTAACTTGGAAAGATTTTGTACCCCTTTTGTTTAATTGCCGTTCTAAGTGTTTCATACTGGTACTTAGACAAGCGACACTGAGTTATGAGAGCCAAAGCAGAATCAGCATCAAACACGGAATCATTTTCGTTCCCACATGTTGCAGCTGCGTCAATGAGATCTTGAGAACACGTTTCGCGCAAACTACTAACTTTGTAGTATTGAGCCCTCTTACCGCATTCTGCAAAATGTTTCACAGGCCGACCACCAGCATGAAGTTCAGAGCAAGAGGAACTCGCTTGTTCTGTGTCGAAATTTACAATAAACTCACCTTCCAACCAATCCGCATACTTTTCAAAGAAGTGACGCTTATAGTGGTTCACTACTTTCTTCCTTCTCACAAAGTTTGAGAGAAACCTCTTTTTAATTTGCTCTACAGCAACATCGAGGACTTCTTTCTGATGTTGAGGATACAGCTCCGCCAAGCCTTGTTCTAAAGTGCACCCACTCCGAAACAACACTTCACACAGATCGCGGTACGAAATTATTAACTCTGGCATACCTATTTTAAAGAGTCTGGGGAAGAAAAAATAATTAAGATCGCTTCAAAAGCTGAAGACCGACTGACAAACACACCGGGATTCGTTTGTATAGCAGAAGATGTGTTTGCACATTGAACGATCCAGTCGTACGGAACGCGTCTGATAAGGGGTCAATGTCTCTTTTCAACTTCAAAAATCATTCGTGAACGTTCTGGTCCATCTTGGTCAATGAAACTTACAGGGGAGATCCTCCATAGTCCTAACTTTCACGTGAGATCATTCCCAAAGTGACTCTCAGTGACGCTTTTTTTTTCCTACTTCATCAAATTCAAAAGATCAATCATTTTCTACGAAGTTCCGCAACAGCCGTAGCATTATGGCAAATAAAATAAACTCAAATTTCATTATTTGCCTTTGATACCCTACCTATGATGTGTACTTTTTACTCACCTAATTGTTCATTTACCTACTTTATAGTAACTTTACCAAATTCTGAAAGAAGTGATTAAATTGATATTTTAGAATATCTATTTAAAGAGCTACTTCCCACGCCTACACTTTCCTCCTACAATTTTTCTACGAGAAATCAAGTACAAGGCGTTCCTCGGAAGGTATCTGGATATGAAATAATGCAATACCAACTCGATACGACGACTTTGATTTTGGGGGGTTTTTGCACAGCTTTGCCCACTGTGCGGCGTACAGACAGAAATTTTTTATTGCATTTTCCGATTCTACATACCTCGAAACGCAAGCCATCACATTTTCAGGGGGGTTAAATTTTTTTTTCATGCTCGATTCCAAAGGTTCACTATTGAAATAATAAACCAAAATTTCTGTCTGTCCGCCGTACGCCGTATTTAGAACTTTTCTTAGTTAACATGAACCAAAACTGATGAAATTTGGTTCATCGGTCCCGTTCGGGGTCCAGTTGGTCCTTGATGCTCGGCGTTACTGTCAGTCATCTCTAAAGGGTGACAAATTGGGGTTGAAATTTTCAGAACGCCGTACCTCAAAAACCTTCAATAGAAGGATAATTATGGTTTTTTACGTTTTTAAATTCATCTTGAACTAAAGAATTTTTTGAGACCACCCGGAGCATTGTACATTCAGCCGTTCGTGTGCACCGAAAAGCTTCGTCAACACGATCGTGAATCAAACGGTATAAATCCGGCCTATATGTCATTGCTAGGGAGCACCTGGTGGCCTATTCACTAAGCGAAAAGGACATCTCTTTTCGGTCCGACTCTCTCTTTTGGCAGTAGATATGTTTATAGTATCCATGACAGAGTTATTCAGTAATTTCTAAAAGAGGGAGTTGGCGGCCATCTTGGCATTTTCGATCTCTTTCAGAGAGACAACTATTAGGTGTCTTTTCTCGAAAGAGAGAGTCCCTTTCTCATATCTCATTTGTTTGTTTGATAGTGATCGTGTATCATCCTCCATTCATCGGCTATCATATCGGTCATTTTGATGTATGTTTTTCCGTCTCTTGAAGTTAAGTCGGTTGTTCACTGAAAATATATACATATTATCACTTCATGAGTAAAAACGTCTAAGTAGGTACGGTTTGAGAGCTATTCAGTAAAATAGACGAACCTGCGAGACACTGGAAGAGACTGCCTCCCGAGGGAGATTGTCTCTCCCAAAATAGATTATCTATTTTTCACTATCTGTTTTAGTGAATAGGCCCCCTGATTATAATCACGGATGGCTGTATGAAGTCGAGTTGGTTGTTCTGTGATATTATTTCATCTGAAAAATAATGGATCTTTTGGATTTTGTTGATAGGTATTTTTGTAACTGGAACCAACTTTGAAGTATTATTGATGGGTAAATTATTACACAATGGTAAATTATAACACAACGGTTCAATATACCATCACGTAGAATGGACTGGATTTTGTCTGTAGGTACTTTTGCAACTTGAACAACCTTTAAGTATTATTGATGGGCATATTATTACACAACGGTAAATTATTACATTAGGTACGGTTCGTTATACTATCTACGCAGATGGAGCACCTATACAGTTAAATCATTACGCAGCGTTTTATTATTTGCTTTATGATTCAGGAATAACTACAAATAATTAATGATTGAATTATTGAATCCCGCGGATATACGCAGAAGGGGCATCTATACAGGTAACCTTTGTGTAATAATTTGCAGCGTTTTTTTTTTAACTTCAGAGGTTTTTTTTGCTAAAATGCATATCAAACCTTGATTTTATTGAATGGTGGTGACAGTAATTGACTATCCGCTTTCCTCAACATAAATATTGGGTTTCCTAAGTTCTCTATGAAAAATTTAGTACAAAATCTGAAATAGTACTGTTGAGCAACCTAGACACAGAAATAACCAGATGTACGGACAGATCGCTTTGTTTTCGTTGGATAGGAGATTAATAAAACAACTTCAAAAAATTTAATGTTTCAAATAATTTAATATTTACAGCACAGTACAATTTATTAACCTAATTTGTAATTTTAAAAATCTAAAAATTGAAAAAAATTGTATTCGTTTTACAGTCAATCAACAGCCACATTTCAATCGTCTTTGCAGAAACAGCCATCAGCAGAATTGGCAAGTATCCACTCTACGTACTGCGTAACTCTTGTATAAATGCCAGGGTAGCCCGGACGAGCGCACCCGTTTCCCCACGAGACAATACCTGGAAAATGTATTGCAGTCAGTCTTCTTAACCATTTGAATACAAGTAGAGTTTAATAAACCATGTAAAGCCGACACCCCCACGCAATTATCAAGTTTGATCAATCACACTGTACAAAAATTAAATTTCTTGAAGCAGAATGCAAGACCATTAGCCATGGTGTATACATACGTAGGTATGTGTTTTGGGAACATTCCAACTGTGACAATCAAAAGGCAAGATGGCCGAGATTATTATAATTCAGGCTCTTGCCGCGAAATACAGTGTCAGAAAAATCAGGTGCTAAAGATCATCACGGGCGCATCCTGGTTTGTCCGTAACTCTGCTCTTCATTCCGATCTGGACACCTCATTTCTGTCTCTGGCGTTCTCGTGTCTTCCAAAATCGATTGACCAGCTTAACCATATTTGCTCCAGGATCTAGCAGGTAGATATCAAACCGACCTATCGCCACCTTAAAAGCGAAAGAGACCAACAGGACTTCCTTCACGATCCTCAAGACAAAGTTCTTAAATTTTGTCTGTTCCACTTCCTACGGAGGACAACCAGTACCTAATGAATTGGACCCTCATTACACCTGTCCCATGTCCCATGTTAAATAGATGTTTCCAAGCTTACTGTAAGATGTTTCCGACAAACTTAATGTTAATCTCTAACTATAAATTTTTTTTATGGGGAAAAAAGAAAGATTTTTGGATTTACTCCAACCAACTCCTGAAATCAGATACCGAATCTATAAATTAAGTAATGGCAAGTGGATCTGCAATTCTTGTCAACAGTGGCTTCTTTACTTGGATATCCGATGACGTCTGCTTCATTCCCTCATCCTATTCACCCGTGAATTACCACGGATCAATGAGAAATGCAAACGAAACTCAATTCCTGGTTAATGAAAACGTTAATTGGATCCTCGTGCAAATCTGGTAGAAGCAATAGGCATCTATTTAGTTCCTGTTCCTACTAAGCAGGACAGGTATATGAGGTAGGTAACCTCTGTTTTTTAACTCGCCAATCCGATCTTGTGCTATGTGCCTAGAGAGAGAAAAAGGACAAGTGCCATCCAACGTACCCTGAAGAGTATAGGTAACGCAGTTTCAGTCAGTGTTTGCAGTTGAGTGCTTCAGATATATTCCTGATGCAAGAAACGTTTTGCCTAATGACCGATGTGTTCTTCCAAAATCATACATTATTATGCATGATTCAATTATCTTCATAGTGGCAGTGAAAATGTGACAGATACCTATATTTATAGAGTAGGTCCACCAGTTTGCGTACCCAGGACGAGCTCTAGGTGGCAGAATAGTATAGTTAGTGTTAGACTACTACTGAGATAACCTACTAAGCACAACCTTGCGAGGAAGTCTAGCGGCAGGAAATATTTATAATAGTTAAGTATATACATATTATATAGTATTAGGTATAGAATTAAATAACAGTAGGAAACTATAGAGGGAAACAGGTGTCTCTTTTGAGAAGAATAATAATCTACGATATAAGATATAAGTAATTTACTTTTCAACAGGAGAATTCGCCCCCGGTACGCCAACCTTGCCTGGTAGACCTATTATTTATTACAGTGGGTTCGCTGACCAGTTCGAATCTGAAGCCGAAGATCTTGGTAGTAAATACATGTTGAGTTCCTCTCACAGACCGCAGTACAAGTTCCCAACTGCCGAGGCAGAGTTTCATAACCTCATAGTCACCATCTCTGTCACTCTTTGTGATCAATAAAGAACAGTTTGAAGCATGTCAGAGTGGAGTGAAGTCCCATTGAAAACAAAAATTCTAGTAGAAACCTCCGCAATGTCATGAAAAATCTTTGCAATGGGTATTTGGTACGTAGGTACCTCCCACCAACCAATTCAGAGAAGAGACCCATATATCACCATACCTATTAAATATATTGTGAAGAGTACGTGGAAAAACACTCTGAGAACTTGCAAAGAAAAGCGTCAAATATTATCATTTCGCGGTTAAGGGTGCGTCCCGTACCTACGGAATGTGTCTAATGCAACATGAAAATGGTGGAATTTCATAGTTCACCTGAAGATTATTGCAGTCATAATAGTAGTGTTAAGTCATTATTAATGTTATTATTGACATGATTCTGTTACCTTTTTCGTACTGTTATAGTGTACCAGAAAGGTTACTGACAGAAGAAGATGTATCGTAGAAAAGAAAACCATTGACGTACCGTCTAAATTATAAGAGGAACGTGAATTGCGTTGTTTACACCGTAATCGCAGGAGCGGTCAAATTGTATCCCGTTCCAAACATATGAGTATGCTTTCATCCGTAATCCTCACTGTTTATGTAGAATCTCTTCAATAAAAACATCCCTCTGTTCATTTTCCCATGAGCGACAAAGCCGAATCGTTATGCGCCACACACCTCATTGAACACCCCAGTGGACGCCGATGAGACCCATAAACATCGTTTCGGTTCCTCGTCGCAATGACCGCTATGGAAATTTTTAAAAACTGCCAAAGCACGCGCCACTGGTCGTTTTGATTGAAGTACCCCGTTGCCAGAATGAGTGATGGAGGTTAAATACCGGTTTTATCCGCTTTTCACCGAAGCGCTTCTCTCCCTTCATCCCGCGAGTTATTTGAGCTGCGGCAAATATTGGCTAAACTTTCGTGTTTGCGATCACGCTCGGGTTGAGATGATTTTCCAAGTGAAATCTCCTAGAGGGGGAAATAGGCCCAGGTAACATTATGCAGCTCGTTCACGCTTTTGTGGTCACGCCTTGCTGTCGGTGAGACCATATGAAGCAGGTGACATTACTCCATACGCTGTTGCAACTTCATAACCAAATCGTTGCAATTTTATTCCGTGGGAGAGCTTCAAATCACGTTCCCCGCTTACCTCTTGCAGTTCATACAGTCGTCCAGCGGAGATATCGCCGACATTTTTATCATGAATCTTCATCCGGTTAGAAAACGGGTGCGATCCGTCCATCCGTGGCTTATTGCATGACATTACATGACAAAGGTTTGCTGCTTCACCGACGATTTAAACATCGGCTGACATGCGTTTTTTGGCCTGCACATTTTCGAAATTGGGTTCCATCGTGTTGGAAAACGAGTTGAAGTTACCGAAAACTTATATCCTCTGTTAACGTGACAGCTGAGCGACTGCTGAGGTTGAGCTAGCACAACTATTTCAATCACCATAATGCGAGTTTACTGCCAGGCATTTGGTATTATTCTAGGGTGCTATGTGCTTATTCATTAAATGAAATTACGGTAAGTCCTTCTTATGACTGTTTTGTTGATAAAGTTGCGTTTTTTATGCTGTGCGTGCTAGACTACCAAGGCAGTGAATGCTTTGTGATCACCTTTGTGAAAATTTCATTCTCCAAAAACAGATTTTCTCTCACGTTCCGTGTTTCAAACCTCTCAGCACGTATTTCTTCATCATCAATACCGGTATACAAATAAAATTTTTTTGAGCGATGATTGGATCATTTCAGGCGTTATTGAATCTTTTTCACATGCTGATTCTGAATATGGCTTCATTTTGTTTACCATCACGTCAGGATTTATTGCAAATCGAACTTATTCAAACATTCATTTTCACCAGCTTCAACACCAAAAACATCGTTTAATTTGGAATAAAAACGTTATACCTACAAACGATATAATCTGATATTATTTATTTATATAGTACGTTATATGCGTTATACATATATATGATTAGAATATGATCAACGAGTCAAAGTTCACTTTCACGTTTATTTGAATATTTTCTTTGTTTTCCGTCTCGTGTCATCATTCTTGCAGTCCCGTTTCAGCATCCGACAGCAGTCCGTACTTGAATTCCATCTTCCCTGATATCTCTTTCCATTTTCTTCATGTTCTGGTGAAATCTTTCACCGTGTTTTTCGCTGTAATCACCGAGATTTTCTGGGAAATAGTCCACATGTGAATGTAATGATATGCAACCTAATGCTTGATAGCTCTTCAACATGTTGGTCACCCTGCTTTTGTAGTCAGGGTGCTTATGATTGCCAAGGAAATTTTCTGCTAATCTTCTAAATTTTTTCCCCAGTTTCTTCATCCAAAAACAGTGGCTTCATTTGCGGGCCAACAAGAATTTCGAGTTTTATATTTTCTGACGTAATTGTAGGAGTAGAGTTGGTCAGGTATTTAAAGCACTCACTTTCTTGAGACAAGGCTGTTACAAATTGCTTCGTCAATCCAAGTTTTATATGAAGTGGAGGCAGGAGTATTTTTTGAGGGACCATGAAGGGATCGCGTAGGATATTTTCCGCGGCGGGAACATAATTTTCTCTTCGAGTCTAATTTTTCTCTCTCCAATGTTTCTCTCACGCGCGGCTATCCCATTCACACACAAAAACAAGGTAGTTATGTGTAACCTGCTTGCTGCCAAAGCAACAAACCAGTCACCTTGAAATCCCCGCAAATTCTCCATTTATAATCATCATGTTTTATCAGGGTCGGCGGAGTCTTCTGTTTCATATTTATGTTTCTTTGTGGTGCACTGAGGTATGGAAGCATATAAATTCCCTAGTGTGTAGTAACACAGCCTTGAGGCTTCTGTTGGTCCTATCAATGAAAAGCCTTCATTGATAACCCTCCTTAACTCATTGACATCATTAAAAAACACAAAATTGTAGATACTTCATATAACTCATAATAGATACTCCAGGCCCCTTTCCCTATGTCTGTACCATGACAAGGTAACTCCAGTTTTCAACAGATCTTTGTTTTAGAAGTTCAGCTGACTGTTTTGGCATGTTCAAATCTCGCGTCGTCATTCAGCTCGCTTCAACTGCTTAGCTGTGATCATCTTCAAAATCGAAATCCGAATCATCAGCGTAACTGGTCGTAAGGATACCCAATTCTCATCTGATGTTGTGACATCTTCTCGTGCCTCAGGAGGATGAGGGACAGGAGGGCTGTTCAGCATGTGGAACTGGTCTAATGGCAGATGTATATATTTGTGTACTCGAGCCCTCTTTTGCTTTTGTCAGAATGCCGAATGACCTAACTAAACAAAAGTTGCTGTCATCCGAATGTTTGTTCGGTTCCCTCCGAACCATGAGTATTGCAAAAGCCATTGCTTTTCTTACCTTTTAGCCACAGTGGGTGTGCCTCCACACAAGTCCAGCATACACTGAAGAGGCCAGGTTTAATCTTGATCACCCAGTTTAGTAAGCACACACTCACACACACACACACTTTTAACAAAGCTGATTATGTCACGTTTCTGTTTTCCAACTGAAGGGGCTGAAAGGAATTTTTTAAAGTTTAAACATTACTCGAACTTGGGAGTTTTTTGAAGCCACCCGGCCACCCGGTATGTCCAGCCGTTCGTTCACAGTAAAACGCAGAAATTTGCACGGACAGGCTTCGTCAACAGGAGGCTGAATGAAATTGTATACATTCAGCCCATATATCATAGCTAGGGACGCCGGGAATTGACCCGAGATAATCATTGCTAGGGAGCACCTGATTATATTCACGGAGTATGAAGTCCAGTTGGTTGTTCTGCGATATTATTTCATTTAAAAACGCTGCAAATCCCTGCACAACGGTTTATTATTTTGTACAGCATACCCTTCTGTTACAGACCACAGCTCTCCATATAAATAACCCTTTATAATATATGTACTATTGTACACATACCATGTAGATCGCAGACCCTCCTTAGGTTAGTACCTAACCTCTTACTCGTTACTAGGTACCTACCTAAATCAGGAGTTAAATGACGCTAAAATATTTCTGTCGATGACAAACAGTAACTAAAATGGCAAAAATAAACGCAAATAATGAAGTGATGAAGGGAAACTGTTGATGTGGAGTGAAGATACACTGGAAATGGCGGATGAGGTTGGGACAGAAACCAAAGCCGGCGCCACAACGCGAAATCCCATGTGATTGGAAAGGCCTAGGCCAGTCATTATGAATTTATTAAAAAACAAAAGAAAACGATTGATTGAACTATTGCGGACCATGCTAATGCGCACCACGCCAATTTAGACAGTTCGATTATAATCAAGGAATATAATCAAGGATATTGTATCCAATATTGTCCATGTGCGGGGGCGGGATCTTCAATTGTTTACCGTTAGGTATGTGATAATTTACCGTTGTGTAATAATTTACCGTTGTGTAATAATTTACCGTTGCGTAATAATTTGCCGTTGTGTAATAATTTACCGTTGTTACAGATCACAGGTCTCCGTATAGATAACCCTCGATATAATATACCTATGTACTATTCTATACATATATGATATAGATCGCACACCCTCCGTAGGTTAGTACCTAACCCCGTACTCGTTACTTGTTGCTAAAATAATTTTGCCGATGACAAACAATACCTAACAAAAAGATACGCACATAATGAAGTTCTGAAGAGAAGTTGTTGATGAGGAGTGGAAAAAGTTGCAAACCTACCTACCAACAAACTCCATCCCCTTCTACGTAGATGGTATAATGAACCGTTGTGTAATAATTTACCGTTGAGTAATGATCTACCATTGTGTAATAATAATTTACCCATCAATAATACATCAACGTTTGTTCAAGTTTCACTACCTATCAACAAACTCCAAAAGAGCCATCATTTTTCAAATGATATAATATCACAGAACAACCAACTCGACTTCATACTCCGCCAATATAATCAGGTGGCCCCTAGCAATGATTTTATCCCGGGCCAATTTCCGATTGTAAGCGCGTCCCTGACGAGACTTGGGCTAAATGTATACAATTTCATTCACCCTGGTGTCGAAAATGCCTGTCGGTGCAAACTTCGGGTCCTTAATGTGAATGAACGGCTGGACGTACGATGCTCCGGGTGGTCTTAAAAAACTCGTAAGTTCAAGAACTATTTAAAACCGTAAAAATATTTACGTAAAAAAATGGTATAGGCGTTCTGAAAATTTCAACTCCTATTTTGAACCCCTGACAGTAAAGTCGAGCTTCGAGGACCAACTAGACCCCGAATGGAACCTATAACCCGAATTGCATCAATTTTCATTCATGGTAACTAAAAAAGTGGCCCGTACTGCGTACGACTTACGGCGTACGGCGGACAGACAGAAATATTTTTATTGCATTTTCGGATTCTATATACCTTGAAACGTAAACCATCAAATTTTGAGGGGGTTTAGAAATTTGTTTTTTTCATGATCGATTCCAATGGTTCATTATTGAAAATAATATACCAAAATGGTGGTTCTTTCGGATTTTGGTGATACTTACTTTTGTAACTTGAATAAACGTTATATTCCATGAATAACAACAGTTATGAAATGTAATTCCCGGGCTGGCTCAATACTCGATTTAGGGCATCTATTAAATTAAATCCTAATAATTAATAATAATAATTAATATAATAAATTATTATCTATTAAATCATTACACAACGGTTATTACTTGTAAATTATTACACAACGGTTTATTAATGTGTAAATTACTACACAACGGTAAATTATTACACCGATAAATTATTTCAAAACGGTTTATTATACTATGCACACAGGAGGGGCATACATAAGGTAAATTATTACACAAAGGTTTATTATTTACCTTATGCTTCATGAATAACTACAAAAATGATGAATGATGAATGACTGAATTATTGAATCCCGCGCATTTCTATAAATCTTTAGGTAATTCCTGGGCCGCCTCTAGTACTCGATTTAGGGCTTTCCTGGGGGAGCTCGAGGGTACGGATCACAGAAAACAGTGATCTACGCAGAAGGAGTATCTATACAGGTAAATAATAAACGTTGTGTAGTAATTTGCAGCATTTCTAATGCATGTTCGGATTCTACATACCTTGAAACGTAAACCATCAAATTTTGAGGTTTTTTTCATACTCGATTCCAAAGTTTCATTATTGAAAATAAAAACCAAAAAAAAATGGAGCAAATTTATGAAATTAGCGAGTGAAAACCACTTTCAACACATAGAAAATCATGCAATTGTTACTTCTGTGTCTGTCTGTCCATGTCCGTTCGCAAATTCCTGTTACGTACACGTGTAACAATTAGGTATATGAAATTATGGTCGCAATGACTTGAAATGTTAAACATTAAAACATAACAAATGGTGGTAACCGTCATTATGAGTTAGCTACGTCCTACTGTCATAACAGACTTTTCTTTGCGGTTTCCTAAATGCATCTATTGTTCAAAAGGCGGTCATTTACTCCAACTTATTTCATAAAAGCAATTCTAATTCAATATAAGGCGGTCATTAATTTATTCCAACAGTTTTGCATTATTTCATCACTAGAGTAATTATTGAATTTAATGGCCATTTGATTTATTGCTGTACTCAAATTTCATTCTAAATTCGAATTTTCTTTCTGTGCTCTGATGTCCTCATTTCTGTCATTCAATTCTATTATTTGAATTGATTTAGGATTGATTGGTTTTGATTTGATTATAATTAAACGGAAAACTGATTACCTATCCATGCATGTTGCTAGAGATAGAGAGGAGTTTGCCGCTTTACTTATGAACCGCAGAACTTGAGACGAAATCACCCAGATTTCCTGTGTGTAGATGAAATTCTAATCGTACAACTATGCTTGGGAAAATAGCTTAATTAGAGGTCTTCACACTGTACACTGTCTACAGAGAAATCCCACTTTAAACACGCCCAGTATAAATAACGGAAGCGAAGAATCAAGAGATGCTATCGAAAGAGGTTGTTTTCTGAACAATTCCAGCTAACGGTCACAGATAGAGAATATGTATGGACTTTCTGTTCACATTAGGCTACCTATCTGTTGGCGATCTTTCCCGCAGTTCAAATGTTCCCGACTATTGTGTAGAGGGAATTTGAATTCTTTGAACAGGCTGAGCTAAAGCTTTCAGCGAAAGGAGAAGCCGAAGTTGAAGTTGGATAGCGTTTGTATTGTATAAATTAACACATTCGCTAGATTATAGACTATTGAATTCGCTAGATTATTGTATTGTATAAGCTTTAACACATTCGCTAGATGGTTATAGTGTTTTTCAACACCACGACCGTCGAGTTACCATGATGTTGATATTGATCACTGACGTACAACGACCATAAATAACACACTTTTACTTTTACTTTACTTTACTTTAACACACATCTTATATTTTGGTAGTAGGTAATAAATAAATTAGCCTTCCATTCTTCCAACAAAAGAACCTTAAAAACCTTGAAGAGCATTAACCTAGCTATTTAGTTTACAGCTAGATAATATTTGGAATAGGTATATCTTACCTATTAGTTCGTATCTTTTGTCTTCTCTTTCTATGACCAGAGGACCGCCACTATCTCCCTGAAATACATTAGCAGTTCAAGCATTTCAATACCACTTGAACGTCTTGTAGCAATTATGCAGGTAATGAACGATCACAATCCAAATTTTGGTCGATACATTGTTATAAACACCCATGGGCCTTAAAAATGTACTTATGTTTTATGAAAGCAGATTCCACTAAGAATTTTGGCACCAACTGCACTCTCCTAGATTAAATAGTTTTTATTATATGATTTTTTAGAAGTTCCGTGCACTAGTGACGTCACCCCGGACAAGAGGGTAATTTAGCAATTCGTCTGTCATACCTAGTAGATCTTAGAAAGTTCTTGACGATTTTCAACTGGTGAAATGACCTTATTAGCCCCCCCCCCCCCCCCCCCCCCGGAACCGGTCTTGCCAGTGGGCGACTGAACTAATGTTCTATTTATGTTCTAAGTTAGCTGTTACGATGTTAAAGTTTGATATATTGTAAATTCACCTGACATGAATCTTTCATCCCTTCCTCGTAACCCGCGCACATCATATTATCAGAGATCACTTTGGTGCTGTAGCTGGTATTCGCCTTGCAGTCGTCATTGGACATCACTGGGACCTCGACTTCCTGCAAGATACATGATGGTTTCCCTTCTTCTTTCAGCGTTCCCCATCCAGTAGCTATCGCTCTTGCACCTTCGTATGTCTCGTCTGGAAATATTGATTGCGTTTTTATGAAACTTCGTTTATATAATTATATAGTTTAAAAAAAACTACAAGATAAAAATAGAATAGTATATTTCCACGTAACAACCATTGTTTTTCCACGTAACTGGTGATGGTTTAACAACCGAAACCGGTCTACAGTTTTGTTAGTTTCTTACGTGGAAATAGACTATTCTATTATTATCATGTAGTTTTTTTGCTATGGATTTCCACTATTCCGCCGCAAGTGATTTAAGTTAATATTATATAAGGTATACGAGGATTATTCAACTCTGAGTGATTTAAGTGAATTGCATCATAAATTAATATACATGCTAAATGTACTGAATGTCTGGGTATATATCATGCACTTAAACTTAACATTTGAAGAAATTTTGCGGCGAAAGAGAGGATGTGTCAACATGATGGATAAGTTGGCATGGCAGTCGCAGTAAGCTCATATAAATTATATAACCCTACTTTCGGAAATCATTTGGAACCTAGAGAGTAATGAACGCATTGGGGTATTTGGGTTTAATGAATGTGGACTACCAAATTTATGATACCTACATTATAATGAATTATTTATGAATGATCAATGAATTAGGTATATAACAGGTTTTATCAAATGAAACATATTTTCTGGTTGTAATCAAAACCGATATGTTTTAGTTCATTGTACTGACGTCTTCCACGATACCCATTCCTGCCGTAATCCAATTTCACCAAAACTTTCCTCCGACTAAACCAATAAAATGTTTTATCGACCAGAACCATTGTCATCACTGAGAAAACGAACAATGAAAAATTCGTTTTGCTAACACCCCTTCTTTCACCAATCTCCTAGCTGTAACTATAGCCAGCGATTTCGAGTAATAATTCCTGTTCATTAAATGCGACCCTGAAGATTAGTAGAGCAGTTTGAAATGTGCTGTCCAGTTCAATAGCTACAATTTGACAAAAAATTCGAGCTATAGCGATTTACTAAGCGCAATGAAGATTATAACGATCGGTTCATTATAGAAAGAAAATGCACGCTACAATTAATTTGCACCAGTGTTTTGGGGATCCCACCTTCACCCAGAACAATCGAATGACACGGACAATAATGACTGATTTCGAGATGATTATGCTCGGACTCAAATTTTGTGAAGATGAGTGCTCTGTAACACAACACCTGAATAATGAAGATTGGTACAGTAAAGAAACAATCATTATTAGTCATCCATTAACTACTTTTTTCAAAAAGAATTTAATCCTTTTTTTTTAAACAATACATATTCAGTGTAAGATATTGAATATACCCCGAAACCTTAAGGCAAGCCCTGTGCGCTTGGGGGGAGTTCCTATTTCCTATCCTAGTTCCTATCCTATTTCTTATTCTATTATCTTATTCTATTTTAGTTAATATTATTAAAGATCTATGAGTGAGAGGTATCATCGCAAGGATAAAATTCTGGCAGGGCGCATGAAACTGTGTACATTAGGTGGACGAGGCCGACAGGAAGTCCACAAATAAATCGATATAAATGTTTGTTTATTATTTTCAATAATAAACCTTTGGCATCCAGTATTTTTTAAAAAGTGATAGTTAGCGGTTCAAGGTACATAGAATCCAAACAAGGAGTAAAACAATATTTCTCTCCGTCCGCCGTATACCGCACTGTCCGCCGTATGCCGTAAGTACTTGGCACTTTTCTTAATTATTACCAATAACCAAAATTAATAAAATTATATTAATCTGTAGGCCCCATTGGGGTCTACTTGTTCCTCTAAGCTTGGCTACTGTCATTCGTATCCTGCGTAACCTACGTCACCCAGCGGGCTCAAATTGCGCCCCCGCCTAAGGGGTGAAAAATAGGGGTAGGCATTTTTAACAAATCGTAGATAGGAAATTTTCAGTAGAGAGGCATGTTTTTTATGATGCTTTTAATTTTTGTCTCGAGTTTTACGATTTTTGAGACCACGAGGAACATTCTGTGGTCCAGCCGTTCGTTCGCAGTAAGTGCCTGAACTTTGAATCGAAAAGCTTCGATAACATGAGTACGAATCATTCAATGTATATATTATTATAGAACAAAGTGTGAAATTAGGCATTGTGTATTTTTGTATAACGACAATTCATGAACAGCCAGCCATTATATACAATGACTAGTCAGTATAATTATAGAATGACTCAATTTTACACATTGACTATAACTATATACATAACTCTACCAGAAAAATGCATACTTACATAACGTAATTGTAACTACCGAATGTTAGAGTTTGTGTGTGAGTGCGTGCGTGTGTGCGCCTGTGTGCGTGTGTGATGTGCGTGTGCAGTATTTAGCTGTTATAAATTCTGGTATTTTTACTCCCACTTGGAGGAACCGGAGATGCGAGCGGGCATAGTTAGATGCATAATAGCCAAGTTTCACTCAATTAAAAATAATTATACGTACGTTCGCCATGTTCCATGTGTTGTTCACCATCCTTTCGTTGATGAAATTAAGACCAACGAGCACTTTTTTCAGGGGATGCTGAAATCGGTACTAATTTCTTTCAGGTTGAAACAGTGGAAGTTAGTAAATTTTGATTGAAATCCGAAGAATGATCCCCATTGAACTTGGTGATTCCAGGAGATTCTCCGCGTAGAATCAAGCTTTCGTAACACGAGCAAGAATCAGAAAATGTGATGTTTTTATTGTGATTTCAATAATATACTGACATGTTTCTCTTACTGGGATTATCACAGTTATTAAGGGGATAATAATTTTATCTACACAAAAATAATGGACCATTGTAAATAATAAAAACGTTGTTTCCATTCATTGTTCCTTTTGCGTATACAGCCTCTGTTTCCATATTTAAGAAATTCATTGAACGGGTGTGTAATTTGTTTTAGCTATTTTTCAATACTGGAACTCATGGCTCAGTGGGGAAAAGGAGGAAATATACGGGAAAATCGCTTAGTAAGTTGGAGTTGTTAGATATCGTCCCACGAAGGCGAATCGTATTCTTTAATTGGAAATGGGGTCTTCACAGAAAAAACGGACCTCAAGCCAAGCGTAGTTGAGTAATGCGCGCGTGACAGGGTAGGTCCATTGGATGCAGTACTCTATATTACCTGAATGACATACCTAACGCAAATAAGCAAAGGAAATTCTCTTCGTTTTAACAACCCCCCCCCCCCCCCCATTTACTAGCAATATGATCTGATTTTCAAAATGATCCATGAAACCTGGTAAAAATTGCGATCTGGGCAGCCCATCACGACACATGAGAAAATATTCAAAAGAGTGTATTGATGTCAAAGCAAAATTACCGCCATTACAGAAATTTGCAAAATTAGGCTAACTCCCATGATGTTTCCTTGAATGTTTATAAGAGATCAAGTCATGCAGCATGCGCCGATTTACCGTTATCCCAGTAGCAAATACATTTCAGAGGGCTCTGGCCGAACATTGCATTGAGTGAATCGTGAAAAATTCGTCAAATCGCTTTAACATGTTCTTGCAGTCACAATGGAACACATAGGGGATCATTAGGGACCCAACCAAAGGATACCCGAAACTGCAGCACAAAATTGGTCGAATATAACCACAAAAAGAAGACCAACCTGCATAATATACATACACTAGACATTTCAGCTTGTTTGGATTGTTCCTTGGGTTAGATAATATAAACATTATGGTTGGTGCAAGGAATTGGCAATGTAGCTAATTTCCAGAACATCACGTATGTTCGCCTATCTGAATCTGAACTGCATCAGTGAATGTAGGTACTCAAGTCTCATTAGACTGATGTAAAATAGGTACCTATTCTAGTGGAAATTATAGGTTATAAAAAATAAGTCAATAAATATTTCTGGGATATCATGTATCCTCTGCTTTGTTTTGGCATCCTGATGAACTATAATACGTAGAGGATGCCAAAACAAAGCAGGGGATCTTTATTGACTTATTTCTTATAACCTACAATTTCAAGTAGAGTAGTTTGATGCCAAAACAAAGCAGGGGATCTTTATTGACTTATTTTTTATAACCTACAATTTCAACTAGTAGAGCTTTTTATAACCTACAATTTACATCAATCTAATGAGACTTGGGTACCTACATTCACTGATGCAGTTCAGATTGACAGATAGACGAACGTACGGGATGTTTTACCACTCTTGCAAGAGTACAGATCTTTGTAGTGAGAATACAAATTAAAAGTACTTACTCCTCATTGCTTATAATTGACAATAAATGAAAAAATTAGGTACATACAATTTTACCCAATCTTTCTTAATCATGGTGCTTGAAACGTACCTAGGTTAGTGGGCAAACAGATAGGTCTGATGGTTTCTGTGAGGGGGACTCTATCGTTTAGGCGAAGGACAGCGATGTCGTTGTCGAAATTCATGAAACTAAAGTCTCCGGTGAAGGCTCTGATAACGAACCGCGTCTCCGGTTTGCTCGGGCTGTTACATCTATCGTGCTCTCCCAGCGTCACCTTGATCATGAACCACATGAACCTGCTGAGCAAACTATAATGGTTTAGACTTTCATACATTGTAAAGGAAACATGAAAATATTTCAATTTATCCTAATTGATTTCATTCATTTCTTGAATACTTATTTTCAAAATGTACCAGATAAATGAAGGCTGCAAGATATTCTTGAAGTTTTCTGAAAGTTTATAGAACCTAGGCATCCTGATGAACTATAATGCGCACAGGATGTCAACACAAAGCTAGGGATACATGGTATCCTAGAGATCTTTATTGACTTTTGGTTTATTATTTTCAATAATGAACCTTTGGAATCGAGCATGAAAAAAAATGCTGCAAATCCCTGCACAACGGTTTATTATTTTGTACAGAATACCCTTCTGTTACAGATCACAGCTCTCTCCATAGATAACCTGTCTATTTAATTATAATATGTACTATTCTATACATATTATGTAGATCGCAGACCCTCCGTAGGTTAGTACCTAACCCCGTACTCGTTACTAGGTACCTACCTAAATCACGAGTTAAACGAGTTAAATGTTGCTAAAATAAAATACAGCCGATGACAAACAGTAACTCAAACGGCAAAAAGAAACGCAAATAATGAAGTTCTGAAGGAAAAGTGTTGATGTAGAGTAGAATAAATGCCCCTTCTGGGTAGATCACTGTTTTCTGTGGTCAATACCTACCTTCGTGGTCAAGTATAATGAACCGTTGTGTAGTAACTTGCCCATCAATTATACTTCAACGGTTGTTCACGTTGCAAAAGTACCGATCAACTAAATCCAGTCCCTTCTTGGTTGATGAACCGTTGTGTAATAATTTATCGTTGTGAAATAATTTACCGTTATGTAATAATTTACCGTTGTGTAATAATTTACCATTGTGTAATAATTTACCCATCAACAATACTTCAACGTTTGTTAAAGTTGCAAAAGTACCGATCAACAAAATCCAACCCCTTCTTGGTAGATGAACCTTTGTGTAATAATTTACCATTGTGTAATAATTTACCCATCAATAATACTTCGAAGTTTTTTCAAGTTTCAGAAGTACCTACCAACAAAATCCAATAGTCCATCAGTTATAAAATTATAATATCGCAGAACATCAACTCGACTTCATACAGCCATCCTTCATTATAATCAGGTGCTCCCTAGTGATGATTATCTGGGCCGGATTTATACAGTTTGATTGACGGTCGTGTTGACGGAGCTTTTTGGTGCACACGAACGGCTGGATGTACAATGCTCCGGGTGGTCTCAAAAAATTGTTTAGCTCAAGACAAATTTAATAACGTAAAAAAAACCATACCCTTCTATCGAAAGTTTTCGAGCTACGGCGTTCCTAAAATTGCAATTCCTATTTTGAACCCCTTAGGACTGACAGTAACGTCGAGCTTCGAGGACCAACTAGACCCCGAACGGAACCTATAACCCGAATTTCATCAATTTTGTTTCATGGTAACTAAGAAAAGTGGCCAGTACGGCGTACGGCGGACAGACAGGAATTTTTTTATTGCAGTTTTCGATTCTACATACCTTGAAACGTAAACCATCAAATTTTGGGTTAGAATTTTTTTCTTTTCATGCTCGATTCCAATGGTTCATTATTGAAAATAATAAACCAAAATTAATCTCCCCATCCCCTTAAAATTTGATGGTTTACGTTTCAAGGTTACGTACTTAGCACTTATGGTTTATTATTCTGTGAATAATACACCTATGTAATCGCTCAGCAAAAAATTTTTATAACACCCCCTCAAACTTTTTTCTTTTCCGTTTCAAGGTGTGTAGATTCAAAAAATGCAATGTCCGTCCGCCGTCCGCCGTACGCCGTCCGCCGTATCACGTGTACAGGCTTCATTTTCTATCTAAAAAAGTCGTTCTTTCGCACACATGCTCCATTTGGGCCCTAGTTGTGTCCCGAAACTTTTCAGCCCGATCGGAATATACCCAGGGGTGTTATGAGTGAAAATGTGTGTGAAAATAGGTACTTTTTGCGTTTTAGCAACATGTTGGTAACATGAGCTTTTGAGGTATCGTTTTCCATGTTTTTGGGGACGAGAAGATCGAATATGAAGTCGATTTTGGCCAAGGAGTGGAAAATTGAGGTTGTACCAGATGTTCAGCTCCCAAAATTGATTTTTTATGAGTCAAATACCTGCGAAATCACCATCAATTTGTAGAATAACACTAGAAAAAGTGTCAACACGTGGATCAAGACGATTAAATGGCACTGCCAATGATCAAAGATAATTTGAAGAAAGAAAAAAAAGATCGTAGGTACCTACCTAATTTGTGTTTTGGGGGCCAAAATTGGTGGAAACCATCAGAAATAGCTATTTCAATTATTTCACATGAAACAAACTATAAATGTACAGCCAACATTTCTGTAGAATAATAAACCCCATGTGACAAGGACTTTGCAGCGTTTTCTTAGTTACCATGAACCAAATTAATGAAATTTTGGTTGTAGGTCCCGTTTGGGGTCTAGTTGGTCCTCGAAGCTCAGCGTTATAGTCAGGTTGAATTTCTCATAACGCCGTAGCTCGAAAACGTTCAGTAGAAGGGTACCTACATAGGACTGTCCTAAATATACCAAGTGAATGGAGGGCCTATGTGACTCAAGTGGGATAGGTAGTCGTCTCCTTCTATTGATCCACCAACGGCTCCTAACGACCTGTCCGAGGACTGAGAACAGGATGGAAGAGCTCCCATAAAACTGCTCTTCTCACCCAGCTCGCCATAATACGCTCAAACCAAGTCGACTTCTCTCTCTCTCTCTCCTCAACTCAAACCTCTTTACCTTCTTCGCCTAAAAGAACTCAAGAGTGGTGGAACCGGTCAGGTGATAACCGACGTGGTGGAACAGTCTGGGCTTTGCCATAGGTGTAACCTTTCAAACACTAGCTATCCAAACTTCAACATTCACGTCTCAAGGGGGTTTTTACGTTTTTAAATTGATCATGAGCTAAAGAATTTTTTGCGACCACCTGGAGCATTGTACGTCCAGCGGTTCGTTTGCACCGATAAGCTTTGTCAACATGATTGTGAATGAAACGGTATAAATCCGGCCCAGATAATCATCACTAGGGAGCACCTGACTATAATCAAGGATGGCTGTATGAAGTCGAGTTGATTGTTCTGCGATATTATTTCATTTGATAAGTGACGGACTATTGGATTTTGTTGGTAGGTACTATTGCAACTTGAACAAACGTTGAAATATTACTTAGTCAATTATTACACAACGGTAAATTTCAACGGTGAATTATTACACAACTGTAAATTATTAATTAACGGTTTATTATACTATCTACACAGGAGGGGCATCTATACAGGTAAATTATTACACATCGATTTATTATTTACAGTTGTATGTTCTCGACTGGTGAAGAAATAAAGTATGTGGAGGGGGATCTTGAGGGTCAGTCAGACTGTACCTATCAACCTAGGACTGACTGACTCTCAAGATCCCCCTCCACATACTTTATTATTTACCTTAAGCTTCATGAATAACTACAAATAATTAGTGATTGAGTTATTGAATCCCGGCGCATTTGTACTAAACTTGAATTCCCGGGCCTGCTCCAGTACTCCATTTATGGCTTTCCTGGGGGGAGCTCGAGGGTGTTGACCACATAAAACAGTGATCTACGCAGAAGGGGCATCTATGCAGGTAAATAATAAACAGTTGTGTAACAATTTGCAGCGTTTTTTTGTTGTCGTAGGTTACCAATAACTTCAACTAGAACACCTATTTTCCAAAGGTTTGTAATTGAAAATAATAAACTAAAAGTTGGTGCCTTGGTGCAGCGCATATCACTGAAGCTGTCTAATATCTTTGTGCTCTTAATTAAATATTATTCAAGGTATTGGAATCGGACTCACCCTCTGACGCAGTGAGCTGCTGTGAGGACATATTTGTCATTCAGCAACATCCCTCCGCAGTAGAATCTGTTGAAATAACTCAAGCGAACCATCCAGGGGAACTCGTTACTCAGTGCGGGTTCACCTCCAACAATCCTGCTCCCTTCGTTTCGTACGCCACAACCTGTAAAACGAAATCTAAAGGGGTTATGTTCTTCTATTCGTAGTAGTTCAATCAATATACCTTCAGAGAATTTCTTCGTCTCAAGCAAGATGTGAGGACATCATCATCTCATCAGAAGGTTGACGGAACACATGTGTATACCTACCTACCTATTCTCATGGCGGAGAATGAGTGAAATGACGTACCTACTGCTACCTACCTAGAATCCCTCGAAAATACAGACTCATTTGCGAACCGGTGATGACGCCCATCGAATGTTCTGGCTTCCAGCAATGGAGTAATCGACTTGCAAGACGACGGATTCCACCGGGTTAATTGCAAGGCAAAATGATTTAGGTATAACTAGGTACAGGACACAACTTCCTCATGAGTAGGAACGCAGCGTTTTAGTGATTCATGGAAAGCTGTCCATGAACAGTCCACAATAATGAGTCCACAGTAATAAAAATAAATCCATAATACCTAATAAGTCAACAATAATAAGTACACAGTACCTAATAAAAATAAATCCATAATACCCAAGTCCACAATAATAAGTCCACAATTATAATAAGCCCACAATAATTAATAAGTCCTCAATGATAAAAATAAATCCATATTACCTAATAAGTCCAATATAATAATTCCACAATAGTAAGTGAACAATGACAAAATAAATCCATAATACCTAATGGTATCGTTGAACCCTATACTGCTGATCTATAAATTGTAGTTGCCAATAAGAGTTCCAGAATCAAACATTTAGGTACAGCATTTATTGGCAATTCCGCTATCATACTCATCCTGCTGCAAAAGTTGGCGATGAGCATCAATTGCTCGATATTGGTACTCACTGCAATCACAGACTCTTCTCGTTCCAGGCTTGAGTGTGGTGGTGGTCGTCCTTCTGAACATATTAGAGAAGAAACCCCCTCTCCGGCTGTTTTCGACAGAACAGACCTGCAACATGGGAAAACAATACTATTACTCTTCTAAGTTTTGAGAATGAACCGGGAGAGAGAGAGAGAGATCTTGCATTCTCCTTTTTTACTCACCTTAAAATGAGACTGAGTACCCTTGAATACCTGTTTTCCAATTTTCCCGAATGGCTAGAAATTGGACTGGCACTGGCATGTGAAACGGATGGCGCGAAAGCGGACCAATACTTCGGGATAGAGATGCCCTCATTTTGGTTTATTATTTTCAATAATGAACCATTGGAATCGAGCATGAAAAAAAAATGCTTACCCCCCCTCAAAATTTGATGGTTTACGTTTCAAGGTATGTAGAATCCAAAACTGCAATAAAAATATTTCTGTCTGTCCGCCGTACGCCGTACGGGCCACTTTTCTTAGTTACCATGAAAGAAAATTGATGAAATTCGGGTTATAGGTTCCGTTCGCTGTCTAGTTGGTCCTCGAAGCTCGACGTTACTGTGAGTCATCTCTAAGGGGTTCAAAATAGGGGTTGAAATT
The DNA here is from genome assembly GCA_954871275.1 of Leptopterna dolabrata. Classification (NCBI taxonomy): domain Eukaryota; kingdom Metazoa; phylum Arthropoda; class Insecta; order Hemiptera; family Miridae; genus Leptopterna; species Leptopterna dolabrata. The sequence goes on from OX940976.1 coordinate 33,165,601, forward strand.
TTCAAAACGCCTATACCATTTTTTTTACGTGAATATTTTTACGGTTTTAAATAGTTCTTGAACTTGCGAGAATTTTAAAACCATCCGGAGCGTCGTACGTCCAGCCGTTCGTTCACAGTAAGGCCCCGAAGTTTGCACCGACAGGCATTTTCGACTCCAGTGTGAATGAAATAATTGTATACAATTCAAACCAAATCTCGTAACCAGAGACGCGCCCACAATAGGAAATTTGGCGGAGATGAAATCATTGCTAGGGATCACCTGATTATATTGGCGGAGTATGAAGTCGAGTTGGTTGTTCTGTGATATTCTTTCATTTGAAAAATGATGGCCCTTTTGGAGTTTGTTGGTAGGTAGTGAAACTTGAACAAACGTTGAAGTATTATTGATGGGTAAATTATTACTACGGTAAATCATTACTCAACGGTAAATTATTACACAACGGTTCATTATACCATCTACGTTGAAGGGGCTGGAGTTTGTTGGTAGGTACTTTCGCAACTTTTTTCACTCCTCATCAACAATTTCTTTTCAGAACTTCATTATGTGTGTTTCTTTTTGTTAGGTACTGTTTGTCATCGGCAGAATTATTTTAGCAACATTTAACTCGTGATTTAGGTAGGTACCTAGTAACGAGTACGGGGTTAGGTACTAACCTAAGGAGGGTCTGCGATCTACATAATATGTATAGAATAGTACATATCATATTATATAGACGGGTTATCTATACATAGAGCTGTGATCTGTAACGGAAGGGTATTCTATACAAAATAATAAACCGTTGTGCAGGGATTTGCAGCGTTTTTTTTTTTCTATTTTCGGAGGAGAGGGACCCCCTAAGGCCTAGAGAAAAGCAACCACTTGCAAATCCGTTTCAAACCATTCTAAACCCAAATCCGCGCTGAAAGTGTGTGTGTGAGACAAATTTGTACACCTGATTTGCATTGTTCTTTTTGCAATCGACTCAGGTCTAGTTGTTGTGACGAAGTGCTAGCGCATCGTCTGGGGGGCTGAATATCTGAATCATCCCCTGGGACGCCTCAAGTTTGTGCTATGAGATTTTCTCATCCAACGTGAAGTTTACTCTCTAGCAGAATTTGTTATGAGAACATGTTAGCTAATTTATAATACTCAACCCTTGACACCATTCTTCTTACTCCTCATTTATTATGACCTTTTGTATTATAATGTTAGTTTCGTCCTAGTATAGTTCACTTGAAATTAACGTTTGCTCTACCACTGTAAATTTGGTATGATGTCAAAAAATATTGTACCTGTTGTATTGTATTGCAGTTACGTGGAGCAGCGTTCCCGTCCTTTCCCCTCTGAACCAGTTATTCCGTTGCTGACACCTACTGAGCAGAGTTCAGCACAGCTATATTTCCATTGACTAATCATTTCTTCATTTAACGGTTCAATCCCTTCATAGTTGATATTAATCAATGACTCGGCGTCTTGCTGTTTCTTCCACCTAGTTCATTTGAAGCCATTCAATTAATATGTTATTAAACATAATTGTAACAGGTGAGGAGCAGCCGAGGAGCTCGAGCAATCGAGGAGCTCGATCAGCCAACATTTCCTACCAACCTGAACGGTTTTATCCCGTAAAACATCATCAATTTGATTGTTTCGATGTATTATGATATAATTTGCCAAAAAAAAAAAAACCGTATTTTGGTGTTTAGGCCCCTCACGCGCCAGGCGCGTCATCAGCACGGCAAATGAGAAACAGACTGTGAGATAGGTACGTGTTTTCCTACTCGCTGTGCTGGTCACGCGCCTTGCGCGTCTCAATTACTACCGGTCAGATCTTTCCAATTTTGGTATGTTTTCAGTTTTCCACTTCAAATGTTTACCAAAAGAACTTCCAAAATAATGTAAAGAAAAAAATGTCGAAGTATATAATTTATTTTCTTCCACTTATATGATACCTAGGTACCTATCTAATGCAATAAAGATCTGTAAATCCAAAAAGCTTTTCCAACTTTTATTTTACATTTTTCTAGTTTGTGAAAAAGGTAAAAATGAAAATTGCGTGCAGTAGTAAAATTTGTATGTATTCATTTCTATGTAGGTAGGTACGTAAAGGTGAATTTGGAAAAATAAATGACAAGTAAAAGTTCTGTGTGATTTTATCGATAAAACGTATAAACTAGCACAACAGTAATTTTGTCAATGGTAACTACGAAAATCCCTGAAGCAAGGCGTCAAGCACAATCCAGGAAAAGTCGGGGCATTTAGGGCATCCATAAATTGTGTCCTTACGTTTTCTTTCTTTCTTGCTGCACATTTTGCAGCGTTTTCGCTGAGTTTTGTTGTTGGCTGCTCTTGGTAAAAGCTCTGGAAGGTGTATTGAAGAAGGCCTGGATAAAATTTGTGGGGTAGGTTCAGGAAGAAGCTTTGTCAAGATCGTCAGATGAAAATCGTGCAGATCCAGTTTTTTCACACCATTGTGTGCGTTATATAGAAAGAACGAGTTATTCATCATCATGTGGAAGATATGGATTCCAAGTTTTTTGTAATATCGGAGGGTCTTGTGAGTAATGGGATAGTAAGAAAGCATTTTTGATCTTGCCTGTCTACGCCCTTCATGTATTTATTGTACTCCACGATCATTTTTGGCTTCATACTTTCTTTACCACGCTTATTTGTGCATTTTACCATGTTTCCTTCATGCTCACTTGATACCCCCAACACATCCCGCTTGTCCTTCCATTTACAGCAACCAATCCCATCCTTCGTGTATCTGGAAATTGATTCCCCCTTCCTGAGTTTTTTCGAAATCACTGCTTCAGGATTTCGTTTCCTATTAGCCCTGAGTGTTCCCGTGCAGTAAGTTTGGTTTTCGAGAAGATTGTTCGTAAGTTCCACAGAATTATAAAAATTATCCATGTATAAAGAGTGACCTTTCCCATCCATCCCTTCCAATAAACAGTTTACGGCTTTTGACGCATGATTTTGTCCAGCTACCCGAGTGTCCTTAGTACCACCGTATACATGAATTTTCTGAACCAATCCATTCGCATCAGCTAACACATATAGCTTCATGCCATATTTATGGCGTTTTCCTGGAAGGAATTGCCTCCAGCCTAAGTGACCTCCATAAAACCATGCTTTCGTCAATGCTGAGCTCACGTGAAGGATAACAAATTTCAGTCATTTTGGTGTTCAGGTAGTCCATCAAAGGACGAATTTTGTAAATAGGGTCGTTTGAAGTACGTTCTTTCTGAAAATGAAGGCAGCGCAGTATCAGTAGGTATCTATCCCACGACATAAATTGAGCATATGCCAAATTAAATAAATAGTGCTTCTTCCAGCAATCATTTATTCGAGTTATGCGAATCATTCCCATAAGAAAAACTACACCAACAAAAGTTTTCATTTCCCCCGCCGTCACCTCTTTCCATGAACGTACTCTTGATCGGGGACCTCTACCTTCAGCTGTCACATATTTCACATAGTCATTGGCCTCGTCAGCAAGATATTGGTAAAATTCAGGTGTAAAAAAATAATTCAAAATACTCACTCGGAGTTTCTGGAGCTGGAGTAATTTTGAGGCCTCTTCCACCAGTAAATGCAATGTTCTGTGTTATTGAGGGAGGATCTGTGAACCAAACCTGAGATGTTGTGGGTTGTGAAGTCACTGTCGTATCTATGGATCCTGAAGTAGAGTCAGGAGTTCTTACTACCTGCAATCTTCTTTCTGCTTCTTCTGACGTTTCTTGAGTGTCGTCAACGTCAGCGAGCTCCAATATCTGATTTGCTTGGTCTTCTTTCTTGATCCATTGGCTGATTCGTAATTTCGTCAAAGAGATCCAGTTCCTGATTAGCTATTTCCTCAACGAGATTCAGTTGTTGATTAGGTATGACATCAACGTGATCCAGTTGCTGATTATTTTTGTCCTCAACGTGATCCAATTGCTTATTTGCTGGTTTACTGCCTAGCACCACTTCATATTCGTTTTCTTCAAGGACAACAATTTCTTCAAATTCTGGTGTCTTCAGGTTGTTTGAAATTAATGTAGATATGTTGTTGTCGGGCTCATCAGTTGTGTTCAAAACATCAGTTATGCTCATTTCTGTGTTTGTGCATTCGTCCTGCATCTCAGGATGTTGAAAATGGTCATCTGACTCACTGTCACTGTCACAATCACTATCAGGTATAAATTCAACTTCTTCATCCGAGCTCTCTAAATCGTCCAGTAATTTTTTGATTTCAGCATCTGAATATACCTTCCGATTACTTTCCTGAACTCCAGAACGACTCCTTTTCTTACCTCGTCCCGTAGAAGTAGACGGATTTTCGTCAGCCATCTGTGAACGTAATGAGTAAGTAATCTCAGTAACAAACACAGGAACAGAAAAATAAATTTGGTAGGTAATGATGCAGAGGAGTATTCGTCGCAGGTTTATAAGAAAATAAACTAATAGGCACCTTCAATGAATTTAGGCCTCATGGTTGTTCATGCCACAGAAAACATGAATTTTACCCCAAGGGAATGCTACCAGAAAAGCTGCTTCGTAATACGAGCAGTGAGTCTGCTGACGAGGTGAAAATTCCACCTACCATGCTCAATAATACCTAATAGGTAGCTATTTTTCGTAACGTTTTATGAATATATGATTGTCATTCCGAAGTTTATACGATTATCATACGAAGTTCCTTGTTGGTAGGTAGGTAGGTACCCCCCACCTACCAAACCGAAGTCATACGAAACACATGAAAACCGACTATACCGAGGGTGTATACAATAATTAGGAAAGTAATATTATGATTCTATATCGTAAATATGTCTTCACTTACCTCAATAAATCAGTGAATGTTCCAACAAACAATAAACAGGAAGAGCTGTGCAGCTGGCGTATCCAAGAAAACTGCTCTTTGAACCTGAAGTCATGAATGTAAACAACGACGACTTCACGAGGGTGGTGGTAGGACCCTAACGGAGTGCGGAAGGCCAGTAGAAAACATTTCTAGCGAACCTGACGATAATCGGAATAGAAAAGATTTGCTATACTCTTTCACGCGCCAGGCGTGACCAGCACAGCAGGTGGGTCTGCCGTCGACGCGCTAGGCGCGTGACCCGCACTGAACGTGTTAACAACTTCCATGATCAAAAACAAGCCATTGGCGCCGTCTAGAAATTCAACTTGGCACCACTTCATAGCATAATATTAATCAGCTGTACATTCCCGTCGATAGCAAGTCACTCATGGAAAAAAATAACGCTGTTTTGTGGAGTTTTCTCATCAGTTACTCAGCTGAGGACGCTGGCTTTTGGAACTTGTTAACAAGGTGAGTGGTTGTTTGGGCTCCAGATTTGTTTCCTATCAGTTCCTGAGTCCTATTTTTTGCATATTTCTTCGTTAGTTTCCAGATAACGTTTGAAACGTTAAAAAGCCTATTTACACTAATGCTTTTTTGGGGGTGTCTGGATATAGAAAAGTCAGCTTTCCCAGTTATAGACACATGTGTGTATAACTGAATTATAGTTGACATCCTTATTTTTTGATTGATTAAATTTGATCTTATTTGAAAGCGAATGGTGTTGTCACTATTGAAATAAGACGGGATCCAGTATTTGACAGGGTGTGTCTATAATAGGTGAAATCATGTTTGTGTCTATAGCTGGAGTATTACGCTTCAAACATTGACAGCAGGACAAACCAAATATTGACAGCCTAACAGCGGTTAGGCCTATCATAAAGTTTGCCATTATAGTAGGTAATGATGAATTCATGGAAAGATATAGGAGCCGAATGGTTGGTGGTGGGGTGAATTCCTATACTGTAGGTAAGTTTGTTACTTTTGGAGGAATAAGTACCTACTTAATTTCTTTTCATTTCATTTTGGTTTGTTATTCCGTGAATAATACACCTATGTATTCGCTGAGCAAAAAATTTTGTGAACACCCCCTCAAAAGTTTTTCTTTTACGTTTCAAGGTGCGTAGATTCCAAAAATGCAATGTCCGTCCGCCATGTCATCCATATCTACCTTTATTTTCGGTATACAAATTTGTTCTTTCCCAAACAGGCTCCATTTGGGGCCTAGTTGTCCCGAAACTTTGCAGCCCGATCGGAAATTTTCCATGGTTTTTTTTTTTTTTTTTTTAGAGCCAGGAGACCGAATATGAAGTCGATTTTGACCAACAAGCAAAGAATTGAGGTTCTAAAAACGTTTCAACCTTAAATTTACCTTAAATTATGGTATAAAGTCTTCGTTCATTCGCACACAGGCTTCATTTGGGCCCTAGTTGTGTCCCGAAACTCGGCAGCCCGATCGGAATACACTCAGGGGTGTTATGGGTGAAACATTATTGTATAACTATGGGTTTTAGAGGGTTTTTTTGTTGAGGTTTTAGCGAACATGAGCTTGTGAGGTATAGTTTTGCACATTTTTTCAGGGCGAGAATACCTAATATGAAGCTGATTTCGACCACGAGTGAAAAATTTAGGTTGCAACGAAGGTTCAACTCCCAAAATCAAATTATAGTGAGTCAAAACCTGGGAAATTGTCTGAAAGCCTTGAACGTTGTATAATAACACTGGAGGTAGTTTTAACAAAGAATCAGGACAATTCAACGACTCAAAAATTGTAATAGCCTTCACAATATAAACTCTTAAACTTCTCTGTTTTTATTAAACATTAATTCCCGGGTCGGCTACAGTACTAATAAATGTTATTCTTTTTTCTCCAATACTATTAATTTTCGATTAGTTTCTCTGACTGGTGCAGTTACCCTAATTATTGCATAATCAACTTATTCAAAAACATTGTTCCGCACCGCTTATTGCGCCGCTACTTATACGTAAGTACCCGAGTTATTACTGAATATCACCTGGTCCGTTTCTGCGTCCCTAAGCATTGTGATCTCAGACTTTCTTTGCGGGCTTTTCCAGCCTTTCTCTCGCCTCCTATTCATTCTCCTCAACCTGAGTCCTTTCGGTAACCATGAATTGCCGGCCGGCATTTCTCATAAAGGTACTCACCATCACCATTAACCCTGATACGGCTCCTCGAAGACCAAAACGAGTTTGAAAATTGGCCTGTCTACGAGTATAGGTATCACCTGTTCGTGTTATAAGGTTTCTGTTCAAAGCGGAAAATCGAAAAGAGAATTACCTGCAACCTATATATGCACTACCATAAGCAGTGTGATTGCTTTTTCACTCGACTTTCCCCAACTCATTGGCCAAAGGGCGCATAGTGATCCTTTGATAGTTAAGCTATTTTGTCGGTACGGCAACTCATCCGAGATGAGAAAACATGCAGCTATTTGATGACTCCATGATTGAACGTTCCTTTTCATTCTGGTATATTTAAAAGAATTTCAGCTGAACAGGACAAGACCTTCATCAGTGAACGCTAGAAATGACGTATTCGGTAAATCGTCGAGTAGTTCAACTCATATCCCGCTTCCAGCGCTAGTGCATCATTTTAAAGAACCGCAGTGGATGGATGGATGGAACCGAAATTTATAAGTAAATTAAAAAACCCGTCCTCGAAATCAAACTAAGGGACGTTCACGAAAAGTCACAGCAAAGGTTCCTTAGTTTTGCCATTTCTGATGTTGGGTTGTTGGCAGCAATGAGAACCTCCGCCTCCTTGGGGCCTATTATAGCCAATCAGATGTCAGTGGATCTGATATGTAGTTAGTTTCTTGTTGCAATTTTACTTTTAATCACCCTCATTTGAAAAATATCTCTTATTTTTGAAAACAAGCTTCAAACTACCGCTTTTCCAAGAGCTCTTATTTATTTATTTATTTTTTTCAAGAAAAATGTTTGACGAAAATTCCCGATTTTGTGCTTTCAGTGAATTCTGGAGTTAAAATTACTGATTTAATAATAGGTATAATGTAATATTATATGAACTAAAATTACTATTCAATCACAATACTACTGACTTGACTACTGACGGTAGATAATTATGGTTTAATTTGTTAGATGAAAATGATAGTTATTGAAAATAGTCACTTTTAACCTTTCATGATTCAGAATTTCAAAATATATTTGGATTTCACGATGTTCTGAAAGCACTCCTGTCAAAAGTCGTGTTTCTGGAGGATAAGTTCAATAAGAGCAAGGGAAAATTACTGTATAATTATAATTTATTTTCACTTGTAGGTAACGTTTCCAATCCAGTCTGTATGGCGACGAGTAAAACCCCAGTACGGATAGAGAATCAGCACTATCTTAACGTTCTTGAAAAGTATGAGAGCTCAACATTGGTTTATTGTTTTGAATAATGATTGAACATCGTTAAGCATGAATTAACCACCCCCTCAAAATCCGTTTCAAGGTACATACGAAGAATCCGAAAATGCAACTATGTCTGTCCGTCCATGAGTCCATAAATCCTTGCCACACGCATATCTTCCTTCATTTTGCTGACATTTTCTGGGATCAAGCGGGTTGGGCTCCAGATGGTCTCCTATGAATTACAGAGCGATTGGTTCATTGGTACAGCGACTGCGCATGCGATAACGCGAATCCTAGTTACATATTTCTTTGAAGGGAACTTGGAATCGAAATGAAGAAACATTACATTGCTTGTGGGAAGGATTTTCGGACACAGACAAACACCGCACCAAATTTGTTCAAGTACAATAGCACCCATCAACAAAATCCAAAATAACCATCGTTCCCCGAAAGAAATATCACGGAACAATAAACTCGATTTCATAAAGCCAAGCGCGGTTATTGTCGAACACGACATTTGAAGGTGTATTATGTATGTATTTACCGCGCTGCAAGCCGCAATTCTTGGATGTATACCGTAGCAGTATGTTTCACAGTCATGATGAAGAATCTTCTCATTTCAAACTGTTCTGTTCATGGTAACTAAGGGAAGTGCGACGTACGGCGGACGGACAGAAATTATTTTTAATTTATATTTTCAATAATTTAACCTTTGTAATCGATCGTGAAAAAAAAGCCCAGCTTTCAACATTTGATGGTTTCCGTTTGAAAGTATGTAGATTAAGAAAATTGAATACAAAAATTTCCGTCCTTACGCCGTACTTCGCCCTTTTCTTAGTTCCCATGAACAAAAATTAATGAAATTTGGTTTGTAGGTCCCATTTGGAGTCTAGTTGTGTGACTCTAATTGCCGAACCAGTTGTGTAATAATTTGCAGCATATTGTACGTGTTTTTTGCGGTATTTCATTTTGAATTTCTCCCAGTTTCACCCTGATTCTGATGGATTATTTTGTTCGGTCAGCTCATACCTATCGGTATAATACGTGCCTATATACTTCAATATTCGCCAACATGATTATTACATGATATTATTATGATTTTATTCATGATTATCAGTTGGAAGAACTAGAAACCATCGCCCGAACAGCCATTTAGGTTAGAGACATTCTTGAATCGCCTCCTACATCAGAATGCAAGGCGTACGCTACTTCTTCCTGCGCAGTAGTTGCCAGCTAAATTGAGGCCATACAATGTCTGTGCACCAAAAATACCAAACAGTTGGTACTTATCACTCTCATGGCCATTCACTACCTACCTACTTTTAACGCTATTAAACAAATGAAAAATATCAAGTATAAGAAAGTCAATCAAAAATGCAGTCCATAGAATCAATCTAGATATTTTATGGAACCGTAACAGCTAAATGTATGTGTAATCTACATTTAAGACGTAATTATCTGCTCAGTCATTTCAAATTAATGAACATTTCATGAACATATACACTTATTTGAGATTTTAAGATTGACTCAGCAGGGTGAGTGGATCAGGTTGATGAATCATTGTTTTGGAGAAGTGTTATTCCTTGTTCGGGTCAGGTGCCACTTTCGCCGCTGACCATCGTCCCCTGATGTTCGGGACTCCTCAGCTTTCAAACAAATCCATTTTCTCTTCTTTACCTTGAACGGTTTGAACGCGGTCATAGGACTGCCTGTTGGAATGGTTGTTTCGCCTTGTAACTGGAGCTCTGAGGCCTGGATTAATTGAAATAAATTTTCCAAGTCTGGAATTGTTAGATTTCTTTAAAACCCTGCAATGAACTGAATTAGTATTCATGCTGTATTATATGCCATCAAATAAAACTTCTATCATATAAAACTAGAGAATAAAAAACCATAAATATGGTGGAACCATAAAACAGAGCGGTTTATTATTTACCTGTCTAGATACCCCTTCGGCGTAGATCACTGTTTTCTGTTTTCTGTGTTCAATACCTACCCTAGGCTTCCCATGGGAAAGCCCTATATGGAGTACTGGGGTACTGGAATTACGGTTTCATAAAAATGCGCGGGATTCAATAATTCAGTCAGTAACACAACTAATCTATAACATTAATAATTATTTGTTGTTATTCATGAAGCATAACGTATGTCCGAGTTACAAAAGTACGTACGTTACAACGAAATCCAAAAGAACTATCAGTCATCAAATGAAGTAATATCACAGAACATCCAACTCGATTTCAAACAGCCATGCGTGATTGTGATTATAATCAGGTGTTCCCTAGCAACAGTCTGGGCTGGATGTACATACCGTTTCATTCAAGATCATGTTGACTTCTTTTCGGGGCAAACCAACGGCTGGTCTTACAATGCTCGGGTGGTCTCAAAAAATTCCCGCATGCGAGATAAATTTAAAAACTTAAAGAAAACCAGACCCTTCTATCGAAAGTTTAGAGCTACGGCGTTCTGAAAATTTCAACTCCTATTTATAATTATTACCCCTTAGAGGCGACTGACAGTAACACCGAGGTTCGCGAACCAACTAGACCCCAAACGGGACTTACAAACCAAATTTCGTTGATTTTGGTTCATGGTAACTAAGAAAAGTACGAAGTGCGGCGGACGGACAGAATATTTTTTCAATTATATTTTTGGATTCTGCGTACTTGAAACGGAAACCATCAAATATGAATGGGTTATTTTATTTATTTATTTTTATTTTTATTTTTTTCATACTCGACTGCGTTGAATTATTATTGAAAATAATAATCCGTCAACGAGTTCCATTGCGCTTTCTTGATTCGCGGTTTGGCTCGTAATGTAGGCGCATGAGATTATCTAAACAGAAGTGTCAACGAACTAAATCACTCGCGACGAAATCGTGGAAACCCATTTCAAAGAAAAACGGAGTTATTGAAAAAATAGTCTATTTCCACACGAAAAACGCAAAAAACACTGTTATACCGATTTCGGTGATCAAACCATCGTCAGTAACACACAATAACTCAAGTTATTAACAGTGTTTTTTGCGCCGGTATAACAGTGTTTTTTGCGTTTTTCGTGTATTAGGTAGTGGAAATAGACTATTTTTTCAATAACTCCGTTTTTCTTTAGAAGTGTCAAGTTTAGAAAGACGAGAACTATTTTTTTTTTTACCTGGGCCAGATTCCATATAATTATGATTAGTGCGCGGTTCTTCATCAATCGAACCCAAACTGATACGGTCCTGTGCATCAAAGCAAGTGATTATAAACGAGAGTGCAAAGCGTGAAGTTATATAATATTATATGAGCCAATAGCGTCACTGGGAACTATTCAATACACGGAATGTGCCATTGAATACATGGAGAGATGGGGTAAGTGAAATTGTTGTTGGCTCGTTAATTTCTCCTTAGAGCACACAACCCTCCACTGAACCCATTCTTCGCGTTATTCCAGCAGGTTTGGAAATTAATAGAGCGCTCGTACACGGGCTTATTGATGGCGGTCTCTTCCGCCCGGAAAACCCTTTCATCTTGGTTGAGTTGAAGATAATGGTGGGACAGGTGACGCTTGGGCGAGAGTATGGAATTCACCCCGTTACTATGGATATCGCTAGCGTGCAGGCCTTTTTATTTAACGAGGCCTCCTGCAGAGTGAGATCTGTCCGGAAGAATTAGAGTGCTTCGCGCCAGCGATGTGATCGACAGGTGCTCGATGTCTCCTTTGAAAACGGTCACTTTCCGTGGGAATCGCCCACTCATACCGAGGCCTACCGCTAGTCGACGATCCGTCGCTTGATAGAAATGGTCGAGTAAACCTTACTATAGGTACCACTGACCGAGATATATCTCATGGAAACTGCAACTTAAAGGTACTCTACATATCTTGTGATTTTGATTCTGATGAGATGAGAAATTACGAATATACACTATGAATAGAGCTACACGAAGAGCAACCAACTTCTAAGCTATGAAGGACAAATCTTTTGTGGCACTAATACCTAGGGGTTTCCCTTGATAAACGGCATACGTTCAAGGATATATTATTGAGCTAAATCAGCAAAAACCTCAGACGAATTTCGTGCAGAATAAAATAATTTTACCGATACAAGACTCTTCTGGGTTCACATTGGCGCGTAATCGACGTAAAACGCGCAAAACTCAAACGGGTAATTGAATTTGAGTGACTGTTCAGGTTTACGCACGGCGACTTTTGAACCAGAGTGTCCAAGATCAAAAATCCAGATATTCACGCGCTTTACGGATCTGCGCGTGGGTTCTGCGCAGGAGGAGGCTGGAGCACAGGCTATATCTTGACCTTTACCGCCTTTGCATTTTACGCGCTTCTCGTCGATTGCGCGTCAGTGTGAACCCAGCTTTAGGTTTATATGGACCTATTGCTTAAACATCGGGAGTACTTTTTCACGCTCAAAATCCATAAAGTTGTTGCAAAAAAATAGCATACTTCAAAAAGGAATGTACACACGCCAGACGTAGTAAGCAACGATACGACCTAAAGACCGACGGATTCACAAACAACACCGTAGCGAAAGTCCCCGTGAGAAATGAAGAAATCAGCGTTTGGTACGTCCCTGTCACATGATGGGCATGGTTGACACATACATTGAAGAAAAGCATGTGATCTTGGTGGAAAGAAAGAAATGATGAAACATAATTTGTACCATCAAACCGATAACATTAATGCTCTACTTCCTTCGAAGGAAATACTAACGCTGTGTAAATAGCATAGGCTGTACCTGTGAGTTATGTTAACGTTATCAATGAATCAGTCAAGGAATAAAGGGATATACGAAAATGATTATTACCATAGTGATGAGCTATACAAATTAGTATTGTCCTGAAAAACGCATTATTCTGTTAGTATTACCTACCGACACGACAAAAATCCCACCATATTCGAAGTATGAGCTCTCCAACTTCGGCAACTGTAAACAACCCCCTCCCTCCAATGCCTTCGGCAATTGTTGTTGTTGTTGTGTTTCGGCTTGTAATTATTAATTTTTCCACCGCCCCTATCTCTTGTAACGCGCCATTTCGGCCCCACGAACCCCCCACCGAAATTTATCCATTCTGGTAGTTACCAACGAGTTGGACTGTACAAAAATTTCTTATGAAGGACTCCCAAACAGTTTGTACCATGTTATAAGCTTTTGATTGATGAAAACGGAGTTATTGAAAGGTTGTCAGTAACTAGTTATGTTATCGTTACTGACGATGGTTTGATCACCGAAACTGGTATAACAGAATTTTTTGTGTATTAGTGGAAATAACCTTTGAGTAACAACGTTTTTTATTTTCAAAATGGGATTCCACGATTACATCGCGAGTGACTTAGTTCGTTTTGATTGATGGTTGATTCGAAGTAAACTTGTACTTGTTGATGAAGTAATGAGAGGTGTTCTTGCTGCAGTTAAACTAAGTACCTAAGCATTATCTTCCTTGATTAGGCCGGCAACATATACATTTATACCAGTGGTTCTCAACGGGGGCGATAACGCCCCCGTGGGGGCGGTAGAGGGGTACTGAGGGGCGGCGAACTTGTTTTGGGCGGTAGGGGGGCGGTGAGCACCTTCCTGAACACTTCAACAGGTTCAGGAATCTTTTCGATTCAGTGCTTGAGATGTATTTAGGTACATCTATAGCTATAATTTATAATCGATGTTGCTTACTTGACCGATAAATTCGCCAAATTCAATGGAATCAATTCGTAACTTCAAGGTGATGAACTCAATTTAATAAAAACGAAATCTGTTATTTCTGCCTTCCAAAATAATCTCACTTGCAAGCTGAGTTTTGGCCGCAACGAAGTTGTAATTTGCCAGTTTTCAATCCTGTCGGATAAGCATAGTGAATAGTATCATGTATAAGAATATTGAAATCTCTTTGATGAAACAGTTTACTGTGAACACCTGGAGTCTTCTTTGAAATGGGTTTCCACGATTCCGCCGCGAGTGATTTAGTTCGTTCGAATGAAACTATGAAACATGGTGTGTACGTGTTCTTGCTCAAAATACCGATAATGAGACGATTCAAGGTTCAAGGTTGTGCCCAACTTCTAAACGACTGGAACGATTTTGATGGAGATTTTTGTATCGTGTTCTAGGGGACCCTAAATGGGAGGTCCTGATGTTAGAATCCATTAATACCCGTGAGTTTTCCGGGAAACAACAGAAAATTTCACAACCGTACTGGTTGCAAGTTGTGACGGAACCTCTGGACGGAATGTCTGGTACCACCGGAGCAACGACGGTGAAGAACGTCGCGAGAGAAATTGGAAACAGTTAATGAGTCACTTCAGTGACGTTTTTCATGACGTGACGTTTTTCGGCCGTAGGTAGGTCCATGCTAAAAGAAAGAGGGGTTTGGACCCCCCCCCCCCCCCACCATTTTCCATACCCAAACTAAAGGATTTTCAAATTAGGTGGGCGTTTAAAAAGGTTGAGAACCACTGATTTATACTGATAGGTGCCTTGAAATTTATACTTGAAGGGATATGGGAATTGACTCATATTATGTACCGTATAGTAAAGTGCATCACTGTGTTTGATGATGTGAAGAAAACGACCACAAACAACATGAGTCGAGTACGTACGCAGTTTTGTGTGATTCTTGATTGCTAAGTGAGCTATGAGAATGGTGGCACATTCCCCTTTATATACTCTTCGGAGTTCTTCAGTCACAATCTAAGTTCCAGTTGTTGCGGTACGAGTTTTAGGTACTGCTGGAACAACTCACAAAAGTTACGTTTCGCTTCGAGGATTGAATTCCGCTTTATGACTAACCCTCAATACTTTAGTTCCGACTGAATATCACAGACGTCCAGAGTACGCTAGAAGATGACAGAATTGTGGGAGAGCCTTGATAATAGACACATTATATCCATACCAGATACAGCCCACTAACCGTCGTTGTCCCTGAAATTAGATGAAAACATCTAATCCCTAATTAAAGTAGATCATGGCCGTAACAAGTCCGCATGCTGCGTCATAAAATCAAGAAAAATTCTTGCTTGATGACCTCGAGGGTAGAATATTGTCGAATTCCCTTAGGGTATTTCAGTGGATCAGTGGGACGGGGGATTTGTTGGGGGTTTGGATGGGTGCTTCAATTTCTTCTCATCTATAAAAAATGTCCACTTCATAATACGAATCACAATTGATCAACTGCTTGTAGAAATAAGGAATTTCACTAAAGCGACATAGTTTGTTGAGAATGAATACCATCGAGGGCTTGAGGAGGCCAGTAGATGAAAAAATACGCACAGAAGAGCCATGATAGTAGATTATACCTAGGTAAAATTATATTAACGCAATCTTCGAGACGGCCAGTTCGGCCACAGTACCACTGTTTGACCTCCTTTCTATCATTGACGTCTCAGACAACAAAAAATAAACAATGGAAAACGATTGATCCGAGAAAAAACTGCAGAAAGAAAAGAAATGTGAAGACGAGTGAAAACGTGGCGACGATCGTTCAACCACATAACTGTTGTAGTTTTTCTTCCTTCTTTTTTCGTTTTTTTTTTGGTAACTACCGTTGAATGTCTTCCAACAGTGTTCTTTAAATAAAACTGACCACCAACATTTTCGAATAAGTACATCGTGTTTTCAGGCTCGGCTTCTTGAGGATGGATCTAAAGCCATCTAGGACGTTACTTTGACATCATTCAAACCCTACGTTACTTATGTATTTACCCTATACTTTCGGTTTTAGACAACTCGTTCTATTTCTCGCGCTAACAAAATTAACCACCGTCCGAAGAATATATATATCCGCAAACATTATTTCTTTGAGAACGGTTAGGTATAATAGCAACCAGACATGTGGTAGGTAGGTGGGTTGAGTAATTTGGTCCCCAGGTGAATATCAGGCGTTCATATTTCGGGCTGGATTTCAACTCTCGGTAATGTGCTCATGCCAGTGTGCAAAAACATGAAACATCCACTTCAGTAATTTTAAGAGTGGTTGGAAGATAGACGTACAAATTCTTCATGAAGATATAATTTATCTGATTAGCAATGCAACGCTAATTATGTTTTACCTACTCCTTAAAGGTCAGCATGTGCTAATGTTGGTGTATTATTTTCATTAATAATCCATTCGAATCGAGCGTAGAAAAAAATGAATTTAACCCCCGCCCCGCTCAAAATTTTATGGTTTCCGTTTAAAGGCAGAACCCGAAAATGGAATAAAAAATGTTTCAGTCCGTACGCCGTAAGCCGTACTTCGCACTTTACTAAGTTACAGTGAACCAAAATTAATGAAATTTGGTTTGTAGGTCCCATTTAGGATCTAGTGGTCCGCGAAGCTCGGCGTTACTGATAGTCCTCACTAAGGGGTGAAAAGTAAGGGTTGAAATTTTCATAACGCCGTAGCTCGAAAACTTTCAATATAAGGGTATGGGTTTTTTACGTTCTTAAATTGATCTCAAACTAAAGAATTTCTTGAGACCACCCGGAGTACGACCAGCCGTTCGTTTGCAACGAAAAGCTTCAACAACGTGATGGTGAATGAAACGGTATAAATACGGTCCAGATATCATTTCTAGGGAACACCTGATTATAATAACGGGTGACTGTATGAAGTCGAGTTGGTTGTTCGGTGATATTATTCCTTTTGAAGATTGATGGCTCTTGGCTTTTGTTGATAGGTACTTCTGTAGCTTGAACAAACGTTATGCGTCATGAATTACAGTAAATTATTATTGACTGAATTATTGAGTCCTGCGAATGTTTATTTCCCGGGCCGGCTCCAGTACTCGATTTAGGGCTTTCCTGAGGGGAGCACGAGGGTAGTTATTGACCACCGAAAACAGTGATCTACACAGGGAAGCATCTATACAGGCATATAATAAAAAGTTGTGTAATAATTTGTAGCGGTTTTCAGGTCTACCTACACTGTTTCAGAATCCAAAACGTTCTCCATCCATCCAAATGATATTTCTTTACTTTAGCTACCATAAATATTAGGTATATAAGAAAATGTTCATCTTGAATCCGTACCTGTAGTTGTTGATTTTCGTGTCTGTGGGTGAATTGTACCAATTCAACCTAAATCAACATCATCTCAACGAATAATATCCAATATTTAGGTGAATAGCATAAATACGTGTCGTCCATGTCACTACCTGTTCTCGAGGTAGTTCATTGTTCACAAAGTTATTGTGGTTTTTTTTCTTCAAAATCTTCTGACGCTATAAACGTAGCGTGTATAGTGTAACAATTAGCTTTCTACCCAAGTGTTGCATGATGCATGAGCCAACTTCTCTATTTTGCCCGTCCCCTCAGCTCTTGACCTATTGTGTCCCGGATCCTAAATAGGGCGACGAGGTTAATGAAACTCCTTTCGCCGTCAGAACCGAATCTGATTATAAAGATCGAATCCAATCGAGACAAAGCAATTTTCTCGCTTTGTGTGTTAGTAGTGAGATAACCTAAAGACCACAATGTGCCCGAAACGTGATGAATGGTTAAATCTCCCACAACGCAGAGCTTATAACAAAGGTCTTATCACAAAAATCATTATACGGACAATTCGGTAGGTACTGAAGAAATTTTATGTGTGAAATTACGAGTATTATAACAAACATAAATATCACCAAATGGTTACCTGAAAAAAAAAGAAAAAGGATCTGGATCTAATACTGCTATTACGAAGCATTGTAGCTTGAGGGCTAACGTATAACAGAACGTGAAATAATTGGTGTCAAGAGTGGATGTTCACCAATGTATTCCTAGTATATAATCGTATTCCTCGTATATAAGGGTATTCTTATTGGAAATGAGCGTCAATTAGGATTTCAAGTTTGCGTATCCGTTTACCGTCCAATCGCCAAGACATTTAAGAGGTTTAGGTTGTAATTCCCAGAAAGTTCCATCTCAAAAACGGTGGAGCGGTTTAGGTAACATACGCAAACAATTAGAAAGAAAATTAGTAAGAAAGTGGTTCATGTTTTTTGTTTTGTTTTTCTCCAGTGATAATTGGTTTTTCTGCATTGCTACGAACTAAATCACTCGCGAAGAAATCGTGGAAACCCATTTCAAAGAAAAACGGAGTTATTGAAAAAATAGTCTATTTCCTCTAATACACGAAAAACGCAAAAACACTGTTATACCGGTTTCGGTGATCAAACCATCGTCAGTAACACACGCTTTCTTGGAGATTGTTTATGAAGAAAAAAAAAGCTTGGGGCTCGGATCAAATGGGCCAGTTTTGGTAAGCAGACCTGGTGCTGCGGGAGGAACCAAAGACGGCGCCTCAACCGACGATCACTTGATAGCATGAACGACGATGGTTGCACTGTAGGACGGTGGTCATTGAAGTCGGAATTCGCTAAGTAGTTTGTAACAGCTCACCTGTCGAAGCAAGTAGCCTTGAAAATGGATGGCGCTGTAGTGACATGCCTATACTCTACCATCAACAACTCTCGGTGACGGTGCTGTTACGCCTTGGTGCGATGAGCGCAGCCTGCTGTTCTGGGCGTGAGCCTGCCTGGTGCCGTCATCAGCAGAGCCCTTCACAATATGGCACTTATTTTTGTGAAATAAGGCCCTAAAAAATATGGCAATATGGCACTTATTTTTGCCCAAATATGGCACTTATTTCCCTCAATATGGCACTTATTTTTCAACCCTCTCCGACCACCCCAGCTATTCTGAGACGATAATATCACAACATACAAGTTATTTATGCTAAATAATTTATTTTATTTACAAAGCTTTATACAAATAATTAATTATTGTTATTATTATTATTATTATTATTATTATTATTATTATTATTATTATTATTATTATTATTATTATTATTATTATTATTATTATTAAATAACAACACCAGGTGTGCTGCAACGCTTTCCATTGAAAATCCCAGCCGTCGATCACTCAGAAGGTATTTCATTTTGAGAAAGTCCTCTCCACATCAACTGATGTTGCCGGGGTTTATTTCATAGAGAGGACATCAGCAGGTTACCAGCCTTCCTTCAGAGTGGCTTTCTCACCAGACAGAGTGGCGACCCGTGGAAGCACCCCATTCCAAAAGGGTTAGAGGCATTAGTAATCCCTCTACACTAATGGCCTCAGGGTTCGAGAAACCTCATGTCATTCAGGAATGTTCACTTAAAATTTTCGTTTTAAATTTTTTTGAAGGAGTTTGGCGAAAAAAAGGCAAAACATGGCATTTTTTCAAAAATCGGCCGAATATGGCATTTTACAAAAAATCGGCAGAATAAATATGGCATTTTTGTATCGCGTCATGGCAATATGACATTTGAAGGGCTGTGGTCATAAGTGTAGATCTGGGTGATAGTAGCAAATACTCCAGCGAGGCCCTTGGGCTGATGCACTGATACGGGCAAAAGGGATTCCGGTTCCTATTTTGTAACCCAACAGTGGAACTGTGCCAAATCGGGCCCTCAACTCGTAAGGCAACTTGAAAAGAGCCGGATGCGCTATCGGGGAGAGCTTTCGTTAGGTACCTACTTCTTCTCTATTTCGTCCGACTTCCCTGGAAACCTCGCAAGGAGATGGGGGTTGAATGGGAAAAGAGCCGCAGTTAAGGCGGTGTCTAAATTATAGACAACTCGGGGTTGTCGTACGTCGTTAATAAAAATAAAAATAAAAAATGAACGGCTTCTCATGTTTTGCATACTGCAGTAGGTACTGAATGCTATTATACCCCCAATTAATATGGAATCTCTCTGGAACCGATCGGCCCCATAAGGAATGCACTTGTTTATTGTTATGGGTTATCGCTTAGTCTTCTGGCTTATCGCCCTGTGTACAATGAACTGTCGACTGTTTCCCGTGGTTTGTTCAAGTGGTTGGCGGCCTACCATCTCAGTACATATCAATTGATCCTGTGTCGTGTGGAGAACGTTGACGAAAAATGTCTAAATATAAACGTCGCGATCTGCATTTGGCTGAAAAAATCGATATTTTCAAGAAATTCTACGCATATTCGACTACGTTTGTAGTACGTACTTCATCATTCAGCCCTTGTACTCCTCATTCGCTTTCTGTTACAGGTTGGCTATTGTTACGATTTCGAGCTGGTCCCAATGCTATTCAAATAAGCGGTAGGTGCCTAGTGTAGTTCGTTGGGCGCAAGTTACTGGCGATTTTGATTTGGTGCCTGTCTGAAACTGGTTCTAAAACATCTTTTCGGAAAAAATTCTCTAAAAACCGTTTAAATGAATTACTGTTTTTACATTTTTATGGAACAGGATGTTGGAGGTGTAGGAGCTTGAAAAATCCCTGGTTGGGGTTTCACAGTGTTTTTAACTAACAAACATATTATCTAAACCATATATTTTGTTAACATGAATTATGTTCTTTATATTATTTACCTCTATAGATGCCCATTCTGCGAAGGTCACTGTTTTCTATGATCAATATCCACCCTCGAGCTCCGCCCAGGAAAGCTCTAAACCGAGTACTGGAGCCGGCCGAGCAATTACAGTTTCATAAAAATACGCAGTATTCAATCATGAGTTAATTTGTTGTTATTCATGAACCATAACGTTTGTTCAAGTTACAAAAGTACCTATCAACAAAATCCAACAACAAAACACAAAACAACAAAATCCATTTCATTCTTCAAAAATGAAATAATATCACAGAACAATCAACTCTACTTCTTACAGCCATCAGTGATTATAATCAGGTGTTCCCTAGCAATGATATCTGGGCCGGATTTATACCGTTTCATTAACGATCATGTTGAGAAGCTTTTCGGTGCTAACGAACAATGGTCGCACAATGCTCCGGGTGGTCTCAAAAAATTATGTAGTTTGAGATCAGTTTAAAAGCATAAAGAAGCCATAGGTATCCTTCTCTTGCAAGTTTTCGACTACGGCGTTCTGAAAATTTCAACCCCTATTTTTCACCCCTCAGAGATGACTGACAGTAACACCGAGCTTCGCAGAGCAACTAGACCCCAAATGGGACGTAGGTACAGCCCAAATTTCATTAATTTGGTTTCGTCGTAACTAAGAAAAGTCCGAAGTACGGCTTACGGCGGGAGGACAGAAATTTATTATTCATTTTTTGGATTCTGCATACCTTGAAACGGAAACGATAAAATTTTGAGGTTGGAGGGGGGGAGGGTTAAATTTTTATTTTTTCATTGATTCCGAAGGTTCATTATTTAAAATAATAAACCAATATTAGCTCGATAGCTCGGTTACCAAAACATGCTTATGAAATTTCTGACACCAGAAAATGTAGCGCTATAGTTCCCCAGAAACTAATTAGTTTTGTTCCTGTTGGACCTATGAGGTCGAAATTCGAAATGCCTCTGGAGGACTGTGAGTGAGAATGTCGAGATGAGGGACCCTCCCAAATCAGTAGAGGGAGCCTTTCTTCAATCCAAAAATATCTCAATTTTACGCCACAAACAAAAGTAAACCACATGCTTGCCGTTTTCACGGAAATACGTTGAATATGGATATGCAATACGGTACCTTCAATTCATGCGTCTAAAAACGTGTCCGTAATTCACTGTTTTTCCGTGAAAGCGGAGAAATTTTTTTCTCAACTCTGTAACTTGGTACTTCGCCACAATTGAATGATAAATTAAATTTCAATTAAACAATATGCCAACTCGCTGACATGCAGACTTGAATGACGGAGCGGGCGTGGGTAGTGAACAAAAAATTTTAGGTAAGGCGTTTCTGACAAATTGGTTTGAATGGAAAGAAGCTGTTTGTCTTTGCGTTTCCCTAGAAACGCCCGCGCCTTACGGAATTATAGCGGTCGTATTGAGCTAAAATGACGCGAGCAGGTCTGGATTAATCAATGGAATGATGTTACTTTCTGAATTCCATCATACCTGTAATTTACGTAAAAGCATACTTGATAGATTTTTCTTAGAAAACATTGATAAAATCGAAGGGACATTTGAACAAAAATTTTCCTCATAAGTAGAACGGGGTATCTGATTGGGATAAATTAAATTAAAAGTCCGCATGTTCGTGCATCATCGCGGGAGAACGGCCGAACCCATTTGACAGCGGGTTTTGCAGAATGCGGTAAGGATTCAAACATGAACCATGAAACAATGGTCTCCATTTAAACAGAAACCGACGGTACTTCACGATAAAATGTGGATAAATACGACCGTAAATTGGAACACTTATAATTGTTCATGTCAAATAGATACTAGTTGTGAAGGGAGTAAGAGGACTTGACTCAAAATTTCAAAGATAATAATATATTTACCTAAACGATTTTTGTGAGCCAAATAGATCGGACCTTGCAGAGAAATTTCTCCCATCCGTATGAATACATTTAAGTCCTTATATATATAATAAGTGATAATTATAATAATTGTATAAAAATATAAGTATGCATTGTTTTGTATGTTAGTCGGTTCCCTCTCCACGGGCAAACGGGAGGGATATCGAAACGATATGTGGTAGCGATATGAGAAACTGATTTACCTGTTTCATATACATATATAACTAGGGTTAGGATTCTCATGTATTCGCATAATTTTTTACAGGCTATGTATCCATGATTCTCAAGATGATTTTCAAGCTTTTTTGGCTGTGTTCATGCTGACACTTTTTGAACCGTTTTAACTCACTTTAATTTCACGGATTTTCACATATTTCGCTGTTAATATATATATGCAAATATTTCGTTGGTTGAAAGACATATTTTCAAATATTTCGTTGGTTGAAAGACATATTTTCAAATAAGTATTTCGTTAAATGAGGCACCTGTTTTTCAGTTTTAACTGTTTTTCAACGTTTTGAAGAACATCGCCGCAATCGCGAATGGTTGTACGGAGCTGTGTAAACAGTATTTTGCATTGAACTGTTCGTTTTTTACCACACTTTGGTTTGGACACTGTATTTCTCTGGTGAGAAATTGGCGAAATTTCCACTCGAACAGACGAATGACTGCTGACGAACTGATTGCTGAGTAAGTACTTATCTGACGTGAGTTTCCGGATGGTGGTTTTTCGTTTTTTTAAATTTCATTTTCTATAATTAAATAAATATTATTAGGGAGGTACTTATTTATGTATTTTCACAATTTCTTTTGACTTCGGAATGTTTACTGATTTTTACATATTTCAGAAATTATTTTAAACATTTTCCATATTTTGTGCGTCTTTCAAAAAATAAGTACCTGCACAATTTAGTTACATATTTCACATTTTTAAATAGGTACCTACATAAGAATCCTATCCATACATATAACTGTTGAATAAACCCCGAGCCGAGCCATGTAATTCGTGGATTACGACAGCCAAATCCCAACCTGTTGTGTAATAATTAATGGTTAAAAAGGTGGTCAGTACGTACGGTGACAGTAACAAGGAAGACTAGAATGAATATTGAACGGTCCATGGTTATAGGACCCCCCAAGGCAGTTTGTCGTTGTTGAGCTGAACGAAGTGTCAACTATTCGGGAAAAACCGTTATGACTCCCGGAAGCTCATCCTGAGCAAGTCGGTAGGGCACTGGTCCTCAAGTTGGGGGCCGAAGACGTCCAGGAGGAACCCCACTTCTTCGACAGGTGTTGGAGGGGTCTCGAAGGGCTGCGCTGAGACGTGACGACGCGAGATGACATGTCGCATGCTTTTCCGATGACTTGACGATCAGCTGGTGTGACCGATGGGATAAAAGTGTTTTCGGCTCCACCCGACTTCACAGTGGAGCGAGCGGACCCGTCGCGCACATGTGGCCAACTTTCTCGGAGTATGCAGCTATCTGTGAAAAAGGACTTCGTGTCCACAAAAAAGAGGAATTCCGTCCGTTTTCAATAGCACGTGGCTGCATTGTAGGTGCTGACCTGCATTATAACTTGTCCCCGTATCCGCTCAGAGTGAGTGGAAGAACATTCTTGTAACGAGAGCAGTAGTGTGCAATGTTGAGAAGTACTACAAATCCTACGTTAAAATTACCATCGCAAGAACGGCTAATGGAAGGAAAAGCCATGTAACTTGACAGGAGGTTCGATACCTGTATACAAAGCGGCTGGCAATAATGGGATTCAAGGATCACCTACACCTCAATCAATGATAGAAAATTGAATCGAAAAACTGCAAAGCCAACGTTTAATATGTTCTATACCTGCATCTTTCTAGATAAATATTCTGTACGTTATACATCTGGATTGCCATAACTATACGAAATTTCATTTATCAATTATTTGGAGGTAACATGGAGATATAGGTATCTAGGTTTATGTTATTACCTACCATTTCACGTTGGATACAGAGCTGGTTGGTACTTGGACGAATTTGAACAACCGTGCCTAGAAACTGTTACCTGTAGCTTTCATAATTAATTTGCTTACAAACGTAACAAACTCAGGTTGGTCTACTTTATGACCCCTTGGGATGGATAATACCGGTAGCGGTTACTGCTCGAATTATTCAACGGTCCGTTGTCCAGTCAAAACACAAACGGTGGGTACAGCTTCCGTACAAGTACGCAACCACGAGGGACATTTTATGTCTTAGCGCCCCCTCCAGCACCCACACCAAGTACTTCGTACTTAATTGTTTTGGTCAAGATTTCCAACGAATGGTAACTAGTCCGAACAGCCTTCAGTCCCAATTAGTTCGGATTAGCCGGACTCCACTGTATTATGTACGTAAACATTCATTTAAACAATCACGCTCATACCGCAGCTTGTTGGCCACGCAGTCCGCAGTGGTTAACGTAGTATGGTTAGGTAAATTGAGAGCTATCCAACGAGTGGTGAACGATTTTTGTACGATGATAACTGGCGAAGATAAAGTTCCGTAGCAACGAATCGGTTGTAAGCGAAAATCATCAGACATTTTCGTGACGATTTCGTGTAACGCTTTTTGTGTAACGTTTTTCGAGTTATGTGCCAGAGTAAAGACATAAAATGTCAATAAGCATCTTGATATTAATCGAGGGTAGGCAGGTCGGCCTTTAGATTGCTGAGTTATGACTGGGTCATTTTGAACTGCAATGGGGTATAAGCATGGGTCAGAGAAACGGTTTTATTATATTTGCTAGTGAAACTATATTCTATTCTGAGAACTTTGACACCAACCGCACTGCCCTGAGAAAAGTACTTCTTTTTCTATGATTTGTCAAAGTTTCCACCAGTTCTGACGTCGCGGGGGGTAGGGTGGCCCCACCCAGGCGAGAGGGGTGCGGTGACTTCAGAATTGGTGGAAATTTTGAAAAATCGTAGAAAAAGAACTGCTTATCGCAGCCGTAAATTATTCTAAAATTTCAAATAAAAACAAATTAAAAATTATAGTCCAACCGCTGATAATTTGAACTACTGCTGACTGCTTTGCTGGTTGATTCAGTGCTGGGCATCCTGCGCTTCGGGATTTCAAGAAAAAAGTGGACTCCTCGTCAACCTCAACGTGAGGACGGTCATTTATTCTAGAATACCGGTTTCGGTGTCAATATACACCTTCATCAGTTAAAATTTTCTCTCAACATATTTTCCTGCTCATCTTCAGAATCTGGTAACTTTAGAACAATGTAATTGAACATATATCATTAACATTTTTTCTCTCATTTATTAGTTCTCTCAATTTTTATCAACAATCTACTTATTGTGACGAAAAACTGAGAATCCCTGGGGCTTATGTTCATTCCAAATTGCCCACTTGTTTGGCAGTGTTAACCAGGGCTGTGGATTGATTAAAGATCCAGACTTTCCTGCTTCCCTCTACAAGCCGATGTCAGCTACTGCTGGATGAATTTCTCCCTGTTCTTTTTCCTATTGAGCTTCTGTCAAAATACCAAGAATTGAGAAGGGAAACAATTTTTTTTAATTACCTGCCTACCTTCTTGGTTTAGCATTAACTCAAAATGCCCAACTGCACAACGCTGAATCAGCCAGCAAAGTAGTGAGGAGTACCTACTTATCGTAGGACAGTCGTTGGTCAGCGGATGGTGTCAAAATTCTCAGGATCGAATCTACTTTCCAAGAATAAAATTAAATGGATACATGCGCCATCAGTAGACCTTGACGTACACACAATGCCAAGTCTACCTAGGTACGTACATCTTCGGTATTCATCAGTAAGTACCTAATGAACCTTCGACATTACCATCATTCCGTCTGCAGGGAGCCGAAACCGTTACATTATGTTTTACAAAATTAATGCCCCAAGTTACTACCTCACAACACTGATCCCCTACCGTCACTCACAATTTTCATTACAAGAGCGTTAGCCCAGTCAGGATCACATCACATTTCCTAGGCCCTTCAGGAACAGCAGGTGTAATATAGGAATATTAACTGTAAAATGTGAGACATGAAACCGTACTTATATTGAAAATAACCAAATTACCTAGATAAATACACACCTGGGATTATTATGCTTGTACTCTGAGCTGGTCTTGTGTAAGAACATGAAGTACGGAGCAAAAAATACGAGTTGTTCCATCGAGCCTTCAAACTTCATAAGTCTACCTGTGGAAACAGAATTTCCTCTAGCGCACGCTTCCCTACAGTCACATTACTATTTCATATCCCGTCCTATCTTACTTTAACGACGACAGGTCTACCCTTAATTCCCAGTCTTCCCTTGAGGTACTCTCGACGGAGCTACCCTTCACTCTTCTTGATTAACTATTACCTGCACATTGTGATACTCCAAGCCTTAGTTCATGCTAATTAACCAATATCAACCGTCTTTTTACTTCCATTATTTTTCATACAAACAACAAACCTCCTCGGCCTGTTCAATGTAGAAACGCCCTAGACAAATATTACAGACTGGAATAAGCAAAGCCTATGGGTGGGGTTGTTGATGAAATTTCACTTTGTAATGAGCTTCACTGAAGAGTAGGAAGCACCACGATGGAGTAATTTCAGAATTTCGTGTTGAGTCCCACAGCTCAATTGTAGTTTCTCTGTTTTCTCTTTGTACTAGTTTGTTGGTCTCACCGTAATATTATATCAACAGCACATTAGTAGATCTCTGTGCACTTGTAATATTAGTTTAGTCATTTCAAAACTACAGAGCCCATTCTGACTGCGGAATGAAAATCTTTTGTAGGTCAATAACCAGTACTCGTAATGCCGTTGTCATTCTGAAACTCGTAATTATCTGTCAGTTACACGTTTATTAACAGCCAGTGAAAACATTACACCTAGGTACATACTAACAGTACATTTGTGCGATAACTCGGAACTAATTGCTTTTCTATGCACAAGATCCCATCAGCAGTATATTCAGAGAAATTACTGTGTGGAAATCTGTAAACGAACGTAGGGAATAGAATTCCTATGAACCTACAAAAACTCGTCACGGAATTTTCAACAGAAGTATGTTAAGTGTACCTTCAGTTTTATAGTGTTCAAACATTACAACTACCCCCTTAATATAAGTACAATAGAAATTATCGTCATCTGTGTCAACCATGAGCAACCGAGTTTGTGTGGCAAGGGGCCTTTCCGATTCTCTTCTTCTTCTGCTTCTATCAAACTGTCAACGTGTACCTACTCAGATCTAACAGTAGCGTGTCACCACTTCATATCAAAGTTGATACCTTGTCACAGTCCCAATTATTGTTCAACCATTTTCTACCTTGTCACCCATCATCAACATTTATTGCGAAACTACCTAGTGACTTATCATCACCATGCTATAATTCACCCACTCCTATTATAACATTTTCGAGGCATTTTGCAATGAATAATAATTATTTTTCTAGATTTCATTTTTCACACAGAGTCATTCCTAAAATCATAAAAGGTATAAGAAATCACTAAATCACCAGTCTGTACCTACCCTGTTCTTTTGAACTTCACAATACTCAGTTAGGTAGTACAGTTAACGATTAGGTATACTATAAGTTCTTTCAATTTAGTCATTAATTTTCGGATTCCTGTTCGTTTGTAGCCGTAAGGATGGCAAATCAATTCGCCGAAACTTCGTCTTAGAAACAAGCCTTCATCCTGACCGCCTCCCGAAATCCTAACACCTGGTTATATTCAGAATTCGGTCACGAACTTACAAAATGATCACTCGTTGTGTAACTATTTGCAGCGTTCTGGTTTATTATTTTCAATGATGAACCTTTGGAATCCAGCATGAAAAAAAAAAAAATTACCCCTCCCCCCCTCAAAATTTGGTGGTATCCGTTTCAAGGTACTATGTAGAATCCGAAAATGCAATCAAAAAATTTCTGTCCGTTCGACGTACGCCGTACTTCGCACTTTCCTTAGTTACCATGAACCAAAATTGATGAAGTTTGGTTTGTAGGTCCCATTTGGGGTCTAGTTGGTCCGCGAAGCTCGGTGTTAATGTCAGTCATCTCTAAGGGGTGCACAATAGGGGTTGAAATCTCCAGGACCGGTACCTTGAATTTTTTACGGTTTTATATAGTTCTTGAACTTGGGAGTTTTTTGAGCCCGCCCGGAGCACTGCACATCAAGCCGTTCGTTCACAGTAATGCCCCGAAGTTTGCACCGATTTCGTAATATCTTTGTCTGTTGACAACATCCTCATCAGTTCTGTAGTTGCGTGGAAGAATGCTCATTATGAACTGGTGAGGACAAGTAGGGTGGGCAGATTACCAGATGAACCCACAATTTCAAATCCAGCTGTATGCTTGGTCGTGCCATGAGCCATGGTATTTTTGTTTGATGTGTTGCGCCCAAATACGTTTTACCTACGGTAAAAACTAGCGCAGTGGTGGTTCCAATTTGTCAACCAAATTCCGGAATGAATAAGCCGGAGGTACCGAAACGCCGTATCTTCACTAAAAATATAACAATATTTAAAATCAGTCGGTAATATAATTATAATCAATTTATCGTTTGTCGGTAATTACAAATTTTTGAGACATTGCATTATGTTTGCGAAGTTCTCGATTCTATTTGAAATACGTTGTACTTCCACCGTGAATCGAATTTGAGAATGCTACATTTCGTGCAGTTATACTGCGGACCAACCGGCGTCCTACATTTCCCTATATAGACCGCTTGACAACGGAAACACATAAACTTCTAGGTGGTCATAGTCGTAAAACATAACAAAGGAGTACCCGATGAAATTGTAAACTTTTACGGCATCCCCGAGTACTTGTAGGTCTTCCAAAGTAACTGAGTAATGACTTTGCTAAGTGGAATGCAATGCTGTTGGTTATTGTTACACATCTTTTAGAACTATGCGTTTAATAGGTAACGACCTTTGGCCTTCAACAAAAATGTTAAGAACCCAGTGCGGGCTCGAAGGTGTTATAATGTCACATGAAAGATGATTTGTCCCATGACATAATTATACATTTTTGTCTATGCGATGGGGCGAGGGTGGGGGGGGGGGGGGGGTGTGATATCCTCAAATACTTCAATCCCACAAATTATGTTA
This sequence comes from Leptopterna dolabrata, assembly GCA_954871275.1. Lineage (NCBI taxonomy): Eukaryota > Metazoa > Arthropoda > Insecta > Hemiptera > Miridae > Leptopterna > Leptopterna dolabrata. The sequence continues at coordinate 33,195,139 of OX940976.1, forward strand.
CTAAATTTGCAATACATTTTTCCCGATAAAAATTCCGTTCAATACCTAAAAATGCGTGGGACTGGAAAAGCGAACGAATTCAGAAGTTCGTAGGTTTTTGATTGTCTTCAGGCTTCTTTACAAAAAGTGAACATTTGTTGAATTGGCTCATCTTTTGGATAGCATAATATCGTGAGCTTGTATCGAAGTTTTTTTTTTTGTTTTTCTAAGTGATTCTATGATATGTTTAATTTGGATTGTCATTGTACTCGTATTGCCCGTTTTCCATACTCGGAAGAGATTTTTGAGTTAGAATAAGGAGAATGCTTGTCAACTCTCAAACTTTGAAAAAGCAATAGGTAAGAAAGTGGGATCGGTTGTCCGTTTGAGGAAGTTGGCTTTCAGAAGCTGTATTTTGCAATATCTGGGACTATTCATGTATATATGATTCAGGTTCTACACCAAAACTGAGATGTTTTCTTCATTCTACCTTATGAAAAACAAGTTTCCATTTATGAGGAGACACTTCTGAGACGCACTGTACGGTAGGATACCCAAATATGGTTCCAGTTAAGTTAAACTTCTGTTTAACGAACGTTCAAAAGGAAACGACCGAGGTTATTGTAAAGATGCTTGAGTTCAAAAGTGGTTGACACACCTCAGATATTGGAGCGGGTTAGATCGGTACCAAGGCCCCTTCAAACTTGATCCGGTTTCAAGCAAAACGGAAAAGTAATGATGGTTAGTTTCCCGAGAGTTACGCGTTGTTATTGAGCCAATGACCAGTTCGTTACTCTGCATACGGTCACGGTGTACTTGCGTGTAGATGTGTCTAATGTATTGAATCATACGTGAGAATGGATTAATAGGTAAATTTCAATAATTAGACATACATAGTGGCTGAAATTTAGGGTCCATCTAATATTTAATAGACAAGAAAAATGATCTATTCAATTCTTTCTATCTGTAGTACACTGTTTTGAAATCTCGAAATTTCAAGTATAAATTACCGTTTCATGTTGTAATCTATTATCACATTTTTGGACCCTTATCGCAATTTTTTTTTTCTCACCACGGTAAATCATCGGAATGGAATGGAATTGAGGAAATACGTCAAAGGTGGTCCAAATGTAAACCTGTGACCATCGAAATGTGAGAAGTCGGATCCGGAGGCCAACGAAGGTTATGCTAGATGAAGTAGAGTGATGCCACGAGTAGGGTCGGGGAAAACAGACTAATAATTGTGGTAATACCTATTATGTCTACCAAAACTTTTCTATTCGAATAAAACTTGTGGGATTTTTCTATGGTAGTTTAACTTGGGATCTTAGATTGTGAGGATCGGAACATTCGGTTGGTAAGAGTGTTGATGGTGGGAGGGTACTGCTCAAGTGTTATTCGGTACCTGACCTACTCGTACCTGTATGGCTGTTTGCATATATCTTGGAAACTGAGATCATCGACATAGTCGGATTTCATAATATTGTTGCCGAATAGGTGCGCAATTTTTGTACGATTTGAACGAAAGGGAAATGATGGATACGTTTACAGCATTAGTGGAAAAGTTTCAGGTAAAATCCTAATGAATTTTATTAACATATTGCAATTGTAATAAACATGTTGTATCTAATAACCCTGACTTTCCAATATTTGAATAAAACTACAATAATACATTTGAACTCGTGCTTTCACAAGTAGTCTGATATTGGTAGTTACAATTATTGATAGTGTTAGCCAAGGAACACAAATTCATACAGACTATGTTTGACTGGTTTTATTACCAGTTCGAGGAATGTACAGCTCGCTCGCCCACTCGCGAAATTAGATTCTTGAAGCAATTTAACCCGAATACTTAATTATTATTACCAATCCTATGCATCGGCTTACCGAGCTTCGCTAGTACAAACCCATCAGCAATACATTAGCACCTAGAAGGCAGGAAACGTATTAAATCCCTACTGGACAGCGCACCCAATGAACATAGCGGTTATAATGAGACTTGAAAAGGCGTGGTTAGGTCCCCAGTTTCCCTCAATAAAATTGGTACGGTTATCCCACAGAAATCGTTTTGGATTCGTTAAAAACAGGGCAAAAAGCTCTTCCCGTCGAGCTGCGGACCAGCGGCAGACGCTGTTGTACCGCTTTCGAGACCTTCCTTGATTACAGCGACATGTAAATAACTTTCGAGGTTAAGGGTGGCCCGGAAAACCACGAAGACGAGCCTATGGACTTCACGATGGACTCCTATACAGGGGAATCCATAAGAAATTGTATCACAATTTTTAGAGCCGTTCTCGAGATAGTTGCAACTCAGCCTGTTGGCGATTGCAGTACGTATGTAGGATTATTAAATATTGCTGTGAGTGAGACCCCCGCGCATTGAATAGTGGATTTGTGTGTACCAAAGGTATGCACTCTCAACTAAGTATGATAATATGCTAAGGTACGAAATAAGGTCGGCTCAATGATGCCGTCCCTACTCAATTCGAGAGTGCTCAATCCGATGGATACATATGTTGAAGAACTTGTGTGGAACAAATGGCCGTGTCCACATCCTCTATTGTTCCATTCCGCTAGTCGTAGAGCATATCATCGCCCGTCACTGAATAACGCGCTGTTTTGAATAATCCTTCTGAAAAATGTCTCATGGAAGAAAACAACCAGACAGACGTTGTATACAGCTCGTCTTGCATGATTTTGGTTGGGAGTGACCCCCCCCCCCCCTCCCCCTTCACCATTGTTCATCCTTCACACAATGATCCATCTTTACAATTCAGACAATATTGTTATCACGATATCTTGGGGCTACATATCATGATATATGAGGACTATGGGTCACATGCTGCTGATCCCTCGGTGGTGTTGAAGTTCTCATCATAAAAGTAGAAGGTTCAATGGAGTAAGACGTCTACTACTAGTTTTACAATTTTTCAGACCGGTTTCGGCCTAGTAAGCCATCATCAGTGGTTCTTCGCACTTGTATGCCTTCCAGACGAGACAAAGAAAAATTAAGTTAACATTTTAAATACCAGTGAGAAGGACCACTGATGCCTAATTAGCCAAAAGCTATTTTAACTTCACACGACGGTGCAAAACAGTATTTTGCTCATTCTACAACAAATTAATTTATGAACAGTCTAACAAGATACTTCGCGAAATATCGTGGACTAAATCAGCGGCATGTGCCACATGGCTATGCGACTGGGTGATTAAATTATTCAACTCCATCATACGTATGTACCTATCTGTTTACTCTATATAGTAAAAAAACGGACGGTAGACCTACGGTTCTACAGTTAGATCATTTAATAAAGATTAACGTTTGTTTCGCCAAAATTTCCTAAGGAGGCTACTTACCAAATTACAGCTTCATAGAGTGAATATCATAGAAATTAGCTTTAGGTGCCACTCAGCTGATCCGGGGCATGGGCAGCGTCAAGTTAAAGTCCTAAGGAGCCCATATATCAAATTACAGCTTCATAGAGTGAATATCATAGAAATTAGCTCTAGGAGCAACTCAGCTGATCCGGGGCCTGGGCAGCGTCAAGTTAAAGTCCAAAGGAGCCCACATATCAAATTACAGCTTCGTAGAGTGAATAGCATAGAAATTAGCTGTAGGAGCCTCTCAGCTGACCCGGGGCCTGGGGAGTGTCAAGTTAAAGTCCTAAGGTGCCCACATACCAGATTACAGCTTCATAGAGTGAATAGCATAGAAATTAGCTTTAGGTGCCACTCAGCTGATCCGGGGCCTGGGCAGTGTCAAGTTAAAGTCCTAAGGAGGCTACTTACCAAATTACAGCTTCATAGAGTGAATATCATAGAAATTAGCTCTAGGAGCAACTCAGCTGATCCGGCGCCTGGGCAGTGTCAAGTTAAAGTCCTAAGGAGCCCACATATCAAATTACAGCTTCGTAGAGTGAATAGCATAGAAATTTGCTGTAGGAGCCTCTCAGCTGACCCGGGGCCTGGGGAGTGTCAAGTTAAAGTCCTAAGGTGCCCACATACCAAATTACAGCTTCATAGAGTGAATAGCATAGAAATTAGCTTTAGGTGCCACTCAGCTGATCCGGGGCCTGGGCAGCGTCAAGTTTAAGTCCTAAGGAGCCCATATATCAAATTACAGCTTCGTAGAGTGAATAGCATAGAAATTAGCTGTAGGAGCCTCTCAGCTGACCCGGGGCCTGGGGAGTGTCAAGTTAAAGTCGTAAGGTGCCCACATACCAAATTACAGCTTCATAGAGTCAATAGCATAGAAATTAGCTTTACGTGCCACTCAGCTGATCCGGGGCCTGGGCAGTGTCAAGTTAAAGTCCTAAGGAGGCTACTTACCAAATTGCAGCTTCATAGAGTGAATATAATAGAAATTAGCTCTAGGAGCAACTCAGCTGATCCGGGGCCTGGGCAGCGTCAAGTTAAAGTCCTAAGGAGCCCACATATCGTCGGCAAAATGACAAAGTGACGTATCTTTTTTTCACCACCACAAACGGACGTAACTGCGAAAATTCGATTTTTGAGTTAGCTTCATATATGATACCATGGTAAGCAGCTCTAGCAGTTAGCACGAGTCCCCACTCGTTTTCGTTGCTCAGTATCGCAGAAATCGCTTGGTCTCTAAGGACGCATGTCCAGCAATCGGAATTCCCACAACGACAGAAAGGCGTATCTATCAGTTACGTCTCTGTGTCATGGTGAAAATCATTACCTACATCAGTTGCGTCACTTTTCAACAAAGAGGAATACGGGGCTGAGTTTTCGCAAGTCTTCATCAAAGGCCGAGGGAGAGGAAGACCACGCACCAGCAGCGACAACGATGAGCTTCCGAAAGCCTACGAAACGGAATTGAAAATTGCTGCCCCGAAATACAAGGATCTGATGAAGATGTGCAAGGATGGTGTTATCCCCTCGGAATACCATTCGTTCTACCGCAGCCTTCAGACATCCTCTGCTGAACGGGACTGCCTTCCCGAACCGACTGAGGAGGAAGAATCGGACTATGAAAACTGAACTGACGACAAACTTTATTTTTTCTTTATAGTTCGTTCAAAGCCTGTACGCTACTGATTTTATTAGGAAACTACAATTTATTATTACCATCAATTTTTCATTAAAATGCTATCAATTTATTTTTATTTTTTTAAAACAGTTTTACCTGCCTACCGTGTGATTTCCCCCTGCCTACATCAATGATAAGAAAAGATGGTAAAAGTTATTACATGGGAAAAAACACCCCTACCCCTTACAATCCACCACAATTGAAACGCGCAAATGACGTAACTGAAAAAGTACCAACTAACGGCAATGACAGAAGGACGTATCTGCTATTAAGGGCTCCAGGAAGGGCGGAAGGCGACAGTTTGCATACTGGGTTGTGAAACAGGTCAACTACACTCAGGATAACCGATTTTGGGTTGCATTCAACAATTTTCTGATTTTTCCGACGCCTTTGGATTTTCAAACGCGATTTTCTCAAAATGCATTTTTTGCAGTTACGTCCGTTTGTGGTGGTGAAAAAAAGATACGCCACTTTGTCATTTTGCCGACGATATCAAATTACAGCTTCGTAGAGTGAATAGCATAGAAATTAGCTGTAGGAGCCTCTCAGCTGACCCGGGGCCTGGGGAGTGTCAAGTTAAAGTCCTAAGGTGCCCACATACCAAATTACAGCTTCGTAGAGTGAATAGCATAGAAATTAGCTTTAGGAGCCACTCAGCTGATCCCGGCCCTACGCTGCTTAAAGTGTAATTCCTAAGGACGCTACCTACCAAATTATAGCTTCATACAGTGAATAGCATAGGGGCAATTTGAATGGAACACTAGGGCTGGGTTCACATTGACGCGTAATCGACGTAAAACGCGTAAAACACGAAGGCCGTAAAGGTTCGCGTAAAGCGCGTAAAAACGTCAAACCGTCCAAAAGGACAACGCTAGTTACGGTGCTCCAGCCTCCGCCTGCGCAGAACCCCACGCGCAGATCCGTAAAGCGCGTAAATATTTAGATTTATTGATCTTGGACACTCTTATTCAAAAGTCGTCGAACAAAACGAACTTAAACCTGATGAGCCAATCAAATTCAATTACGCGTTTGAGTTTTGTGCGTTTTACGTCGATTACCCGTCAATGTGAACCCAGCTCAACAATCAATACACAGGCTAACTTGAAATCCGAGATCATCGGGGCTGTGGGACTCGTACTGGGTCCAATTGAAGTGGGGGATTGGCATCTTCGATTCCGTAATAGGAGGTAGGTTGGTGGGGACCGTCTGTTAATTTGGTCCAACTTCAATGAAAAGTTCGTAACGAAGAAGAAAAAAACTAGCATTTTATTAAGGGAATTACAAGGAATACAATTCAGTAAATTCCAATGGATAAAATTCACTTTTATTTCATAATATTAAGTATAAATGCAATGCAACAGTGGACTTTCTTTTTTTGACCTGCCGCTTGAAGCGAGTCGGTATAATATATTTAGCCATTAATCTCCATACCTACCTAATTCTTTTTTAGTATTTACAAGTTGTTATCGAATGGCCCCTTCCGTCTTATGCGATTTAATAAACTCAGCCACCATCCCGGCACGATATCTCCAGCCTATTGGATAATCTATCTTGATTGTTTAATGTGAGTGGAACTACAAAAATATAGTACTCAGGCGAATACGATGTATTTTATTGATTATTATTACGAAATGGATATAAATATATATCCTCGGCGCTGCTAGAATTGTAGGAAACTTTCCACGAGAATATGCACTGCAATGAATCCTGAATTTTCAGTACCTGGGTACATGATTTAAGAAAAAAAAAATTGTTTCTTTCCCATTTCAAGGCATTTACAATCAATCCAGAGAGTTAACATTCTTCATGGATATATCTATATACAATTATCTTCGCCACGACACAAATAGTTTGGATTTGACACACGAAAAAATGAATTCGTAGATGGCGGTTTCCGAAACGAAAAACGGTGCCACGGCATGTAGTTTTCGTGTATAGATATTTATACAGCCCTTCTGCGTCGGTTTCACCTAATTTCGATGATTCATTCGGCTGTGAACAACAAACTTTGTAATGGTAGAGGGGTTTAACTTCGCCGCCCATACAGCGTAGTTTCCCCATCTCCATCCTCTAGAAAGGTAGGTAGGCAGTGTGACAGCTGCCCCCATGAGACACTGGTTTGATTATAACGCAATGTCTCCAGGAGTTTACGATTCGTTTCGGCGAATCGACCACCCATTCAGTGGCGTGTCAAAAAGATCGGGAAGAGCCGGCATACAAGCTGGACGGGATTCCCATATACAATCACACTCCATCGTAATGGTACTACTGAGAATTGTTACTGGTGGAGAACTTAGCTCCTTATCAATATCACTTGGCGGACTTGGGCACAAAATAAAAGGAGAAAAGTCGTTGTCGGAGGTTCTGGTCCAGGAAAGTTCATCTGAACAGCCTCTGGGTGACTAACCCCCATAATAAGATGGAACAACTGGAATATAAAAACGTACAAATGAAAGTAGTTGACAGACGTTCTGGTTCAGGAAAGTTCATCTGAAAAACCTCTGGGTGACTAACCCCCCATCATAAGTGGGAAAAAAAAGAATCAACAAATTGGCATTGAACGCCGGGCATTGAGCGCCTTAAGAATAATAATAAGTTTGATAATAATAATAATAATAAGTTTGATTTGATGACGCAAAAGAAAATTGAATGGCCGAAGTGTATATTGATAAACAAAGGGTTATTAAGAAGAGGATTCCTTCTGGACCTCATAGCTATTCATTCTGGAAAAGCTCTCAAAAAGTGGAGGGGGTACCGAGGATAAAATCCAGCACGTACCCGCCAACCACGCTCTGCTACCATGTAATGGATGAGGGGTTTAAAGTCGCCGCCCATACAGCGTAGTTTCCCCCTCTCCGTCCTCAAGAAAGGTAGGGAGGCAGTGTGACAGCCGCCCCCGGAGACACTGGTTTGATTATAACGCAATGCCTCCAGGAGTTGACGATTCGTTTCCGCGAATCGACCACCCTTTCAGCAAAGATCGGGAAGAGCCCGCATCCAATATGGACGGGATTCCCATACCTATACCGTCACAACTTGTAGGTACCTTATCAAGAAATAGGTAAAAACGTACCTACCAACAAAATTCAAAATAATCATCTTCCTTCAAATGAAACAGGTGGAATCATGAAACAGTGTTGTGGTATCATGAAACTAGGTTTCAACAAACTGGATTTCACGAAGCCATGCGTGATCATAATTCTGTTCCCAACTTTTCCCTACAAGTGATATATTTATGTAGGCTGAAGTCATTTATACCTTATGGTTCATACTGCTGTTGATGAAGCTTTTCGGTTGAACTTCGGGGCCTCATTGTGAACGAGCGGCTGAACGTACGATGCTCGGTTGGTTGTTGAAAATCCTGAAATTCGGAATAAGTCAAGAAAACTTGATAATTACACCCTTATACTGTAAGCTGTCAAGCTGCTTTCGAAATTGTCAACCCATGTTTCAACCCCTAGAGATTACTGACAGTAACGCTGAGCTGCGAGGGCCAACTGGACACCAAATGAGACCGTCTACAAACCAAATTGAATTTATTTTGATTCTTGGTAACTAAGGAAAGCAATGCGTTCGGCGACAAAAATTTTTTTCATCACATTTTCGGGTTCTTCGTACTTTGAAACGCAAACCATCAAATTCACATTTTTCCCGTGCTTGATACAAAGGTTTTTTGGTAGGTACTGAAATAATCAACCAGGAATGATCATCTTTGAATTTTTGTGGATCAACAGTTAACCGCAATTCGCCATGTGTGTAAGTGAATGGCAACAAATTATTTCCTGCTGAAAGTTTTATATGTTGGTACGAAAATTATTCGCTAATATGGTCATGCTGCTTGGCTAGAACATTATTGCTGCATAAGCTACGCAGGCTATACCGCTAGTTTTCAACAACGTAAACACGAATTAGTATCCACTATTTCGTGCAACGCAGAGGTCATCCTCTAATTTTCTTTATAAACTCAATTATGCAACCTGTGTTCTATCCAACGAACTCACCAATAATTCTGGATATGCTGGAATATCTATGAACAGGAATAGTAAGTTCCAGTTGTATTTTGTGCATTTAAGACTTCCTGGTTTTAAATTTAAAATCCTTTGTATAAAAACGTCAGAAAGCAGAAACTACAGCATAAAGCATATCACCTGTGCGCCTTTTAAAACTGCAGTCGTATACCAGTCACCAGCGATAAACAGGAAGAAACGCCTATTTGCCCCCTTGAACAAACCCTTCGTAGATCCCAGAGACAGAAGAAAGTGGTAGAGCGTTTGATTGAAAAGTGATGAAAAGATAACAAAAATCCAACGAGTGGTGAACGATTTTTGTACGATGATAACTGGCGAAGATAAAGTTCCGTAGCAACGAATCGGTTGTAAGCGAAAATCATCAGAAATCACAGAAACAGCAAAAACGCTTGCATACGAGTCTGCAACGCATTGGGACATTTTCATGTCTTTACCTATTGCTTTTGACATTATTAATATTAAGAGGTAGGTACCTAATTTCAATAAAATAGACGATTCCGGATTAATTATCTTCTACACTCACGATCATTAGTTTGTAAACAAAATATGAGAACAGTTATGCCCATAGCTCCGCTATTCGTATAGTCAATATGTTATGGAGAACATGAAAATGTTCGTTAAATCGAGAGCTTTCCAACGAGTGGTGAACGATTTTTGTGGGTTAAAAAGTGTAGAAAATGAACAAACCTAACAACGGGGTCGTTGTAAGCGGAAATCATTATAAAGGCACTGTAACACAATTTCGTTACGCAATTTCGTGGCAGTTCTTTGTGCTATGTGCCAGGGCAAAGACATGAAAATGTCAAAAACTTGTTCACTCGTCCATTATTTGCATTATAATTCTTTGTGGGTGGGAAACTTTTTGAAAAGGATTGCCAAAAGTTAACAATGGGGAGTGGGAAACTTTTTGAAAAGGATTGACAAAAAGTTAACTTGGTCACTTCAAACAATTATCGCTCCTACGGTGTTCGGCAGGAAGAAATGGGAAGTCGTGGTATTCGAAATTATTCGCCCGGAGAAACCATTTCTTATAAATTTAAAACAAGTTACGATCCGACCCAGATACAAGCGTTTTAAAGATTCATCTCACGTTCGAGGTTTCTTTGTTATTCTTCGTAGCGCGACGTAATCCTGAACTGACTTCAGGTAGTTTTCGCTCATCTGTTTAGGAGGGAGCGCTCCAGAATAAAATATCAATCCGTGGCACAACGACGAGACAGACGAAACTTGTCATTTTCGGAGAGCTCTGTCAACTCCATCAAGTTGGCCAGGGATGGGAAATGAGTACTGGTATAACTATTGGGTGTGTATTATACTAATAAATTCATATCTCCCATCCTGTATGTATTTTCAAATTCGTACCTGTCTACCTATGATGACCTCATCCCCCAAGCACGTTCGAGAATAAGTAGTACCGTACTTGAAGACACACTCAATAATTGTACTCAAAATACTCTCTGGCTTTCTCAGCCTTCTAATACGGCCAGTTGTTCACATTTTTAACACGTTTGAATCACAAAACCCTTTTATATTATGGATCTGTCCTGACAATTCCGTAAGCCTGTCGCTGGATTTAGCCCTAGGTCCCTTTGTACTCCCTTCATCTTCAGGTAGGTAACTCTAATTTTCACGTAACATTCACCGTGAGTCAGACTCTCATTAGTCTGCTGCCCTATATAGGTAAACCTCTTCCTATGACAGTGGTTCTCAATTTGGGGGGCGTGAGCAATTCTGGGGGGGTGAGAATCTCAGTTCAGATGAAGTTTATTGTTGCCCGCAGGTGACTAACAGAACACACAAGCATTGGTCTTAAGTTACAAGGGCGCAGTACAAAAAATATAATGATAGATTCAGACTGCATTGCAGTGTTCTTGGAAAGTTCAGCTTTGGAAACGTCGGTTAAAGAAAACCATTCCTAGCTATTTTTCGTTTTGCCGTTTAAATGAATTGTTGGATGATTGTAAGGAACCTCCTGATGGTTTGGATCAATTAAAAAATATGATAACGTATGTCACCTGGACGCCCAACTGGACGAATTCCAGCGGTACATCCCTAGTGACACAAACAGACTAAGTTAACAAGGTCTCCTTTTTCCACCGATGTAGGCACACTGCCCCCAAACATACAAGAAGAATCAATCTCTTGAAAAACAATCCAAAGCAAAAAGAAGATTTTGGTGGCATCAGCCTCGAAGAATTCTGGTTGAAGTATAAACCACATATCCCTGTGTTGCAAGGGAAGCTCTCACATTGCTTATCTCCCTTGCCAAGACTTATCCTACTTGTGCGAAGCAGGGTTTTCTACTCCGTCGGTCACCAAACAAAATTCAGAAATCGTCTGGACGTCGAATCTGATTTAAGATGTTCACTGTCATCATTGTAGCCGAACATAAATAATTTAATCTCAACTCAAATGAGCCGCTACCATCCTTCACATTAGATTTTTACATACATTGTGGTTTTTATATTCGGGCGTTTATTCACTTTTTCTACGTTTATTATTATTAATCTTATAAGTCTACGTATGAAATTGATTAAAAACTATATAATTTGCTTATCAACACTATTTTATCGTTTTTGTTCACAAAAAGCCCTTGATTTTGGTAATTTTGTAGGAGATTTGGTGGAACAGGGGCGTGAATTGTTTTGCAACTCAAAACAATTTGAGAAAACCCAGTTGTAATACTTTTGCTGTTCGCTTGTAAAATGTTGTACTAACTAAAGTGTTCAGTCATCTCTTGTACTCAAGTCAGGCAATGAACTACATTCCAACGCTACAATATTGATTGCTTGGCAGACTTCGGTATCTTTAAGATGCGACCATGCCACACTTGCGCTGCAGCGTTTAGAGTATGAACCAGCTGGTGTGCGAATTCCACTTCCCCATCTTGATTCGAGATAAGTTGATGAAATTCCCGTGAAGCCGCTCAAAAATCATCAGGGTAATATATATAATGGAATATAACGATTCGAATGGTTGAAAAAAAAAAAAAAGTTTTCAAACAGTGGTTTTTGGTCAACAAGAAAACAAAACAAAAATGTCAACAATCATATCACCAATATAAAATAACAATATTATTTACAGAACGCTTAGGTAGAATAATTAAATTATTAGTAAATTAGATCACAATCTTGTCATTGGAAAAATAGAAAATTAGCCACATAAACGATGACATCATTACTAGTATGTGTTAGTTGAACTAGCTGTTGAGGTTATGGACGGAGTTGGTCGTTCCTCTCTCATATTATGTAGTACTATGAGAGATATGTATTAAATTCATCATTCTGCTCACTATTCGGGCCATTTAATATTTCTTGGGTTATACTGGTTATTCAGATTTAATGAGACAAATGAACACGATGTTCTGATGGAAAACCAACACTTTTATCTTCCCAAGCCTTCAACCCCCAAAAGTCACTTCAACTAATAATGAGAGCATAATATTCACCAAACGACTTTTGGGACTTTGTAATACAATTTGCAACAACTCAGGGGTTTGAGCTTGGGCGAAATAACAGAGTTAATTACCAATCAGAACCTTATAAATAACGGGATACATAGGCGCTACGAATGTTCACACCGAGAGGCAGGTTCCTATATATCAAACTAAAGAAAAATACAAATAATCATAAAATAAACTACAAACTAAATACATTGTCTTATAATTCTTGATTGATTATTTCAGACGAATGATTTTTCGGTAACTCATTTACCGTTGTTGGCTAGCACCGTCAGGCAGCTAGATTTGAATATAAAATTAATTTGTCAATAAAATACACTTGACACACTATAAAAACGAATTGTTAACTAGGTTATATTAAATTGTGGAGGGTGGTGATATTCTGTGGAAAGTAGCCAAGTATGATTTAAAGGTTCGAATAAATTATTGGAGGGGTCAATTTAAAATTAATGAAAAACAGGTTATGGTTTAAAAATTTCAAATAATTTTCAAGGAATCAGGTTAATATAATGATTATGATCATGTTGAGATTTTTGGATGGTTCAGTGAATAATATCGTATTAGGGTATATCGTTTTGTCATGTAGCTAAAATAACTTTCAAACTAAAGCCCACAATGTCACAGCATCATAATAGTAATACTAGGTATCTATATTATCTGCTACTCTTATTCGTAACTTACCTAAGAATAATAGTTGAAATACTGGCTTAAAAAAATATAATATTCTCTCCGAAAAATAAATATCTGCTATCGTAAAGTTCTTCTTACGTTGATAGTGGGCAAAAATCTTCTTACTGCCAAAGTTCTTGAATTATTGTATTCTGGTTGGGTTCTAGAGGATGGGATGGTGGCATCGAATCAGTGTAGTGTCAATTTGTGAACGTATGATGGTTTGAAAGGTTAGATAATCTACCTCCGATTCAAAACTTATATAGTAACCTAACTAATTAGTTCGAGTACTGAACTTTCAAGGTGGGATAGCTCATACTTATAATTAAAAGAATTTGGTTTCATTTTATGATATGTACGGCAGTGTGAGCAGTTTCTCAATATGAGAACTGTCGGTCCTGTTAATGTCAGCCGATCTGGACGTCCCATCGACCGTCGCGTTGATTTGCACGATGACGTTAAACACGTGACGTTGTTGTTGATTTGGTCGTTACGTCCATCAAGCAGTTGATCGCTCAACGTCCAGTCAGGTGCAGACGCAGGAGTCCTGTATGTTCTTTTTAACCCAGTTAAGGTAGCTGGTGACTCTGGTGTAGACACCGGGGTACCCCGGCCGACCGCATCCCACGCCCCACGATACAATGCCTGCATAAAAACCGTTCATGCATTAGTCAGCATTCATAATAAATTACTATAACATCAATTATTACCTGTTGTGACGAAGTACTTGCGCATCGTCACGGGAGCAGTTACGCGGAGCAGTTCTCCAAGTAACGGTTCTCATCCTTTCCCCTACCAACTTCCGAACATCGTTTCTTTCCTTTGCTTCATTACAGCTCTATTTTCCTTACTGCATAATTTCATAATTTTGCGATTCAATCCCATACTGGTTAATAATTAACAACTCGATGCTGTCTTTCCCCCGCCTCAGTTCATTTGGAGCCATTCAGAGCCATTCAGTTGAAGTACTTCAACTTGACTGGGTTATGCACCTTTGAATTTCTCATTTATCGAACTCCATTTTTTACAGCCAGCCTCAGCGGCTAAAAAAATTCTAAAAATAGGTATGTAAATCAAGAGAATACTGTTTCCTCGATAGACCATAAGATAAAACCTTATCTTATTGATATTTTGCAGATAGGTACATGTTAACTAGAGATACCTACGTAAGTAAAGTTGTGTTTTGCGATAAACAGGTATTTTCTTCAATAAGTATCCAATGTTTTAGGTACCTGTCCAATTCTAGGAGCCTCCTCTTCTGAGATTCGTGCCTCAAAAACGGCCGAAGCCTGATGGTTACAATGTATCACTATCAAAACAGACTTACTCATTTATTGTACTTGCTAGTTGTTTCACACAGACCCAATTTACATGCAATGAGTTCTTTGGTACCTATGTAATTAGTGAATGGAATATGGATTGAAATGATGAAGTAGATCGGAAGGGAAACTAGAAGCTAATACAAAATTTTAAAGTTAACATGTTTGAGAGGTGAAACAAGATTGGATCGCTAGTCAGTCGCTACCAATAACCATGAGATTATGTCAAGTGTTAAGTGCTAGCAGTTGGTTCCGGAAGCAAGTAGACCAGTATCGAAGAGATGCAATTTGAAGTCATAAGTTGATTGAAAACCACGTATTCTCCCTTTTTTTCATCATTCCTAACTGAAGTTAAACGGTACCTACTGACATACTAATCCTGCAATGACCCTGTTTTTTTTAGTTCATTTGAGCATGTTGAGGCGGATGTTCCATAGATTTTCATCAAAATTGAACTGTAGGTAACTTTAGATTTTGTCTTAAAACGCCCAAGTAATTGGTGATAAATATCTAGAAATAGATAAAAAGAATCCGCAAGACGATAGCAGACTGAATAGACTCCGCCGAATGGGTAGATAGTTTTGGCTTCCTCACAAATATTTCATAAGGAATTTACTTAGTTCCTTAGTTCTAAGTGTCATCAAAATCGGTTGAACAGAACTGAGAATCACTAAGCCGCCTTATGAGTGCGTTCGCTGAATCTTCTCGATTGCACAGTGACTCTGAGCTACACCTGTGTGATCCCTAAAAGATTGGTTAAAGTTGATTCAGTAACTTTGATGTTACCAGCTCATGAATGAGTTCACGTTTCAACGAATGTGGTGAAAAAAGTTGCGAGTTCCAATGAAATTAATTTGGGGCCCTCTGCAATTGGACTTCATGTTCAGCATGACGAAAAAGATATTGCTATTGATAATACTTTCAAAGGCACAGATATGAATTATAAGTACCTAAAAAGTGAAGGTAGGGACTTACCAACTATTTCATACTTCTCACCCCCATTGTGCACCAACAACGGTCCTCCACTGTCACCCTGTAACAAATAACATTATTTATCATAAATCCAGTGATTTCCCGAACCGATTGCTCAACACTCACTTAATATTTAAATAGCATTGATATAGGTAGTAAGTAGCTACTAACGAAACAACTAACATACAAGTGACTGTTTTAATAGTGGCTACCTTTGAGACGACGTTAGTGGATAGATACTTCAAATTTATAGGACCGCTCAAAGTACATAGATAATCAACAGGATAATAATGTGCGTTTTATTGTAATGAAGCGCCTTCAACTGTGAGATTCGCCCAACAGGGGGAATTGCTGTAAACCCTGTCAAGAACAAACATAATGGGGACTCATTCAAATCTTTGAACTAATTTCAGAACCATAATGAACCAGTAAAACATCACTTATAAAAAATAATATAATCCTCTGACTTGTTGAATATGTAAACAAGCCAATGTAATGTACGTACGTAACTACCTAATATTTCCCAGACATGGCGCCTTTTTTGACGATATCAAGTCATTAAAAGTTCTATGGGGGTGCCACTGTCCGCCTACGCATCGTGTAACTTGAGTTGTGAGAATGGAAAGCATTCTACCTACCAGTTTAGATAAACAGTATTACACAAGAGCTCGGGATCAGCGTTATGTAAACATAAGTTAATTTTTCCTTTCACCGATCTTACGTGACGCTACATCTAGTCAAAAACTCATCTAGTGAGGTTGTTAAACCTACCTACCCACTGTCCTTCAACTTTCCTCCGTAAATGGGGCCCCCGAATTCCGACTATTACCTACCCATTTCTACGGTGTACAAGCCTTTCATAGATTTCAAGTTCAGCCCAAGGCAGTAAGTCCCTACCACTCAGAATATATATAACTCATGAAGTGGAAGTATAAATCCATCACAGATACCTGTGTCCCTATTATATACGGTGTATACAATTGAATACCTTGCGACAAGGTTCACTCTTCCCACAGCATGCCACAAAACATGCTCTCTTCCCTGAAGAGGCCAAATAAATAGTGAACTATTTGAGAAGGCGAACAATTGATGACACTAATGTTGGTAAAGCTTTGGATATCCAAGGTTATGTTATTATACTTAAACTTGGAAATATTGTTAGGAGGAAATAATATGGAGACAACAGTCAATATCAGTTGGTCGCGAAAAGTCGTGTACAAAACCTTTCATAATTATTAATTTATTACATTGAATCTACTGTAAGAATGTGATTAAACTGAAATGTAATGATAATTATGGAGAGTACAGAATACAGACTCTTCACACCGACAGAATATGGGTGGGGGGGATGATCAACACTAGTCTTCGTTAACCATTTTTTTTCGCGGAGTTAAAAACTATAATATATAACCAAGACTAGTGTTGGTCATTAACCCCCAAAAACCTAATATACATATATCGAATAGTCAACGTCAGGTGATACGGGTCTGGAAGTGTATATAGCGAACCCTCATATTTGAACTTTCTCGTCCCTCCAGTTCGAAAGTTATCGTGAACAACGGTTCAATTCACACGTAGGTGTGTGCATAGGACTAGTGATATACCTAAATAACAATCCCCAGCAGTCGTCGATAAAGTCGCGACTCACGATAACGTGACGAGCCCCGAAGTTACTTTTGTTTCTTATGCGCCAGCGTCGACGATTTCTCTTTTCTCGGTTTTGGCTGTTCATTGAGTCTTATAAACTAATCATCCCAAACTGTGGTCCAGTTTAACGGCTGTTCATTTCAAAACTAGTGGGCCAGGTAATTCGACCAAAATATTTATTGCATTGTTTTCTGACTTCTGAATTTTCCTTCATAGTAAATCCGTTGGAAATAGTGAGGAAGCGAAATGACGAATGTAAGTAGAGCCAAGGCTTCAATCACCGCTCGCTTTGAGTAATTGAATTTGTCCATGTGCAACGGGTCCTTGAAATGAATGTCAATTCCCACACGCTAAATCAACAAACCGATCATTTTTCTAATTAGAGTAATCGTCTTTGTAATCCTGTTGCAGGTTGGGCGCAATGATCCAACTAACATGGATGCAACAAAGTACTTTCGAATAAAAATTGTTAGCTAATCTTGCTAATCTTTTGCTAACTTCTTGTAGGTAAAGAACTAATAAGAGACAATAAATTCCTAGCTACATTAGACAATTTTACGCAGCTCTCTCAATCTCTTCAATTTCAGAAGTGCTGTATTCACATTCGTGTTGCAGGCTTTAAGACTCGAGAAACTAACTAGCTACGTCTGAGACTCGGATGTGAATTCGGCAGTTCTGAAATTGAAGAGAATGAGAGAGTTCTGAAATTTTGAGGAATATCAGGTTCTCAAAATTAGATTTCGATGGACGTGTTGAGCAGTTGTTTCGTTCGAATTTTGGAAGACCACTTTCTCTTAGTGTGCTGCAGGTAATTATGATTGTGAGAAAGTCAAGTGGGTAAGTAAATTAGGGATCATGTGCGATCACCTATCATTTTTTTCAATTAAAATGACGTCAGAAATTCATGAAGTGGTGCAATACAGGATATGCATCAATGTCGTTAAATCGGCTACCATTTATAGCTTCTTCCAATGTGGAGATCCTCTCAGATATCACAACGATACTTATTCCAACTTATAGTGTAAGCAGAATGCTCTGAACAGTCTACTTGTGCTTCTTATCTGGCTTAGATAACTAGATCTAAAGTCCGATTCTTTAATTCCAAGCAGAAAGGAAAATGTCTAGATATTGCCATAAACATCTAGATATTGCCATAAACATCAATTATCGCACATAAATATTACTCGTATATTATGTAATCAGTGAGCTGTTATAGGTTTGATGTCAAATCTAGGATCAAGCCAAACACGATCTGAGTGGTTTTTACGCCTAATTATATTGGAGTTTGTCCACACTTCTCGCCATACACATCTTGTTTATGAGATTGTAAAGGATCTTCTCACCTGGCAGGAGTCCTGGACGCCTTTGCCGGCGCAGACCATGTTCTGGGTGATTCTGTTAGGTCGGTACTTGGACGCTCTGCACTGCCCCAGTGTTAGGATCGGGACTTGGACTTCCTGCACGATGTTCGCCAGGGCTCCGCCTTCCGACGTTCGCCCCCATCCAACCACGGTACCGATCTTACCGGCCGGGTCGGACCCTGAAACAATGAGAAAACAACAGCGTTGATTATTTCTATCGTCGAAAATCATCTCATAGTTGTTAATGGCAATTTTGGTTTGAAATAACAACAATAAAAACAATAATTCAGCACAGCAACAACAATTCCTACATTGTGTTTGCTCTGATAGGGAATTGAAATGATTAAGGAAACTGTGATTCCATCTTTATTCATGGTAGAATCGTGGTGTTTCTTGTACATTATGAATAGTTATTTTTCAACTACGCAATCTCATCATCTGACATGCCTGTGAAGATGACAATTTTTGGTTTATTATTCTGTGAATGATACTCCTATGTATTCGCTCAGCTTAGAATTTTTATAACACCCCACACAATTTTTTCTTTTACGTTTCAAGGTGCGTAGATTCCAGAAATGCAATGCCCGTCCGCCGTACGCCGTATCATCCATATACCGACTAATTTATTTTCGGTCTTCTTTAAAATTCGTTCTTTCGCACACAGGCTCCATTTGGGCCATAGCTATGTCCCGACACTTTCAGCCCGATCGGAATATGTCCAGGGGTGTTATGGGTGAAAAATTTGTGTAAAAATAGGGTTTTTTGGTGTTTTAGTAACATGAGCTTGTAAGGTATCGTTTTCCATTTTTTAGGGCGAGGAGGCCTAATATGAAGTCGATTTTGACCAACAAGCGAAGAATTGTACGTTAAGTTCTAACGTCTAAATGTTGAGTTAAATGTTGGTCTGAAATCGTTGTTCTTCCGCACACACGCTTCATTTTGGTCCTAGTAATGTGCTTGGAAGCTCGCCAGCCCGATCGGAATACACCCATGGGTGTTATGGGTGAAAAATAGGTATAAAACTAGGATTGCAGGTGTTTTTTCTTTTTGTTTTTTTGAGGTTCAGTTAACGTGAGCTTGTGAGGTATCGCTATCCACGTTTTTTAAGGCGAGAATACCGAATGTGAAGTTGATTTGACCAGAGAGTGAAGAATTTAAGTTGTAACGAAGGTTTGGCTCCCAAAATGCATTTTTATGGGTCAAAAACCTGGAAAATGGTCTGAAATGGCCATAAATTTGTACAAAAACACTAGAAGTAGTATCAAAAGGTAAATCAAGACAATTAAATGGCACTACCGATGATCAAAAATAATTCGTCAAAAGCAGGAGCCTAATTAATGTTTTTGGGGGCCAAAATTGCTGGAAATCATCAAAAATAGCTATGTCAATCATTGCACATGAAAGAAACAACAAATGAATTGTCAAAATTCTGTAAGCATGTCCAATAGACCCATGCGACAAGGTCTTTGCAGCGTTTTTAGTTTTATACCGCCTTTTTAAAGTCGGTTTTGATTTTTGTTAAAAAGTTTTTATTTTTTCATTTTTAGTGCGATATTTTTTTAGTAATATACCTCATGCTATGAAGTAGGTACTGTACTATCACTACTGGGACATCCACTGACTATTTCAGGCATTGTCTGTCAAAGCACTATAAATCGAAGAGTATATATAACTGGCTTAGTACAGGACCAGTACTACTTTTTTTAAACTTAAAACACTAGTATGGGACACTGGGGGATGATCCTATTTCATTCGAAAAAAAACATCAATCGAAATCGGTGCAGTTCCTAGTTTCGGAACAACCGCCGGACCAACATTTAAAAAAAAAAAAATAACAATATAGAGACAGGTCGACTTGAGAAAGTCCTCCTTTTTTGAAGTCGGTTGAAAAATCTTAATGAATAATAATAATTTAAAAAAAAAGGTGCTGTAGGTATTTTTGAATTTTGAGGTACCTGATGATTTGTTTTTCAAATTATCGAAAGTACATATTGTTTGGAAAGGGGCATTCAATATTTCGGAGTCAGATTTGTTGTAAGTAGTTGAATTGTTGGATGTCATTGGACGCCTTCAAAATCGCGATACGCCCTTTAATTTTTTCTGATCTGTGACTGTTTATCGACGAAATTGGTGAAACCTGGTTAGATGTGCAGGTTTCAGTGAGCCGTGGGGGGAAAAAAATACAGAATACAAAATATATGGGCTGTGTAATAAATTACGAGCCTTTCATGTTGGAATACAAGAAATAGTAGTTTTGTTACCAGTGAAGGGTGGGGCGGAGATGTTGAAATGATGCAAGGTCAGAAGTCAGTATCCAACTGTTATAATAGACGACGAGCTGTGAGGCTAAAAGTAAAAGTGAACGGGAACCCCCGCAGGGTTGTGGCGGAAGAGAAAGTTTTCGCGAAGGGAAAACAGCCAGCAGATTGTGGCGGGGGCGGGAGTGAGCTGTGCGGAATGGCGGTGGATGTCTCTCGAAAACACCGTTAGCTCCAGGTCCCTCCCGCGCAACTCTGCAGCAGTTGAGCGTCGTCCTACCACCGCCTACTGCTATAACAGTATTCAAACTCCCATGAAAATGAGTTGGGAGCAGGGCCGGAAGCGGAAGCGCGCCCTGGATTTTCTACTGACGCCCTCGACGCAGAAACCTTTTGTGAATTTTGGACCGAACTGGCACTAGCAGTTGGGGGTTTTATCAGAATTTTCGAATTCAGGCTGTACTTCAAAAACGTGCATATACGATTATAGGATTAAGCAGATTTCGGAGGATTTACTCAGAAGACACTCGTAGGTAGGTATGGCGGTATACAAGAAAACGGACCATGAAAGGGATAATCAAATGTCGCGATGAGCTGCTTTATCTGAACTCTGTCCCTAAGATCCGCTACACAATATATCCGTGTGCCACCACCACAACCATACCAACCATACGCATGCAATGGAGGACACAAGACACACTGCTCAACATTGCTAAATATTGGGATTGATAAGAAGAAAATTGTTTGGTGAAAGTAACTTTGAGCAGACCTGGACTGATTTTGAAAGGGAGGGTGTGGTAAAACCTGTACAGGTTTACGAGGGAAGCCTGCTCGTACCGACGCTCACTCATCTTGGAGTTCAATTACAGCCAAGTTACGACTTCCAATTTATAACTTAATTCTGTAGGATACAGGAAAATATGTACAAATGAAATTATTACCTACCATGTAAATTAGGTTTTAAATGTGCACTATGTAAAAAAAAAGGAAACCTATGTCATGTACACAAACAGATGCATACTAAATAAGATATGTAAACATACTTCAATTAATAAATACTAATACCTATCTGTTATCTACCTATTACCTAACAAATTACTTACTGTGTGATGCAGTTGAACTGCGGCTGACGATACATTATATACCATTGTCTAGCGTTATGTTACTATTGCTAAGTAAAAACTACTATATGAAATTCAGTGAAGTATATTTCATTCATTCATTCATTCATAATAAGAATAAGTAGCGAATGAGCGAAGCGTATTTGACCTTCTGCTTCTGCTTTGAGCTTCGGCTGGAAGTAGCTAAGTAATTAGGGTGTTCCCTAATCCGCAGAGTTTTTGAATTCCTATAAGATACTTTTCAATCATCACGAACCTACCTGTACGCCTGTCTGTTCTAATTGAAAGTTCTGTCGAGCTCTTCAGCCTAAACGAATGGTCGGATTATCGTGACTTATTTTGCTACCTAACTAATTCATCGGCAAGTGATGATGCACGAATTCGTTTTTAAAGGAATATTTTGGGTGGTTTTACAGGCGAACACCTTGCCGAGTAGGGTTTTTTGGTCGTGAATAAGCGAAACCTGGCGCAACTTTCTATGTCGATCCTTAATGGAATGTTGCGTGCTGGAAAGAGCGAATTTCCTCTCCGTAAACTTTAATAATAAGTTGTTAATTTATATTCAGGAGGAACCCATAATATCATACTCAGTAAGCTAAAATAAGACAAACCGTGCAATAGCCCCTAACGTAATTCAACGTAACGTAATTTAGCAACTGAAATGTCTAGCGTACCGTTGCCAATATGCGTGAATCTAAAAAAATAATAGTTGATAAACCTACATTTTGAGGCCCCAAATTAACTTCACCCGCCATTCGAGGTTACAGCAAAACTTTGACGATTTCAGGCTTAAACAACATACAACCAATCAATTAAACAAAACGCCTTGAAATAAAAGTTGTTGTTGTAGATGAAATTTTGCATTGAATGAAATTGAAGTCATCTCTCAGGGTAAACTGTTTTATTAGGTATATTCGGGATTTAAAGAATCGAAATTCTATACCTAGTTATTTTTCAACCCAAAAACTTTGATCGTAGTTTTTGACAGTTTTATCCTGATGGCTTACAATGAAAGAATCCGTGGAAATGAAAATTCAAAAACACATCAAACCATTTGAAACCGTTGAATTTTTTATTTAATGCATTAATTTATTTGTTTCAGAGCTGGTTATTAAAATCCATTATTAAATTTGGTCCATGAACAGGTATATATGAAGCAATAGCCCCAACACATTGAAAAAAAAAACCAGTCATGCAGCATGGCTTAATGAGCGAATTTTCAAAGAAATATTCGAATTAATGGCTATGGTTTTGTTTTGCTTCGAACTCTCGTCTTCAATTAATACTTCTCACATTTTTCAATCTGACCACTCTAAGGGGGTGGGGGGGGGGGTAAGAGTTTAAAGATTATCCTAGTTTTGGGTAATTTTTGCGCACTTTAAATGCTCTAATTTAAGAACGGATTTAGATATCTAAAATCCGATTTCACCATCGTGTTCAGCGTGCAAAAACCTTTAAAATGAGGGGTCACTTGTTAGAAAATAACATTTTGGGGATTTTTGGGTAATTTTTGCGCACTTTAAATGCTCTAATTTGAGAACGGATCAAGATATCTAAAATCCGATTCCACCATCGTGTTCAGCGTGCAAAAACCTTTAAAATGAGGGGTCACTTGTTGGAAAATAACATTTTGGGGATTTTTGGGTAATTTTTGCGCACTTTAAATGCGCCAAAACCCTCCTTAGAGTAGGCCAATTTCGCCCATCTTCGAACTTAGCCTTTCGATTGCCAAGATAGATTTTTTGTGCAAATTTGAGCTGTTTATCTCAATTCTATCGAGAGTTATCGTCTGGAGTGACACATATATAAATATATATATACATATAAAAAAGTGTTAAATTTCAGGAATCGTTTTAGAATGGTCTGAAACGGATTTCTATGAAGAAAATTTCCAAAAATTTATATTATTTAAATTTCGAAGCCATTGCAATAGCTTCATTTTCTTTTAAAATTCGCTAAAAGTGATTGAGCCTCAACAAGGGATGGATCTGAAACGGAGTTGCATTGAGACGTTTTTCAGAAATGAACGTAGGTTAATCACAGTTTGTTCTGGATTGGGTGCAAAAGCGAATTTCTCCCAGAAACATCAGTAAAAATTGATTAATCGATTGGCTGATGCGAAACGAATTCAGGACCCATAATATTATACTTAATAAGCCAAATGGGAACAACCGAACAATAGTTCCTAATCGTAACTAAAAATAGCTAGTAGCTTTTGCGTAATAACTAGTTTTGCGCTGAATCCAACTGATAACCATTGGTATTTGAACAAAAAACAACTACCTTTGGTCGGTAGTTGTACCTGTGGTAGGTACATGGTGCCATGCTGTTAATTTAAAACATTTTAACATTTCTGTTCCCCGCTGTAATAAAATTTTTACTCCAACTCCATACTTTGGTAACTCAAAATGGAGTACAGAAAAAGTCACAGTTGCAGAGCCTAATAACTGTGAGTGTAATTACTCACAAATATCAACACAGCAAGTATGATAGGTTTAGGTACTTATTTTTGTTGTTCTGTTCGGACGGTTTTGCGTGACTGTGTGGTTCTCATCCGTTCGCCCTCGATCACCATAAAGAACACACCTGGACATTCACGATCACTTCCGACCTTATTTTCACTAAATCCTTCAACGGCCCCAAAATTCTCTGGCGAGCTTGGCAACGGGGTAGTAATGATGTGAATGTAATAACTGATTTTGGTGTCCCAATTTTAAAGCCCTCTTTATTAAATTGTACCGTTTGTTTGATAAACCGAAAACCGGGCGGAAAATGGAACTGGAAGCCCGTGTTTTTCATACCGAAAATCCGCCATCACTCTGGTTTGTACTCGAGTCTCAAAAAACACGACTAAAACGTAAAAAATTCTTTGTTTTGCGAACTAATCGCGCTTTTAAACTAAGGCCAGTAATCAATACCACACTCATATTTTACCCTTCTTTTGGAATACCCTTAGAAGGCTGAATTGACTGAATTGGCTAAAAATCGCTTGATTCAACCACTTAATCGGGGATCGAGGCCCAACCCTTCGGTCTGTAGTGTTTGTCACTTATTCATAAATCATCGAAGTCAGAGAAAATGTAGTGGTATGTTAGATATACCTACGACCTATATGGACGTGTCTGTAATAAAAGTGAATCATTTAGACATATTATTTATATAGTTTTTGATCGAGGTGTACCTACTGTTGATATTGTGGATCACTTTTTACAAAATGTGGTGACCAGAGGATCCGCAGATTAGCCGTGGTAACAGTATCATGGCGATATTCAAACAGAAGATGACGTAAATTCACAATTTCTGCAAATATAATCTGTATAATATGTAGCACCTCACTTAGTAACTTCCTGCCACAGTATGTTGATAATGTATATGTACTTATGTACTTGATATTATAGAGCCAAAAAAATTTAGTCGTATTTCGTATTTGCTCCGTGGAAATTTTAGTCGTTTCAACATGCCGTCTCTTCACCAAACTACCTGAATCTACGCGAAGACGTTGATCGATAAAGGCTTCAAGTGGCACAACTGGCCAGACCACACGGAAAGAGTTTTTTGAACTTCAGGAACCATAGTAAATCTGCATGTTTGAGGTACCGTTCTGTCCCCAGAGATGCAGCTTATCTCTGAGCTGACATAAGTACCGGAATATACATAATAATGACGATATTAGGACAAAAGGTGTACATCAAGTGACGATCGTGATTTTACGGGTCCCTAATTCACTGGCATACTGGTTTAGTTGTTTTCAAGTGAAAGATGTTATTTAACGTGTCGTATCCTTCAACAATCATCGCTTAAAGCTCTGCCTATTGTTCGCGTTCGTCAAAGTAAACAGAAACGAGCAAATAAGGAGTTGAGTTATCTGAACCCACAGTTCAGTTACATTGCCAAAGAGAGCGCTGTAGCCCCCTTCTTACCTGATAAGATGGAAAGATGTGTTCAGAATGGAATTTGACGGGACGCCATGTGCCTGTAGCGGTTGTTAGGTATTAAGTAGGTACAGATACTATTTTTATGTATTTAAAAATGGAAGATGTGTAACTGAAATATATATATTTATTTGTTTGAAATTTGCATGAAATATGTGAGATGTATAAAATATTTTCCGAAATATGTAAAAATGAATAAACATTTCGAAGTCAAAATAAATTGTGAACTCACGTAATACTAATATTTATTTAATTATTAGAAAATGAAATTTTAAATAACTTGAAAAAAATCACCCAGAAACTCACGTAGATACTTCGCAATCAGCTCGAGTCGTCTAGTCGAATGTTAATTTCGCGGAATTTCTCACTAGAAAACGGTGTCCAAGCCAAAATTAGTTTCAGCAATGAACAGTAAATGCAAAATACTGTTTACACAGCTCCGCAAAAACAGTTCAAAATTTCGAAAAACAGTTGAAATTGAAAAATATTTGTCTCATTTAATGAAACATTTGCAAATATGCGTTTATATCAATAAAACATTTGAAAACATTATTAGCGAAATGTGTGCAAATATCTGAAATTAATGTGTGTTAAAACTGTTCAAAAAGTGACAGTATGAACATGTCTAGTTGAAAATCATGGATACATAGCCTAGAAAAAGACATGTGAAAACATACGTATCCTTACCTAGTAATAAGTAGGTTAGAGGGGGATTTGATCAAGATGTATACGAAATCACGGTTAATACGTTGACAGACCATGACAGGTAGAGGTAGTTTTTCGGAAGGTAAACGGAAAAGCCGCACCAACATACGCGGTTTGACAAAAATTGAGTTGTTTTTTTAAATATTTTTTAAAATACATAAATTGTTTTTTAAATAGTTTTTTAAATACATAAATTGAGATTGTAAACCGTTTTACATGAATGTAACGGAACTGATTCGTTTATTTGAGGAATAAGTACCTGGTATTGCATGGAGTTTTGTCCCCTAAAATTCAAGTAGGTATTGATCCCACCTATCTGACAACACGATTTATTACAATTACGTGAAACTTGACTTTCGTTGTTTAATGTATGTACGTACATGCATTTAATTACCTACATCAGTGACATGGTATCGAGCAAAGCGAGTGGAATTTTCTCTTTAGGTATGAGTTGAGTTTGATAATCATGAGATTAATGAAAAATGTGTACGTCCCTAGGGACGGGACGTAAGCATTTCCAATTTGGCAACCTATATTAGTCAGCTCAACTTTGTTAGTGTGCTAAAACCTGAAAAGTACCTTGATAGTCATTAATAATTTATGATGTACCATACTTAAAGGGCACAGGCGAACGAATTGAGCAGCAGATACTAGGTGCATCCTGTATACTACTAGGTTGGGTTTTTATATATTTATAGAGAAACTAAGGTTCTAAGGGGTCAAGTGTAGGGTGGAGGGAGGAGAGGTTATGATGAATGATTAGGTACCTAGACAAATGCCTTGAAATTCGGTGCGGTTTTCGTCGTGGTCCCGGTCAAGTAGTTGTTGGTAAATGTGGTTGTTGGAGATGGCAAGTAGTGCCTGAGTTCGAACGCGATTTTGAAGAGGCGAGGTGCCCCAGTTATAAGATATTTGGGGTAATGTGATTCAGAATTAGAGAATCAACGTGCGTTCGTCTCGTAGTTCTGTTTTACAGGTAATTCTATCGGGAACTGAACATTCAAAATCGAATTGAAATCCTGACAACGCCGAGAAGGCGAATCTGTGGTTTGTAAGGTGGAGAAGGTTTAGGAGAAAGTGAAAGTTTTCCGTACCTGGCGGGACGTCGAAGGACCTCCGCGATCGGCTGACAGACAACAAGTGGAAGTAGTGAAAGTGCGCCCAGAGGCCGCCCCCTGCGTTCCACGGGAGAGGGAGGTCGGAGGCGCTCCCACCCCCCGAAAAACCGGGCTAAAAGGCCGCCGAACTCGACTTGCGAGGAAGCGCCGATGGGGAAGGGGGACATCGCCGAGAGGTGGACGGGGTCTCGAACCCGAGCCCGGAGATCGCCGCGTTTCAGGGGGAAGGTGAGAGGGGTCAAAGCGAGGAGGTGAGTGGGGAACGCTTTTCAGGTTCAGCATTTGTGGTCCCCCCACCGCTTCGCGTACGATAAAGAACGGGATCAAGTTCAGATTCACTTTCGCTTTCTCTCGACCCCCCCCCCCCCACCAACTACAACGCAGGAACACGGCAGTGACGTCATGAGAAAAACGCTGCAAATTATTACACAACGGATCATTATTTACCTGTATAGATGCCCCTTCTGCGTAAATCACTCTTTTCTGTGGTCAGCACTTCTCCTCGAGCTCCCTTGGGAAAGTCCTAAATCTAATACTGGAGCCGGTCCGGGAATTCAGGTTTCATAAAAATGCACAGTATTAAATAATTCAATAATTAATTATTTGTTGCCACTCATGAAGCATAGCGTTTGTTCACGTTACAAAAGTAACTATCAAAAAAATCCAACAGAGCAATAATTCTTCAAATGAAATAATATCACAAGGCAACCAACTGGATTTCTGACAGCCATGCGTGATTATGATCAGCTGTTCCATAGCAGTGATATTGGGCCAGATTTGTGCAGTTTCAAACTCTCATATTGACGAAGCGTTTCGGGGTTCTTGTGGTCACAAAAGTTCATTAGTTAGAGATTAACATAAAAACGCCAAAAAAACATGGAAAGAAAAGAATAGGTACCTCACAAGCTCATTTCACTAAAACCTCAAAAAAACTTTACAACTCTACAACTTTACAAAACTTTACAACTTTACAAATAAATTTTACACCAATTTTTCACCCATAACACCCCTGGGTGTATTCCGATCGGGCTGCCGAGCTTCGGATCACAACTTGTAATTTATTGATGAGGGGTCAACTACGCCGCCCATACAGCGTAGTTTCCCCCTCTCCATTCTCAAAAGAGGTAGGGAGGCAGTGTGACAGCTGCCCCCGGAGACACTGGTTTGATTATAACGCAATGCCTCCAGGGGTTAACGATTCGTTTTCGCGAATCGCCAATAGACGGCCTCTTCCGCCAAAGCGTCAAAAAGATCGGGAAGAGCCCGGATCCAATATGGACGGGATTCCCATACCGTCACAAACTACGGCCCAAATGGAGCCTGTGTGCGGAAGAACGGCGATTTTAGACCAAAATAATTTAAGATGGAGGGTTTTTGTT
Organism: Leptopterna dolabrata; assembly: GCA_954871275.1. Taxonomy (NCBI): domain Eukaryota; kingdom Metazoa; phylum Arthropoda; class Insecta; order Hemiptera; family Miridae; genus Leptopterna; species Leptopterna dolabrata. Next base: position 33,224,140 of record OX940976.1, read on the forward strand.
ATCAAAGAAAACCACCTTGGAGCAGCCAAATTTCTTTTAAAACAAACCCCGTCCATCATGAATACTCTAAATCAGCCGGGAATAAGTCCCTCTACCTCAAACTAAAATAATTTAAGGTAAATTTGAGGCTGAAACGTTGTTGGAACCTCTATGCTTCGCTCATTGGTCAAAATCGACTTCATATTCGGTCTCCTCGCCCTAAAAAACACGGAAAACGATGCCTCACAAGGTCGTGTTACTAAAAAACCAGAAAACCACTATTTTTACACCCACTTTTCACCCGTAACACCTTGGGCATATTCCGATCGGGCTGTAAAGTTTCGGGATACGACTAGGGCCCAAATGGAGCCTGTGGGCGAAAGAACGATTTTTTTTACCGAAAATAAAGGTAGATGTGGATGATACGAAGGACGGCGTACGGTGGGCTGACATTGCAATTTTGGAATGTACGCACCTTGAAACGTAAAAGGACATTTTTTGGTGAGCGAATACATACGTGTATTATTCAAAAAATAATAAACAAAAATAAATTAACGCTCTGAATACCGGGTGATAAATATGGGGTCCTCCCTGCTCCTTCATTCCCTAATTTTGGTTTATTATTTTGAATGATGAGCCTTTGGAGTCAAGCATGAAAAACAAAAAATGAATTATTAGTATAAACACCGCCCCCATCCACCCACCAAAATTGGACGGTTACCGTTTTAAGGTACGTAGAATTCAAAATGGAAGAAAACAAATTGACTGTTCCTCCGCCGTAGGTGCTTTGCACTTTTGTTAGTTACCGCGAACGAAAATTAATGAAATCTGGCTTGTGGGTCCCATTTGGCGTCTAGTTGGTCCGCGAAGCTCGGTGTTACTGTCAGTCACATCTCTAAGGTGTGAAAATTAGGTGCTGAAATTTCCACGACGCCGTCATTTCTAATTTTTTACGTTTTTAAATTGGTCTCGATCTTGGAAGTTTCTGAGGCCACCCGGAGCATTGTACGTCCAGCCGTTCGTTGACAGTGAGGCGCCGAAGTTTGCACCGAATAACTTCGTCAACACGATCGTGAATGAGACAGTACGTACATCCAGCCCAGGTATATCATTGCTAGCGAATAGCTATTATGGCTGTATGAAATCGAGTTGGTTGTCCGTGATATTATTTCATTTGAAAAATGGTAGTTGAAAAATGGTTGAAAAATGGAGGTTGAAAAATGGTTATTATGGATTTTATCAATAGTTATACTTTTGCAACTTGAACAAAATTATAACTTTTCATGAATAACAACAAATAATTAATTAATTATAGAAGCACTGAATCCATCGCATATTTATGAAACTGTAATTGCCAACCTCCGTTGGCTCCAGTACTCGATTTAGGGCTTTCCTGGGGGAAGCACGAGTGTATTATTGACCAAAGATAACAGTGCGCTACGCAGAAGAATCCATATAGGACAATGATAAACCTTTGTGTAATAATTTGCAGCGTTTCGTTCGTAAAATAAATAAAATCTGAGGTCACGAAATCCAAAACTAGGTATGGTGGGAAATTGTAGAAAAATACCGACTCCCCCCAGATCAATATAGGTACCTAGTTAAAAGTTTCATAGAAACACATAATGGCGGTGATTGAAAAAGAGAAAGAGAGAGAGCAGCAACCAAAGTACCCAACTAATTTTTTTCCCAGGTAATATTCAACTAGTTGATTCTGGAGAGCGACGAACAGGGTGATCACAGACCCACTTTCTTGGAACATAACCTCCAGGGAATGTTTGCAGAACTACCAGGTGATTCCCTAGCCACGTTTGTTAAAGAACAAAACATAGTAATGAATGCATTGTTATGTTGCGAAAATATGTTTTCTGCTTGATACATTGTAGACGGTTGGAGGATAAATGTCCTCCAGTCTGGTTAGGAAAATTTTTTTAAACAGTGTTTTACATTGGAAAAACTTGAGTGTGGGATCGTTAGTGACACACCGGGTATTCGAAGGGTTATTATAGCGGTTTTAAAAAGCCACTGAAATGGGTTTCAAGAGTCGGTTTATGGTTATGGTTGGAACGTCTCTCAAACCTTCATTTTCTCTTTCAAGACAAATACCTACTGCCAGTGAAAAAAGTGAAACGAATAATCTCATCACTACAGCAACAAAAAAACGCAGAAAGTCCTTGTCACATGGTTTTGTTATTCTATCGGGCATACCTAAAGAAATGCTGACTGTTCATTTACTGTTTCTTTTGTGTGCAATGATTGAAACACCTGTTTTTATGGTTTCCACCAATTTTGGCCCCCAAAAACAGATTTTTTTTTTTTACAAATCATCTTTGATCATTGATAGTGCAATTTTATTCTATTGATTCACCTGTTAATACTATTCTAGTGTTATTATACAAATTTATGGTGCTTTCAGACAATGTCCCAAGTTTTTGACACAAAAATTAATTTTGGGAGCTGAACCTTCGTTACAACCTCAATTTTTCACTCAGGTCGATATCAACTTCACATTCGGTCTTCTCGCCCTAAAAAACATGGAAAACGATACCTCACAAGCTGTTATTCACTAAACCCTAAAAAGAAAAAGAAACTTCTCATTTTCACACCAGTTATTCCTTCATAACACCCCTGGGTATATTCCGATCGGGCTGCAAAGTTTCGGGACATAACTAGGGCCTAAACGGAGCCTGTGTGCGAAAGAACGCATTTCTTAGACCGAAAATAAAGGTAGATGTTGACGATACGGCGTACGGCGGACGGACATGGCATTTCTGGAATCTACGCACTTTGAAACGCAAAAGAAAAAATATTGAGGGGGTGTTGTAAAAATCTTTTGCTGAGCGAATACATAGGTGTATTTTCACTGAATAATTAACCAAAACCTGTAGTCGGTGGTCAATTTTTGGCGCCTGGCCATTTCTCATCTTCCCAAATGAAAGTTCCCAGCGAGAGCATTCCGAATACATTTCCCCTTCACTTCCCTGAGGTATTCCCAGAGCCCTAGTATTGTTGACGTCACGCGCACGAATCCACCCGTGACGCCCTGTTTCCATGTCCTGAAGCAATTCGTTAGTTGAAAATTGGCTCAGAAAGGTCTTTGAAGTGCTGATTATTATTTATCTGCTGAACACTATTTTGAGGTGTAACATGTGGAATTTTTATTGGACCCTGAATGCGACCCCTTACGATTTGTTCACATATTTCGAGGTAGTACCTAAAGGCACTTCCGATGACCTTAAAGAATCAATTTCTTTAACAAGTCTGTACCACAAAATGCACAACAACAGAGTCAGGTAGCATCCGTCAATCACTAGGTAATGAGTAATACGCACTCATGTTTCCAGAGTGCGTATTACTCATTACCTGTATCACCGACATTTCTGTGTGGGTTTCGACGCCTCAAATCCGAAATTACAGTTACATAAATACATTTTTCCGCCGCCTCATCTACCCGTTTCGGCCCCACGAACTCCCCACCCGGACATTTCTGAAATTTAGATGGCCGCTAAACCTAAGTAGGACCTTCGACGTATTCCTAGATTTTCACTTAATTTGTGCGATCTGTGAACAGTTTATTAATTCGTTCAATGAAGTTCATTATTCATGGATCACGGTAACTGCGAATGTTCGACATACCTACGGCGGACGGACAGGAAATTTTTATTACATTTTAACATTTCACATAATATTATGTAGCTTGGACGCCATCAAATTTTGAGAAGGCGTTTCTATTCCAAAGGTTCATTCTTGAAAATAATAAACCAAAATTACCATACTAATTCAGTTTTTTTTTAGGAATTTAGTGATCAAAGTACTTGATATATTATTTTCAGTAATGAACCTTTGGAATTTAGCATGAAATTTAACCCCCCCCCCCACCCCACCAATCTGGTTTGTGGGTCCCATTTTGTGTCTGGTTGATCCGCGAAGCTCGGAGTTACTGTCAGTCAACCCCCTATTTATCAATAGGCCCAACCGTTTTGCACCGAAAAGCTTCTTCAACATGATCGTGAATGAAACGGTATAAATCAAGCACAGATATCATTGCCAGGGAGCACCTGATCATAATCACGCTCGGCTGTATGAAATCGAGTTGGTTTTTCCATGATATTTTTTTCATTTGAAGAATGATGGCTATGTATTTTGGATTTTGTTGGTAGGGAGGTATACCTACTTACTTTCGGAACTTGAACAAGGAACGTTATGCTTCATGGATAACGATAAATGATGTTATAGAATTCTTGAATCTACCGCGTATTAATGATGAAACTGTAGCTCCCCGAGTGGCTCCAGTACCCGATTTAGGGCTTTCCTGGGGGAAGCGCGAGGGTAGTAATTTACCACAGAAAACAGTGATCTACACAGAAGGGACATCTATACAGAAAAATAATAAACCGTCCTCTAATAGTTTGCAGCGTTTTTTAATTTTGTTTTAATGACACAAACATGAGGATCCCGGTTAGTGGACCCACATTTATAATGTGGCCAATCCCTCCCCCCCCCCCCCCTCCACTGATGTGTGCAGCAGGGGAATATCGTCAGTAGGTGATATTTAGTGAACCAATACGGAACCCCTCGTATGTGCATTGGTTCCCCATCCACTGGTCCACTGGTCCATTCGTCTTCCATCCGATGAAGTGCTTTTTGTCGTACATAATTATTCAATGAGTTAGGTACTGCAGTGAGGCTCATGTTCGTGGCAAAGAAGCGGAACTGGGTGGTAGGTACGCTGGTTTTGTGGTATTTGGATCGCTTCCTTGAACTTCAGTCTCAAGATGAGATTTGCTAGGAGGCACAGCAGCTGGTTCCGGAGTAATTTCTCCCTTTCAAGCGTCGGCCAACTTTCGCTCTGGATCTCTTTCCCTCTCTTCTGCAAAACTCGTCCGGTTTCACTTTCCATGGCCGCTTTTACCACGGTCGGCCCCCATCAGCTGTTGATAATGAGCCGGCTGTGGGCGTCAATAGGAAAAAACATCCTCTGATGCAACTGCAGTCAAGACCTTGCGCTGATGCACTCGCCTCGCTGCAGGCAGCTGAACCGGAAACACCGGTAGATGACCATTTGGAGGATGTGATTCCAGTTCTAATCAGGCCTACGTCCATTGATGGCTCTCCTCTACAACAAACGGTCGCTACCTTTTCTCTATGGATTGTTCGACTACCTATCTGGTTAGATTTGTGCGTAAACGACAGGATAATGATGTTGATGTAATAGTGCAGCTGCGCGCCGATGAGTTTTTGGCTAATTATTTTCAATGATGAACCTTTTGAATCGAGCATGAAAAAATATCCCCCCCCCCCCCCTTATAATTTGATGGTGCGTAGAATCCAAAAATGGAATAAAAGCGCTGCAAATTGTTATACAACGGTTTATCGTTTACCTGTATACATGCCCCTAGACTGTTTTCTGTGATCGAGCTCCCACAGAAAACAGTGATCTACGCAGAAGGGGCATCTATACTATACAGGTAAATAACTATTTATTTATTTTTTTCGTTGTGGAATAATTTGCAGCGTTTTTCACACTGTTACAGTTGCGTGCATTTCAGGCTTTCATCTTAAGGATACATTTTCGCGCAAGACGAACTGTCAATACAACACGGTTTCTATTAATGCAATAGTTATAATGTTATGCATTATTGTATTAGAACGGTATCTTTAATGAGTGAAGAATTAGGTATTCCTAATTTGTGAATGTATGAATGTCTGAACGTTTTATGGATGGCTTAATAAAATCCCATTGTTATAGCTCTCATTCTGCGATATAAATCATCCCGTTAATGTTCTCGTCTACTACCTATCCTCACTCGCCTACTAAACTGTATCAGTTCAGTTTGTAATGGCTGAGGGGTTTAACTTCGCCGCCCATACAGCGCAGCTTCCCCCTCTCCATTCTCAAGAGAGGTAGGGAGGCAGTGTGATAGCTGCCCCCGGAGACACTGGTTTGCTTATAACGCAATGCCTCCAGCAGTTGAAGATTCGTTTTCGCGAATCGACCGCCCCTTCAGCCGCGTGTCAAAAAGATCGGGAAGAGCCCGGATCCAATATGGACGGGATTCCCATATACCGTCACACTCCTCCCATTAAAAACATACTTCTTTGAAGAAGCAGTATGTGAAGTTAATAGTGACACAGGATTGAAAGTAGTATGGAGTTCTGATTCAGGAATGGTTCATCTGAAAAACTCCAAAGCTGAAAGCTTCAGTCGTGATGGTACTACTGATAATTGTTTACTGGTGGAGAACTTAGCTCCTTATAAATATATCACTCGGCGGACTTGGACACAAATAGAAGGAGAAAAGTAGTTGTCAGAGGTTTTGGTTCAGGAAAGTTCATCTGAACAACCTCTGGGTGACTAACCCCCATCGTAAGATGGAACAACTGGAATAAAAAACATAAAAAGGAAAGTAGTTGTCAGAGGTGGTTCAGGAAAGTTCATCTGAACAACCTCTAGGTGACTAACCTCCATTATAAGATGAACAACTGGAATACAAATAATACAAAGGAAAAATATACAAGAAATATACAATTGGGTGGCATTGAGCGCCATAAGAATAATAGCTCGATTTGACGAGGAATAGTAAAAGGGAAGAATTTAGAGCTATAAAAGAAAATTGAATGCCGAAATGTATATTCATAAAACAAAGAGTTATCAAAAAAAGAGGATGTTAAAAGGATTCCTTCTGGAAAACCTCAGAGCTCCTGGAGAAGCTCTCAAAAATATAAAGTGGAGGGGGGTACCGAGGATAAATCCGGAACGTAACCACCAACCATGCTCTGCTACCATGTAATGGATGAAGGGCGTAATTTCCCCCCTCACCATTCTCACGAAAGGTAAGGAGGCAGTGTGATAGCTGCCCCCGAAGACACTTGTTTGTTTATAACGCAATGCCTCCAGGAGTTGATTCGTTTTCGCGAATCGACCACCTCTTCAGCCGCGTGTCAAAAAGATCGGGAAGAGCCCGGATCCAATATGGACGGGATTCCCATATACCCTCACAAGTTAAAACGACTATAGTTTACCCATCGTTGAGACCAGTCCCCTCCCTTATGAAACTCAACCAGGCCTCTCTCATGAAACGTATTCTTCGGTTTAATAGCGATCATGAATTATTACAAAGGTAATATAGGTAGTTGGTAGTTTTTTGAGAGAATACTGTGGAAAACAAGCTTGGTTTCATGGATCTTAGTTCCAGTTTGGAATTAGTGACGTGGTACCTCTAACAACGAGTGAGAACGGGTTTCCAGTAAATGTTGCGAATTTGAGTATCCAAAATTGAGAATAGTAAATAATATAATGAACTCATAATATTCCTAACTCATTATAGTTAGACTTCTGGGTTCTGGGAATGATGGAATTAATTCGAGAACATTATTTCTAGTTACTCTCATTTGAGTTTGAGCTAAATCTCAAATGCAACTCTTATAACCCTCAGACGGGTTTGTGAAGTGACGGAGACCAATGAAATAGTTAGGCTCAATCAGAAGAATCCATCATTCCTCTCAAAATGTTCGATGGCAAATTCCGAACACCAACACTTTTGCTATCTCAAACTCCTTCTCAACTGACCTGATACAGGTAGACATACCGGCCGGATGGTCTTGCCCAGGGGGACAGACTTCCTCAGCTTGAGCAGCGCAATGTCGTGGTTGTAAGAGTTGACGTCGAAGTTCCTATGGCGGATTATGGAGGAAACGGCTCGCATTATGGCGGGCGAGTCCGTCGTCACGTACTGATCGTGGTCGCCAAGGATGACCCTGATCTTGGACCTTTTGAGCCTGTGGACATTGGACGAAATACAGAAAGTTAAGTTTGATTACGCCTAGAATCCATCTATCAAAAACCATAACGGCGTATGCGCACGTATTTATTTAATTTTTTTAAATTAAAGTAGATTCTATCCTGAGAATTTTGACACCAACCGCACTGCCTTGTGGTTAGTAGTTCTTTTTCTATGGTTTTTCAAATATTCCTGAAGTTCAGACGCATTGCACCGAAGAAAAATGGAGTTATTGAAGAAATAGTATATTTCCACCAATACACGAAAAAACGCGAAAAACAGTGTTATACCGGTTTCGGTGATCAAACCATCGTCAGTAAACTGTGAAACGTCGTAAAATCATAGAAAAATAACTACTAATCGTAGGACAGTGCGTCAAATTCTCCGAATGGAATTTAATTTCATTAATCAGGTGTAACTTCGAGATCAGTCTATCTCGGTATCTGCGACCATCGTCATTCCGGAATGCAAGCGGGTGTAGGCGGTGGAAGGGATTTTTGGGCGACTTTTTGGGTACCTACTAAGATTTGAATGAAATGTGGAGGATATTACTTATCTTGTGCAGCTCAACGTCAAGTCTGATGTCATCCAATCATCGAAATTGTGAGAATGGGAATGGGTGGGTTTTATCAAGGTGCTTGGGTTCGAGGAAATAGTGCGACTGATGTCAAATCGGACACTTACCTATTTTACTGATTAGTTTTTGATGAAAGCTAGAGATAGATACATCTAGATGTGGAGGCAGGTGAGGTAGGTACAAGGACATAACCTTGCGTATAGATTCTGTGTTTGATGGGTTTTTATTGTCGAAAAAGTAAATGTGATTCCCGCCTCATTAGGAGGTTTGCGAATCATTATAGGTACAATGTAGACCAATATTGCCCATTGCAATGGGGTCATCCAGCTAGTGGGGAGCAAAGATAGAGACGGTAAGGGGTATGACCTGTTATTACAGAACGCATCACTTGGCTGAGCTGTCGAGAATTCTCCTCTCGAGAAAAATTTGTTGATAGTATTATTTTCAAACCGTCGTGTTAAATGAATTAGGGTTTAGTGTCATATGAGGGTATAATAACAGAAACACTATTGGAAACTATCCAGCTGTCATGCGCATTCGAGCCATCTAGCTTCTTGGGGCTTTTTGGCTAGCTCCACAGGCAGGTAACGTTATCGTACGTGATAAGCACAGTTCCTATATTTTATTATAGTACAGCCAAGAGGACTTCTAATTGTAGAGCATACGGTCACATTAATCGCTACAATAATGCGTATATCATCCGCATGAACCATTAGAAAATACCCGCTAACAACCTCAACAGTTAACGAAGTATTTCCATCTCCATTGCAACGTCAAGGCAGAAATTTCTTTCATCAATAATGAGTGCTTAGATAGGTAATTTCTATACCTGTAGTAAAATGCAGAATCCAGTAGACTGATGATCAGTTCGTGATATGTGCTTCGTCCCCCAGAGGATAGTTGGGGTCCGTACGTTTTATATTCAACTCTAAAGCTGCAACACGAGTATAATCTGCTACTAAGAAAACTGAGAGAAGATGGCGACATGAGTCAACGTATCGGATCTGTTTGGACAGCAAACAAACTTTCCCGCACGCTCTTCAGAGACGACGGGTGAGAAGGTTTCATAAGGTTCGAAAATCCTTGCCGAAGTGCTCTATGAATATTGAAGAGGCGTCCTTGCTCCTTTTGGCATTTTATTTTCGGAAAATGAAGCTTTTCGAATTTCCACATTTAATCCTACGGCTCATGAAGTTGAGTGCTGACTTTTAACGGCTGAGAGGGAGCTGTGACAGAATGTTGAATTGTAGCAATGAATTCTAACCCATCAATGCTCCGTAATTTTAAGAGCTCGGTGATAAAAGGTTCGATGACAGCATTATCCTCGAGAGGAAAGCCAAGTTCGTGTTTGAGTATTTGAGGTTTTGCAAGTTTCAGGCATTGGTGTGTTCGTAAGTTTGGACCCATGAAGCCTGGTCGCATGACAGAAAAGTAACTGAAATACCACTACGAGCATATAATATGAACGATTTGAAATGCGGAGAATAGTATTTGGCTACTCAAATTGAAATCTGGTTTCGTCGGATTCGTGAAAATTATGCATAACATGTACTATTAAAAAACGTGTTCGAGTTATTATGCTCCCATTTGAATGACACGGTTCGATTGGAATTTTAAAATTATATCGGTCCATAATATTGAATTTTTACTGCGTATGCATATTATGCAATTTTCCAAGTGGATTACTGACATAGATTGTGGCCTAGATGCCAGTAGTAATGTGGTTATATGGCAATTACGGTTATTACAGCTACAGTAATGGTATATTCGCATTAGAACAGCTCATAACAAAGATAGGGCCCGCCAAATGTCACTGCTCTCGACTAACAAGTTCGTCTACTAAGAGCGCCACGTAAAAATGTGTCGGGGCTGCCGAGCGGTTATCTGAATTAACAGTGTTATCTTATGTATCATTCGGCCGATTTGTAGCGTTTACTTATGCGAAATAAGTCCTAATTCTACAAGACAAGGGACTCCCGGGAAAATAGGTGGCAAGTGTCCGTTGCAAAAACGTTTCGTTGTGAAACCAACAGGGTACGAGCTGGCCCGAACCACATCCGTCTCGATTATCGTCTATAAAATAGAACGAGTGGCGCTAGTAAGGAGCTAACCTATAACTTACTACATTTACTACAAGCTAAATCTGTAATTATTGTTGTTATACGCTCGATTTCATACTGCCATGCGTGTTTATAATATGCAAATCAGCTGTTCCCAGCAATGTATCTGGGCCGAATGTGTTATCATTATTTTCATTCACACTCAACGAAGCCAAATTTCAGGGCCTTACTGTGAACGAACGGCTGGACGTAGAATGCTACGGTGGTCTCAAAAAATTCTCAAATAAAATTCTGAATCAGTTTAAAAATGTCATAACAAACTTATCCTTCTATTGAACGTTTTCAATTTACGGCATTCTGAAAGTTCCACCCCTCCATTTTTCACACCCGACATTAACGCGGAATCCCGCATACCGAACAGACCCCAAATGGGACCCGCAAAACAAATTTCATAAATTTTGGTTCATGGTAACTAAGCAAAGTGCGGAGTACCCATAGGTAGGTACGGCCGACGATCATAAAAGTTTTTATTCCATTTTCGGATTCTACGTATCTTGAAACGAAAACCATCAAATTTTAAGAGGAAAGGGGGCTTATTTATTTAATTGTTTTCATGCTCGATCCCAAAGGTTCTTTGTTTAAGTAATAAATTAATGGACAAATGTTTAACCATTAATATTATATAGATAAATATTATATAATATATATATAAACTATATATACATATATAGATATTATAAATATATATATTATTACCTACACCTATATTTATATATTTCTATAAATATCGATATTATAGATATATAATGTACTATAGATATAAAGAAATATTATAGATATTATAAAATTATATAGATATTGTAGAAAGTAATAGGATTTTTGTATTTTTTTAAAAATACGAGGCCTTATCTTTGGGATTATTCTCGTAGGCACCTAGAAATATAGTGATTACTTATGTTTTATTGCTTATGACCCTGCTCATGTTTTTCACAGCAGCAAAGAGAAAGAATTACCAGGTGATTATAGATCGGTACTGAATGATTTCCGATACGCGGCGATTATAATTTCCACGTCAGCGGGCCTAGGTGGAAACGTGTTCAACCTTTTTCACAGCCGCTAGGATATTCTGGCTGGTGGACGGCACCGAGCTTCTCAAAAGTGGGTTTCCTATTCTGGACCACTGTGCGTTGGTGTGTAGCTCGGTGAAGCCTGGTTCAGAGCGGGATGGTTCCGCCGGAAAATTCGGTGTCCGCCTAAGCAACGCGGTCACACAAATCAGAACTCACACCGCTGTCCAGAACAGTACAAAACAATAGGTGGCCATAGGTTTGCTCGAAGTAACCATCTGACAGTTATATTATTTTACCGTCAGAAAGGCTTTGGGCTGTTCGCAGTGATTCTCGAACTCTTTTCTGACTGTGTGGTATCCATGTCCGGCTGTTCACAGTATTTTTCTGACTATCCAAAGCCAGTTTTCTTATTGTCATTGTAGTAGTCCACAGAAAAATGGGGCGGACGAGAACTGGCCTTCTCGATTCACTTCTCAAACGCCCATCAAGATGGCTCTGGGTCATGGATGGTTTCTTACGGTTTCAAGGCGTCGGCTAACCTTCAGAAAAAGTCAACATTATTTTTCGTGTTATCAAGGATGCTATAATATCAGGGAAATCTGGGATCATTATGAATGGGCGTCTTCCTTATTACAACATTTTCTATCCGTCGTCTCCGTTGGTGGGGGTTTCCGTCGGTTCCGTCGAGATTGCAGAACGCCCATTCCGCGTCCGCCCATTCCGCTCGATGTGAATCAGGCTTCAAGGGTTCAACTGCAGCGCTCTTCGACTGCGGCCGTAGGCTAACAAAAGTTACCGGAGCCGAAGAAACGAGTCATCGCGACAGCGATGCAGCACAGACGCGTGAGGGCGGCAGCCCGTGAAACCAGGAACAAACGCGCGGAATGCAGTCGACGGACTCACAAAGGCTCCAGGGGCGGGCAGAGGCCCTGGATGAGTTGATGATTCATACGGGAACTCGGAGCATCTCCGGCACCCAATGATTCGCGGAAAGGGTTATTATCTTCCAGACCCCTCCTGCGACAGAATCATCGTTGATGGGATCCGTTGGGAGGAGGCCGGGAATAGCTCGGAGCTCCAGAGCCACGAACGCGTTCAGTGGGGGGGACGACTGATGAGGAAGCGACCCGTCCCGCGTCCGGTCGAGGGCCGGGGAGCCGCGGTTTTTCCCGCTCGGCTAGTCCTAGTCCATCTGATTCCTTTGAAACCTGTATGAGTCACCGATGGGTCCCACGATCTCATGTGCTAACAATTTCTGGAATGAGAGATGTAAGTATTATATTCCAAGAAGCAGGAGAAAGCAGCAATAGGGTAAATTAATATATGTGTGGCCCTGTTTTCAACGCCTTCCAAGTTGGTCATTTTCGTAATTATTAGTGAGGTATTTCATGAGATCATTTACACTATTTTCGGTAAAATGTTCAATATTACCTACGAACCAAATCACTCGCGATGAAATCGTGGAAACCCATTTCAAAGAATAAAACGTTGCGAATTATGACACAACGGTTTATTATTTACCTATATAGATGCCGTTTCTGCGTAGATCACTGTTTTCTATGATCAATACCTGCCCTCGAGCTCCCTCAGAAAGCCCTAAATCGAGTAGTGGAGCCAGCCGGGGAATTACAGTTACATAAAATTTAAAAAAAAAGCGCAGGATTCAATAATTTATTCAATCATTAATCATTTGTTGTTATTCATAAAGCAAACGTTTGGTCAAGTTAAAAAAGTACCTTCCGGCAAAATCCAAAAGAGCCATTATTCTTCAAATGAAATAGTATCACAAAGAAAGCAACTCGACTTCGTACAGCATCCGTGATTATTATCAGGTTTTCCTTCGCAGTGATAGCTGGGATGGATTAATACAGTTTCATTCACGATCATGTTGACGAAGATTTTCGTGCAAACGAACGGTTTGTCGTACAATGCTCCGGGTGGACTCAAAAATTTCTTTAGTTCGAGTTCTATTTAAAAACGTTTAAAAAACCATACCCTTTTATTAAAAGTTTAAAGCTACGGCGTTCTGAAAATTGCAATCCCTATTTATCACTGACAGTAACGCCGAGCTTCGGGGACCAACTAGACCCCAAATGGGACACACAAACCAAATTTCGTTAATTTTTGGTGATGGTACCTAATGAAGAAAAGTGCGAAGTAAGGCGTACGGCGTAAGGCGGATGGAGTATTTTGTTATTCTATTTTCGGATTCTACATACTTTGGAACAAAAACCATCAAATTGTGGGGGAGGGGTTTAAATTATTTTTGTTCATGCTCGATTCCAAAGGTTCGTTACCTATTGAATATAATAAATCAAAAGCTGAGTTATTGAAAAATGTCTGTTTCCTCTAATACACGAAAAATACACACTGTTTATGTCGGTGATCCAGGTAACAACAACATTATGTAAGTTATATTATAATTAATATAGAAAGTTATATAACAATATAAATGTAACTATAAGTATAATTTAATAATAAGTTATGACAATGACGATGGGGCTGGTAATGATTTGATCATCGAAACCGTGTATTTTTCGTGTATTAGTGGAAATAGACAACTCCATTCTCATTATTTTCAATAACCTACCTGATCATAACTGGTAGCAGGCTACCCCTATTCATTTTAGTGGAATGAGGAAAAACAATTCACAGTTCTTGAACTGGTCAAATGTCAGCGGTCTGGTAGCGGTTGGGTAAGTAGGGGTGGGGGCTCCCATGTGATTTTTTTTAAAGGATCAATTTCGAATATTTTTCGTTTTATTGAATCTCCGAAGTTCGGAATATTTTCGAAAAACTCGTTTCGGTGTGACTTGCTGAGTTTATGCAGTAATCAATTGTTGATAGTACCTATGTGAAATGTTGAGCTTATGCAATAATATTGTTGATAGTTTGGAGCTAAATTTAATAATCAATATTCACGGTTCATGAGTTCTGCCTTGTAAGTATCTATGTATCTCAAACGAAAATAGTAGGTATTATTGCCTTAATACTGATTTAGAGTGGAAGGAATTTATTAGTTGAAGGTTACTAGGCGAAGCAACAAATAGGTAGGTGATAATGTGGATATTAGAAAATGCCCAAACCGCCCCTGGAAAAAACCTTCCAATTCCTTCCTTCTAATTACGTGTTCTTTTCAATTGACGACTCACGGAACTATCTGTAATTATTATCCTGGCGCGATTATATCCTACACAGCAGATAGTTTCCACTCACCTGAGGTATAGAGCTGTGCTTTACATGGAACGTATTTGTCAACATCTCTTATATTTATATCTACACGTGCCTCAACTTTCATTGTTGATGTACGTAGATGATGGAGCTTGCGAGCTGATTAAGAAAATTCGTTCAGGAGTTGAATTCAATGAACTTCCTTTTCTTCAGACATGTCGGCCCTCAATGAGGACCGCAATCATACCTACATAAAACAACTCACAAGGTGCAATGATACCTACTTACCTATACAATTGATGTAAACATACATGAATTAGGTATTGTTGTACCCTTGGATTGATTCTAACACAGTCTGATCAAGAATAAAAATGCATTATAGGTCACAACAACAACAAAGAGTGAAGCCCTGAAATTTTGCACCGAAAAGCTTCGTCAACATGATCGTGCATGACCTATACGTCCAGCCCAGAAACCATTACTAGGGAACAGCTGATTGTAATCACGCATGGCGGTTTGCCATCGACTTGGCTGTTCCGAGATATTATCTTATTCGAAGAATGATGGTTATTTTGGATTTTATTGATAGGTAGGTACCTACCTACTTTTTTAACTTCTTGAACAAGGAAAGTTAAGCTTTTGAATAACGATAAATAATTAATTATAGAAATTTTGAATCTATCGAATCTACAGTTTGTATGGTACCTGGCCGAGGTTTGAACTTGGGTCAACGGGAACTTTTATCTCTCACAAGATAAGGCCTCAGTCCACTCGGCCACCCTGTCTAGTATAAAGTTTGTCCAAGAATGAACCCGTAAGTCAAAGCAATATAATATCTACGTGTTTGTGCACTTAAATGGAGAATTTTCGTCAAAATTAAAATATATACTCATATATATTCAGAACTCTTGGGAAAATGGTAGTTTGAAGCTCGTTTTCAAAAAGAAGCTTTATTTTTTAAATGAGTGTGATTAAAAATAAAAATGACTTATCAGGTTTATTGACATCTGATTGGCTGTTTGCCCAGCGTGAAGGAAGCGAAGGTTCTCAGTGGTGCCAACAACCGTCACTAGAAATGGCACACCTTTGTGGCAACCTTCAAGAACATTTGCCGTGACATTGCCCTCGGTTTGATTTCGAGGACGAGTTTGTAAATTTATTTATACATTTGCGGTTCTATCCACCCATTTATTGGTGTTTTGAACATCCTTTGAAGTGATGCACGGGCGCTATAAGCGGGATTTGAGTTGACTATTCGGCGATTTACCTGATATGTCATTTCTAGTGTTAACTCAGAAATTTCCATTTCACACTCGTTGGCTGTCTAGTCTTACCGACTTAAACACCTCATTATGTGGTCAGTAAGTGTTAACTTCCGTTATTGAACAGAATTTCGCCAAAACAATGAGAACTTGTAACCCACCCTAATAGTCCATTGTTGAGGAGAAAGGCTGCACAATATTGTCATAACTCAGACACTCCTCCGAATGCAAGTTTAGTGAATTGCCAAATTTCTTCCAAGAAGAGCCATTAGACTTCAAAGGTGTGAAATTTACACACAGCCAGGGAAATTACAAGATAAACAGCTGAAATATGTGTAACAATAGCATTGCATTCCAGCTTTACATTGCTTGGAAAAGAAATTCTATCTACCTCGCTACGTGATTTCATGAAGTCCATTTCAACGCTCATTGTTTCGATTCGACCCTGACCTGCTTTTTGTCCAAGGCTTCCTCCCGTTGAGACTTCTTTCTCCTCCGTTTTTCGTCGCACTGTCCCGAGGACAGATGAACCTTTCTACACCGGTCTGGACGGCTTTTTAAGGGCGTTCGATTATTATCGAGGCGGAGCCACCACATTAATTTTATATTGAGTGAAGCATTCGGCATGATACCAAATTTCTGATGATGGGGTATCAACCAGGTCCTACTATGTTACATGCCCTGCTACACGGCATGTCCATCATAATATTTCATGTTCACAACCACTTTCTCTCTGGATGCCTCCAAGTTTATTTGGTACCAGCTACATTGCCCTAGCGTTGCAGTCGTTTGGTGTACGAGAAATTTGGGTTGCAAACTCATTTTGAGTGATTGAATCTATAGGTATGGTTGACTGACCAAATCCATTGCACGGTACGTTCGTAGGCGGATTCTGGAGGTTATGTCAATCGTTGATGCTGATGATACGATTCTAGCTTACCTTCTGACACAATGTGCTGCAGTGAGGACATAGTCTGTGTTGAGCAGGGATGCGCCGCAGTGGAATTGGCCGTCGTAGACCAATCGTGCCACCCAGGGGTATCTATTCACTCCTGTAGGCCGGCCTCCAACTATTCGGATTTCCTGGTTAATCAATCCGCAGGCTTCTTCTGTACATAAATCGAAAAATTAGTCAGTATGATGCAGACAACGAGTTCTATATGCACTACGTACAAATCGTAAGTTATCATCACCATACATCACCTCAGTTGTCCAGCTACTGTCCCTAAATCCTAATTAATTCTATTGCTACTATTTTCCTAACATCATCTATTTCCTCTGCAGTGACTCCAGTTGAAGTCCTAATACTCGAGAAAATTAGCTGTCGATCAATTGAGGTAGGTACTGTGCAGTTAGAGTTGGTTAGAAAATTGTCGCTTCAACTGTCCGATTCGGAAGCTTTTATTTGAGTGAATACCTCAGTTTTGCAAATCAGGTCACTATGCCTCTACTTTACTGCATTGATATTTCAAAACCACAGGTAGCAAACTGATGACCCCAGGGGTACCCTCTGAGCTAACAGGGTACAGCTCAGTTCCATCTGAAGTCCAATATCTGTATGATTTTTTTTTTGGTGATTTTTGGTATCACGTTTTAGCGGAATCTATGATCAAATATCTGTGTGATCTCTTTATTATGTTAATTCCCCTAAGCTAGGTACTTCCAAATCTCCATCTTTCCTAACACCCATCACTCTCATTACCTAGGCCAATGACACCAGTCACCAAAGATCAGAACTAATGACCACATTATGTGTAATCACCTCATTCTCTCCGAAAATTACATTAGGTTGACTGGTATTTCCGTCGAGAGTTGAGATGGAATATCTCGTCAACAAATAATGCAAAACAATATTTCCAAATACCTATGTGGAAACTACCCCAATATAATTTTGTTCATATTTGCCTAGTTAATTATTTTAGTCAACAAATATTTCTCAACATCAAGATTGATTTGCCCTTTTTATAGTGAACTTATCTTCACTCCACGTCTTGTTTTATAACCAGAGTTTTGTGAGATCACGAAAAGGTGCAGGAAATCGGTCGATCTCACTTATGACGTTAAAACAATAAATTACCTAATGTAGGTAGTTTAGGACGTTTGGTACCTAATAATCTGTTTTCCTCTATATTTCGAATCATCAAACACTAGAGATTTTAGTAAATATTAAAGTTGACGAACAAACAGCTTTTTCAAGTCTTTCAGCTATACTGGTTTCAGATAATGCTATGTGCCCTTCTTTTTTTCATATTTTTCTCGTCGTTTACCTCAAGCCTAATTATAATATTTTACAAATTGCTCGAAGAAACATATTTTCCATCCAAAAATAATCAAGATTTACATTGCAGCAACACTGAAGCATATCTTTAATATATTTATATATATATAGCTATTGACTAACGGCTGTTTCCATTGACAATGCTGGACTGTACATTATTTTAGTGGAAGTCTCTTTTTTCAGTTGGAAACAACGAAATGAACGATATACGTTATTTAAAAAAATACGTTATTGGTAAACTTCGCTGCATGCACATGCGTAGATGGGGCAGGAGGAGTTGACAGGAAATGGAATGGAAGCTTACAATTCTATCTTGTCTTGTGAAATATAGAACCATGTAAACCATCAAACGGTCTAATAGCATTGTAAATGATTCATTTCTTTTATAAATATGTACGAGAATTACAATACGAACCGTACACAATGTTCCAGTTTATGAATTACGTACACCTACTAGTATAATATGGTCCTACGTTATATCGTCCTGTTGGTTTTATTTATGTCACTTACCAAATTAAGAATGAACGTCATCATGATTTCTTACGCGAATTATAATTTTGGTGAGTGCAGAGTAAGAGGTACCTCGTTTATACAATTTAGAGCTTTCAAAGAGATTCCATGGGTTGGGTCATCATGAAATAGCTGTTTACTTTATATGGGTTTTCATGTATTCGTTACGTGCCACTCGAATAATAATGAAGCTGATGTACCTAATGGATATAATTTTTCTCTTCCATCAATCAATTAGATATGTATGAGGTACTCGAATGGGTATCTTCTAAGAATGGGAGTTGCGAAACAAGAACGACTGACCTTCCCCCTTCCATAGAATTAATCATATAAAAACCAAGGCCACACTGCGAATGCCTCTTCGAGGTACAAGAGATCCAGGAGGAATCATCGTATGTGCATACATCCAGCTGAATACATTAACTGAAACCTGGATGAAATGTTTTGCCACCGCTCCCGTACATGTGAAATGAATTGTAAATGGTGTATTTTATGCCCTTTGTCTTCAAAAAGGTAGGTATTGCTCTGGAATAAGAATCATCATGCATAGCGCAACGCAGTTTTCTGATAACCTCGGTGCTACTATGAAAATTACTTTTAATAGTTGAACAGCTAATACTTATTAAGTAGGATGAACACCTCTTGGCCCATTCCAGACACCTGGTGTATACCGTTTCATTCACGATCATGATGCCTTTTAGGTGCTATCGAACGGCTGGACGTAGAATGCTTCGGGTGGTCTCAAAAAATTCTCAAGTTCGAGATCAATTTAAAACGTTAAAAAAATCCATGCTGTTCTATTGAAAGTTTTCAAAAAATAAAATTCGTTTAATTTTTAAAAAAAATCGTTTAATACAAAAAAAAAATAAAAAATAAAACAGCTCATTATTGAAAATAATAAACCAACAAAACTCGCGACGCTCACAAACTTTCAAAACATACACATTCACGATGGATCGTGAACTCACATTGGAACGTAGGTATACCGTCTGCAATAGTGTCATAGATGAGAAATGTGGGAGTTCTTATACGTACACGCAGAATAGTTTTCAGATAACTAGGAATTTCGGTGTTCATAGTTCCCATCAGTGGTTCGCATAGTTATATTTCACGGTAAGTTATTATAGTTTTTTGGTCTAGTTTAAAACATCCCGCATAGCATGAAAGGTATTTCGGATTTAACAGCAAGGTAGGTCGCAGGTAAACCGTTGAAAAGAAATGTGGGATACCTCATTACAACTGTTATGTTGAGCCATTGGTGAAATCATACACGCTCGTTGTTCATGAAAATATGGCATTATTTTAATCTTCAATTGAACCTTTTACTAGTTATAACTAGAACGTTTTTCATATTATATTAACCTTTTTCTTTCTATAATGAACACTTATCACAAGGGACTAAACCTTTCATTGTAACAAGACCAATGCCAGTCGAAATTCAAGTAATTGTCTCATGCTCGATATTCATCACAGATCCCATGTCACAATATTATTTATTGTGGAACATGACGTGGGGTTGAACTTTCAGCTAAAAAAGAGCTTCACACGTTCTGCAGACCACTTAGATAACCTACTGTGGCAGAAACATGGTACCTAATTTATCAATATGAAAATGCTAGATTTCGAATCCTATTGTGAAAATGGCTCATTCAAAAGTGAAAACGTTAGATATTCTGATGTGAAAAGGGTTTCAACTGAATTAGAAATTGTTTAATTTAAAATTGAGATACTTGAGTTATGCTTTATTAGATGTATGTTGTTAGCAACTCCAGAGTGCCAAACAAGACTTATCATAAAGGAGGAATTAGGACTGGATCGCAGACTGTAGAGCAGCTACTGAACTGACTTAGCAATATAAATTTTCGCCTTGGTGATATTTAACAAGGAATTTCTGCGTGGCGGGGTCGAGCTTATTTACTTAGCGAAGCGGTTTTTGGGTTTCAGGGATAGGAAAGGGAAGACAGCTTCCAAAATTATTCATTTACCTTATGGGTATCCCAAAGTGGCTAATCTGAAGGATGGGTGAAAAGGATGTGCGAGGAACTATTCTCGTCAATGCCCAAAACCAAACTAGAGTAAAACAATGAAACTTGGTACGATAGAAATTATAATTTCATAAATCTTGAATGTGACAATACATCCCTATATCTGATAGTGAATTAAATTCGTTGTTTAAAAGTTAAATTTAGTTTCACTGAAATAATCATCTTGTCACTAAAAAGGCTTCCTCTTAAATGAGCTTGGTACGTAAATATTGAGATCCATCTAAATTTGTTTTACAAATTGCTGAATATGTCAGAACGTTTAAAAATTTTCATTTATTATTTATCGCAGATTAAGATAGAATAAATCTAGGACTTTAATTTGTTTACCCAAGATACAGAATCGTGATTTGAGGGTAAAATACGAGTATAAACAACAAGTGGGATAATTTACATACTCGATCCCCAAGTTCAAAAGCATCGGTGTGTAGTTCAATCATATCATTTGGCATGGGAGTTCTCAAAATCCAACTCTTCGAACTCTGAACCAGCTCCCTCAGCGGCAGGGGTTCTTGTCAAATTTATCCTTCTGAATAAACGGGTATAATGAGTGTTAACGAATTCCTTGCTTGAAGCTTACACTAATCTTCCTGATTGCAGAATAATTTTATTTATTTCACATCAATTCAAGAACCGTTTTCTTTACCTTAATGAGCCACAAAGCGAAACTTTTTCTTGAAAACTTTATATTTAGATAAGGCTGTTTAGTTCTGCATGTACAAAGTTGAAGTCCGAGAAAAGATTGGGATGTTGAAGTCGTAGGATTATTGGAAACTTGGGGACGGAGAAATATAATGTTTTCTCATAGAAGTTGCTGTAGTCAATATTGTAGGTGAAAGTTGAGTGACGGAGGAACAATAATTTGTTTGTAATGAGAAGATGTGACCTCACGGTAACGCGCTATTATTTGGAAAAAATCTTATGTGATATTGTTGGAAATGATAGTTATTGGCGTTTTAGATTCCAGAGTGTGAGTAGGTAAGTCAGTTCAGTAGCCTACATCGCTACTCTTAAGATTGTTGAAGCAGGTGTAAAGGCGTCGGAAGGGAGGAGGGAGTGGTCCGAGGAATTGTATGAGGAGTTGAGGTGATGGGAGGGCGGGTTTGATATTGGACTGACTACAAGAGCAGTTTGAAGTCTCGGATTCCTTCTCGGTCCTGTCGGAGTCGTCAGAGCCGAAGAAAATGTCGTCGAAGAGGAGGCGGGCGGTGTGGTTGGTCTCCGCGAGTAGGTCCTGGAACAAAGAAACAACCGGATACTCACAAATTCTATCGAAAGCCTTTCTTAATATTATACCAGCTGGATGGCGACGTACCGGATAGAATCTATAAACGCGTATTAATAATTGGTAACGTAGGAAACGTATAATGCGTTATCGACCCAAGTATATATATGGAAGGGAGGGGCTTATTTCTGTTTTGGGTGGCCGTAAAGATCAGTGGGCAGGCAGTATAGCTTTATCATATCGTTTGTATGATTCATTTAATTAGCAGGTATATCGAATATTTGTATTAATCCTGGATACGTAGATAATGCACATCTAGGTGCCTATCGAATTTGGCCGATATGTACCTTTAAAGAACAGTTACATGTAAAGAACAGCATCTTCAACGAATTTATTTGTGAACTTCTATACAACCTGGGTCCACCAAACTTTTGCTATTCGTATTTTTTATACAACCAAGATGATATACAACCAATCCCTAGTCTGTGAAGGATATCAAACGGACACCTTCCTTCAAAGTGAATCTTCTCGCCTGTCTGGTCATCCGCGTCATGCCAAGCCCAGAATTGTTAACATTAAATGTCAGCTTCGTTTCGCCGAAGAACTCGATAAAAAGGAGATTTTCTCAGATGCTCGTTAGGGATTGTTCTTATGATAAAACACGTTGCATAGACAATGATTTGCGTCCGACAGGCATATACGGAACCACCTACGTTCTGTAATGTCTGATACGAACAGTAAAAGTAGACATCTTCATGTTCGAGGATGTATGCATTTTTTTATTTTATTATTATCTGAATAATACACCTATTTCTTTTCCGTTTCAAGGTGCTTGGATTCCAAAAATGCAATGTCCGTCCGCCGTACGCCGTCCGCCTTATCACGCATACCAGCTTTATTTTCGGTCTAAAAAATTCGTTCTTTCGCACACATGCTCCATTTGGGCCCTAGTTGGGTCCCGAAACGTTTCAGCCCGATCGGAATATACCCAGGGGTGTTATGAGTGAAAATGTGCATAAAAATAGGTACTTTTTGTGTTTTAGTAACATGTTAGTAACATGAGCTTTTGAGGTATGGTTTTCCATGTTTTTGGGACGAGAAGACCGCTAATATGAAGTCGATTTTGACCAAAGAGTAGAAAATTGAGGTTCTACCAAATGTTCAGCTCCCAAAATTGATTTTTATGAGTCAAAAACCTGGGAAATCGTCTGACATCATCATCAATTTGTATAATAACACTAGAAAAAGTATCAACACGTGGATCAAGACGATTAAATGGCAGTATCAATGATCAAAGATAATTCGGAAAAAAAGGAGCGTACCTAATTTGTGTTTTGGGGGCCGAAATTGGTGGAAACAATCAGAAATAGCTATTTCAATCAATTCACATGAAAGAAACAATAAATGAACAGCCAACATTTCTGTAGGTATATCCAATAGAATAATAACCCACGTGACAAGGATATTGCAGCGTTTTTTTTTGTTTTGGTTTATTATTTTCAATAATGAACCATTGGAATCGAGCATGAAAAATAAAATTCTTACCCCCCCCCCCCCCCCCCTCAATACTTGATGGTTTACGTTTCAGGGTATGTAGAATCCAAAACTGCACTAAAAATATTTCTGTCTGTCCGCCGCACGCCGTACGGGCCACTTTTCTTAGTTACCATGAAACAAAATTGCTGAAATTCGGGTTATAGGGTCCCGTTCGGGGTCTAGTTGGTCCTCGAAGCTCGACGTTACTGTCAGTCATCTCTAAGGGGTTCAAAATAGGGGTTGCAATTTTCAGAACGGCGCAGCTCGAAAACTTCCGATAGAAGGGTATGGTTTTTTTTACGTTATTAAATTTGTCTTGAGCTAAACAATTTTTTGAGACCACCCAGAGCATTGTACATCCAGCCGTTCGTGTGCACCAAAAAGCTTCGTCAACACGATCGTGAATCAAACGGTATAAATCCGGCCTGGATATCATAACTACGGAGCATCTGATTATATATATAATCAAGGATGGCTGTATGAAGTCGAGTTGTTTGTTCTGCGATGTTATTTCATTTGACAAGAAGTGATGGGCTATTGGATTTTGTTGGTAGTTACTTCTGAAACTTGAACAAACGTTGAAGTATTATTGAGGGGTAAATTATTACACGGTGGCAAATTATTACACAACGGCTCATCTACCCAGAAGGGGCTGGATTTTGTTGATAGGTACTTTTGCAACTTTAACAACCGTTTAAGTATTATTGATGGATAAATTATTACACAATGTCAAATTATTACACAACGGTAAATTATTACACAACGGTAAATTATTACACAGCGGTAAATTATTACACCACGGTAAATTATTACACCACGGTGAATTATTACACCACGGTAAATTATCACACAACGGTAAATTATTACACAACGGCTCATCTACCAAGAAGGGGTTGGATTTTCTTGATAGGTACTTTTGCAACGTGAACAACCGTTGAAGTATTATTGATGGGCAAATTATTACACAACGGTTCATTATTCTATCTCCATAGAAGGGGAACCTATACAGGTAAATTATTACACAACGGTATTGGTAGGTACTTAGTAACGAGTACGGGGTTAGGTACTAACCTACGGAGGGTCCGCGATCTACATAATATGTGTAGAATAGTACATATGAACAGTGATTTATTGAAAGGGCCTACGTGCCAATCTCCAAATTTTTCAGGAAACGCAAAAAACTTAATAACTTCTGCAAAATACGAGTTTTTCCAATGAATTTTTTTTCTATAGTTGTGCCTAGCAACACAAATATTGAACAGTAATTATAACAATTTTTGTCCATCGTAAATGGTTAAAAAAAAATTCAATCTTTGATAACATGGGCCCTTTCAAAAAAAATCACGGGTGAATGAGGTAAAATTAAATTATTATCTTACAAACGGTAATAATTTGTACCCAAGGAAACTTCAACACCATAGTAAACGTTAAACGAACACTTTATTGTAGTACTACATCACACAAAAAATAATTTTAAATAGATTATGAAGCAATTAACAAACAAAATTGCTGTTAATCAATTTTCATCACTTGTTCATCTGTCTGCTATCTCCTTGCGCTGTTGTGGGCCAGTGGGTCGTCATATTTCGGTAAAATTCATCAAAAGGTTCAGGGATGTAGTTGAGTACTTTTTTGAGATCGTTAATTTTGTTCACATTAAGTGGTGTCTTTCCGGTGGGGTATCGGTTGGTTGTTGGTAACGAAGGCTGAGGAGATTTCGGCTTCCTTAAGAAAAACGTGTGTCGTTCTACTCCCCCTATGATGGGATGTGCAACAACAGCTCCAGGGTGCATGGCTTCGTAAATGAATTGAGAAAATTTAGCAACTCCCAGATGTACTCGATTGCGTCTTGGCTGCGAAGAAGTTTCAGTCGATGTCACTATTCTTTTGTAATATTGCCCCCACCATTTTTGTTTGCCAAAATCAAAAATCATGTCTGATGAGTCATTCATCTCGCAAACGAATTTTTAGAATAGAAAAAGAAAAACACTATAAAATGAGATAAGAATGTAAGCATACTTACTTGCATGGAAGTCCCCTACGTTTGGCTGGAACTGCTTCCCCTTTATAGTTTTTATAGCTATCACCCTTCAACCTTGCTTGATTAATTACAAAACCTTTGTAGGATGAAGGGTCGGCCCTTTTTTCCCCTCTAGGAGGAGAGGAATCACCCGATTCTGACATGAGTAAAAAGCGAACGTAATGAAAATAAACTAGAAAGAAAAATTTTGCTAAGGGGTGCGATATACCGAAGATTACTAAGCAAAGAACAGAGAATCTTCTTCTTCTTCTTGTTTTCAATCATGGGATCACGGTGCCGCGCTCTGGTGCGAACCGCTCAAAGGGTTACTGTTTGAGTTGAGTGGTACGCAACAGAGCGCGGCACTGTGTTTTGCTTTGAAAGGGACTAGGGAGCACACCTAGTCCCTTTCAATCGAAAACATAAACTTCAGACCGCTTTTTCACCCATTTCTGTTTGTCGCACTTAGTTCCTTTCTATTGCAATCGATGAAACTATCCCCCAAAACGGTAAAATCGCAAAAACATGATTTTGCCCAGAAATGTCACATAGGCCCTTTCAATAAATCACTGTTCATATGTTATATACTCGTAGAAGGGTTATCTATACAGAAATCTGTGTCTGTAACAGGAGGGTATTCTGTACAAAATAATAAACCGTTGTGCAGGGAGTTGCAGCGTATTTCAGTTCACGCACAATATAATAATATTATTTTGTGCGTGAACTGAAAAAATATAATACAAACTAAAGATGTGTTAGTAAGCTTGCGCCTAGAAGAAGTCATGAAGATTTGAGTGCTCAACTGAAACAGAACCTGAACTCTTTCCGTTATATGATTTATGGTTAACCTCTGAGAACTACCTTCTCAAACGTTCAACAGAGATTTATTTTGCTAATAGGGATTATTAGTGGGTACATAAATCAATTGATATCCAAATTGGTTTGAGTGAGTTCATTGGTTCATTGAGGTAATAATACGTGCGGGAGGCATTCGGGTCCTAAAAGCGGTCTGTCCCAGTCAGTTCCCTGACTGTTGGTTTGGCGGGATGCCATCTTATTGGGGGGGGGGGGGGCAGTGAGGACGAGACCTTGGGCATCACTTTGCTGAGGACAGCAACTAATGAACCTTTCATTGAGAATGTTCATTTCAGTGAGCAACAGGTGCATTATTAGCATGGAACATGCTTTAGCCTTGGACAAACTAGCCGAAAAATGTCACGCGGGATGGGTAACGCGGAAGTGTCACGAAATTTTAACGATGATTTTCACGTACAACCGAGTAGTTGCTAGGGAAATGAAACTTCTTTCATTTTCATCGGACAAAAATCGTTTTCCATTCGTTGGAAAGCTCTTGATTTATCACGAATTTATTTCGTATTTGTTCTTGGTATTTATTTCGTAGTTTCATACTATAACTATATAAATGGATGTTATAAATGGATAGTAAACGTTTGTTTGGTTGTCACTTGGTTGTATCCTGGTGACGAAGTGAAATCATAACAGTGCGGCTGAAGCATGTTCCATGTTTCTTGAATTTTAGCCGTAGGCTCTAAGCAGTAAGCATCCGGGGGTCCTAGGCGCGCAGCGCCGAGTTTTGTTTGTGCATATAAGTTGATAGAACGTAGCGATATATTACTGGCATTACTCGTCACTTGAGAGTTCAGTCAAGCATGAAGAATCGCATACGTTTGTGTCTCATGCACACACCGGTGAGCAATACAACTGAGGCTGGGTAAGGAAAATAAATACCTATATCAAGTTTGCCAACTCCAAATTTGAAGGAAAAATCATGGAAATCCTAATTTTTATGTTTTAGTTTATATATATTCGTTTGTAACTTTTCTTTCAACATTTCCTATTAAAAACGCTGCGAATTATCACTTAACGGGTTATTATTTTTCTGTATAGATACCCCTTCTGCGTAGAACACTGAAAACCTATTAGCGTAAGACCCTGCATTAGTAGGGCTAATTTTTGCGGTGGATACCCACCTACCCCGCACGTACTCACACATGCACACATGCACGACAAAAATGACACCAGAGTCGAAGTTAAGCACAAGTTCGACAATATTACACTTAGTATTTTCCCTCCGCCCCCATCTCCTGTAACGCGCCATTTCGTTTCCATGAACCCCGTCATTTTTGAAATTCTGATGGTCGCCTAACCTAAGGGCCTCTTTACCGTTATTTCTAAAACTTCACCTAATTTGGGTGATTCGTTCGACCGTGAACAACAAACATATGCCTATCAAACAAATCCAGATTAACCATCTTTCTTCAACTGAAATAATATCACGGAGTAACAAACTCGATCCGGGTGGTTTCAAAATATCCTGAAGTTCGAAATCAATTCAAAACGGGATAAAGATCATGCCCTACTATTTCAATTTTTCGAGCTACAGGGTTTCGAAAATGTCAACCACTATTTTAGACCCAACGGAAACAGTAACGACGAGCTTCGAGGACCAACTAGAACCCAAATGGGCCCTGAAGACCAAATTTCAATAATTTTGTTTTACGGTAGCTAAGAAGCGCAACGGCGTTTTGCGTATAGCGTGCTTGAACCTTGAAACGCAAACCATCAAATTTTTAGGGGAGGGGGATGAATTTGTTTTTCATGATCGATTCCATATAATACACCAAAAACCGGTTTGTCTTTATTACTGGGACTATTTGAGCGCTGGCACCTGATGATAACTTTACTTATTCATATATTCTTGGTGGGTATCCGAATTGTCGGCCCTCTGTGAGTCGCTTGAATATTCTTGATTTGTTTGCTACTCCCCTTTGAGCTACTTGGAATCAAGGATCGGCACTAAGGTGCTCCATAATGATAATTTTAATATGGGTGGGTACCAAAATAATGATAATGATAATTATTATATGATTATGTACCAATTTTTGACTCTGAGTTTGCGTACGCCATTTGACTGCGATCTTACACTTGGATCTGAGCCATACTGGGGTTTGCCGAATGAACTCAAATTGCCCAACTAATCTCTGATTTTCCTACACACCGACGTGTTTCCGGACTGAGGAGTAATGCCCGGGCTACACAGGATTTTATTTTTGAGAGTTGCGCAACGTCTTGCTGCACATTATACGATTGCTACATGCAATGATCAATGTTACAGCATTCTCAGAAGCAGAAAGTGAATTTTCTCGTGTAGCATTCACGCAACTTGTAGATTCTTTCTTGAAGTCCGCTACCCACGTGATCCTCTCTTTTTAATTCAACGATAGGCTCATAATTGTTTATAGGTTTACAGTGGTTTTCGTAATTGCCTCGATGTCTGCTGGCACTGATGAATGGGATCGTAATACTCGAAGTTTCCCCACCGTAATTAATAACCGTCAAATCTATAAATAGATATATGTACTTGTATATCAAAAAAGTTGCATCGTCAATCGTAGCCTCGACTGGTTTCTATTAGATTTAATTATATCCTATCAACAATCCAACGTTGGTACAACAGTTTACTGTAGATATAACGAACAAAATATACATTCTTGACGAAGGGTAAATTAGTTGTTTCATCGGAAACGTTAATCTGTGGAGCCTTAGACCTATCTGTAAGAGAGATGTTAAATTTCACTATGGCATGCATTTTACGTTGTAGTAATGATGCACTGCAATCCGCCAGGTAAGATAAAAGATCGGACATCTATGATTGTGTTCAATGCTACCAGATAATAGTTCATTTTGACCAAGTATCTTGTACTACCTAGCCTGCGCTATTGAGTCCAGCAGGAGTATTCCTCCACAATCACTAGGTATACTATTAGGTAATCTTATTCTAATGTTGGTTTGCGGTTGAAAAATACTCACGTTACAATTTGGTGATGACAATATTCATGTTCGTTTTCTGATTAAAAAAAAAATGACTGCATAACAACTGCTATACTTGTTATTATTGCTATATTGGTTTTTGGTTTATCATTTTCAATAATGAACCTTTGGAATCGAAAACGAAAAAATAAAAAATAATAAAACTAACCCCTCCTTCAAAATTTGATGGTTACTGTTTCAAGGTACGTGGAATCCAAAAATGCAACTTGAAAAAAATAAAAATAAATATCTGTTAGTTCACCGTACGCTGTACTTTATTCTTTTCTTAGAGCCCCGGGTTTCTAGGTTCCATTTGGGGTCGTTTATCCACAAAGCTCGGCGTTATTGTCAGCCATGTAGGGGTAGGGGATGTAGGGGCATTCATTTCCAGAACGCCGTGATTTTTTTAACCTGACCCTTCAGGTTTTAGCGATGGGACCCCCCGCCGAAAAACGACAGGAAAAAGTGAGACAAAAGTAGCGCGAAATTGTCTTATGATTTTCACGTACAACCGAGTGGTTGCTAGGGAAATGAAACTTCTTTCATTTTCATCGGACAAAAATCTATTTCCATTCGTTGGAAAGCTCTTGATTTATCACGCATTTATTTCGTATTTGTTCTTGGTATTTATTTCCTAGTTTCATAATATAACTATATAAATGCATGTTATAAATCGATAGTAAACAATGACGCTTGTTTGGTTGTCACTTTTGGTTGTTTCGATGTGTATAAGCGTGGCTAAAGCTTATATAATACAGCGAGGGGGACAAAAACCTGAAGGGTCAGGTACACCACATTTTAGCCGTCAGGCTTTAAGCGGAAGTCATCCGGGGGTGCAGGGGGCGAAGCCCCCGCCGAGGCGCGCAGCGCCGAGTTTTGAATTTTTTTTAACGTTTTTAAATCAATCCCAAACTTGTGGATTTTTTGAGACCAATCGGAATATTGAGGAGGATCTAAAACTTGTTCGGTATATATTTATGAGTGTCTAGATACCGTCCTGGCTGTTGCCTCAGTATCGTTTTCTAGCGTCTTTCATGCCAACTACTTGTCACCTTTTAATCGTTTTGGCTCTTCTATTTAACTTCGGTCACATCAGGTCCAGGTCAGGTCAGGTCAGGTCTTAGGTTCTTCTGTCTCCACGTTCAACGCTAACATACGTGCACCATCTGCTAACGACTATCATTTTGGATTTCATTTAGTGTGATAAAGAACAGTATTCCTGATAGTTTAATTGATGATTGCATGTAAAAGTACACAATGACCAACTGATTTTAAATCGTGTAAAGGCCCTGTGCCTGGTTACAAAAAAAAAATGAATAAAGTCTGTTTCAAAACAAGGGAATTCGAGTTTGAATGTCCTGAATGAATCCTCTTAATAATATCAAGAAGCTGAACCCTGCATTTGATTATCGCCCTGACCTATTACGGATTCGCTTTGAAAAAAAAAAAGAAAATGCGTTGCCGTAGGGGGCGTCTAGCCGTCAGTGGTTTGTGTTCATGATGGTACCTACGTTAATTGTCGAATGAAATCTGGGGGACACCCCCAGACCCCCGGATTGTAACAGTTTAGATGGAGGATCAAAGCAAGGAAACATGGAACATGTTTTTCAAATAGGTACATGGTAACAGAGGATATAGAGATAATATGTAGAAAAACGTTTGCCAATTCGAGTAGGCACTATAGCTTCCTCACTTGCATCACATGAACGTATAGACTAGTTGGGTAGGTTCGTTATGATACGGGACCATCTGCGATCCAACCCGCGTGTACCCTCAAAATTTCATCTCTCTACGACTATTTTTCGCGTGTCTAGAAGCGTAATAAGGAAACGGTCAACATTTCATGTTTGCGCATGCGCAGAGGGAAATTACAGTAAGACTCCAATGAAGTTCATGTGGAACCGTCAAAGTATTATACTGATCGACCCTCCAAATGTGAATTCATTTCAACGATAATTAAGGTAGTTATGGGGACTCCAAGTATTTCACGTTTGCGCATGCGCAGACTGAACGACTTTCAATATTTTGAAACGGGACCATCTGCGATCCAACCCCCGTATACCCTCCGAATTTCAGCTCTCTACGACTATTTATCCCGTAGTTAGAACGTTACAAGGAAATGGTCAGCATTTCATGTTCGCGCATGCGAGGATCAAATTTACATTACGATTCCAATGAAATTAATTTGGAACTATCAAAGTATTATTCCTGACCGACCCTCCAAGTTTGAACTCATTTCAACGATATTTAGAGTAGTTATGGGTGTTCCAATTATTTCGCGTTTGCATGTGCAAACCTTACGGTAATTTTTCAATGATTTTGGTATGGGACCATCTGTGACTCAACCCGCAACTACCCTCGAAATTTCAGCCCACTTCGACCATTATTTCGGGTAGTTATGGGTGTTGCAAGGAGTTATCACAGACAGACAGACATGGAACCAAATATGTTCCTCGATGTCTGAAACGGAAAATGGTATTGGAAATTTTCATTTTGGAGCACATGAACTTTTTTTTACTCAATGACGAATCCAAGGCTTCCCTGCATTGGGTAGTGAGGAAGCAAAAAAAAACTTCGTGGGATTTCCAAGCCTGGGACCAGCGACCTAACGCAATGTAATGTAATACCCATCGTCAGCTGCGTTTTTCGGATAGGTAGAAGCCCCTAGGCAGTTTTCGTTGGAGTGGGGTCTGGCTCTTCGGAGAAGGCACCATGTGTGGTAGTGTGGTGGGAGGGTGGGGGGGGGGGTGGCATGAGTGGGGCAGAGGGAGAACTGTGATGGCGACGGGAAGAGGAGGGGCGAGTGTTTACGCGGACTGGACGTGGACGCTCTGCAGCCCAGTTTACTCCCGTAAAAACATGTTCCATGTAAAAAAAAGTGATTGGTGATCATGTTGAACAAAAAAATTTGGTGCGCACAAAAGTGTTCAAATTTGAAGTCACTGTGTTCAGAAATAGCTAAAATAGTATATATGGTACCTATAATACAAGTTTTTTGAAAAGTTGCTTTTAGGTCATGCTGCATGACTGGAACTGTGTACTCAAGAAGGATTCTCAATTTTCCCGTTACAGATACGTACGAGTCAACCACGGTTGCGGATGCATTGTGATCACTTTTGGGGGAAAACAGATTTTTGTCCTCCATTATCAAGTTTTCCCTCGCATTTTCCGTTTCAGAGCTTTCTGAACGAATTCACTTCCTTGTCTGTCTGTGTGTATAACTTTGCACATAAACCCCACAATTTCCATACATTTCACTCAAATTTGGATGGTAGTTCGGTACTGACCTTTAGGTGGTCCTTTAAATAGAATATTATACCAGCTGCTCAATCGTTTGGTGGATGCGAGGAAGCTGATCTGCCACACCCACTCGGCAGACTTTTTTATTGGTATTTATAATCTATACATATAATAAAACAGTGTCTGTTTGTCTGTCTGTTTGTTTGTCTCGGCATCAATTGAGAACGGCTGAACGTAGAAAGTTGCGGCTGGTACCATTTGACGCAGAATTTATCTGGGAAGGTTTATGAAAAATCCGCATTTGAATCTGTCCATCCGTTGAAACGCTATGAATGAAATACTACTAAAAAACGTGTTATAATCACTTCTATGTGGACGTATATGCTTATAATAACTTTGAACGGTTGGACGTAAATCCGATTGTAATTAGATTCTGGATTCAGCTCGACGAGTACATTCAAGTGGTACTTCAATCAGGATGTTAGTGGGAGGGGGGTACAGGTTAAGAGAGGGGGGGGGTCTACAGAAATTTCAAAACTACTTGACCAATTGGAGTGCAACTTTGGGAATTTGTTGTGTGAACATTGAGGAATGTTTCTAAACAGGTAGGGAGGGTTCATAGGATACGGGGGGGGGGGTTAAAGGCAGTTAGGGTTGGCATTGGGGAAGGTTTCTGATCAGTTGAGGAGGGGGGGATACAGGGGGTGTTTGTTCTACCGTTGCGAAGCGCGGGTACACAGCTAGTACCTAAATAAAAATAGATGTTTACGAAAATACCTAGTACAATAAATCGTTTATTCTCTAGTTTGAATTAAAGCAATTATGCACTTCCTCCCAGACAGATGAACTTGAAAAAACCAGAAACCTGATAAATTTGGAACAAAAGAACAAGATACCATATCGAACACTTCCTTGACTTTTAGTTGAAAGACTTTTCTATAAAGTGTAGTAATTTCAATGTATACTTTGAACATTTTCAGCATAATTAAGACTTGAGGTAGATGTTCGTATCAAAACGCTTTTAGACAGTTACATATTTTATTATTTAAGTATACCTACATCCTACATGTAATTAGTTAGATTCCTTATTTATGTGTAAATGTAATTAGGTAGATTCCTAATATATTTGTTCGAAAAAATATGACTGAACAACTAGAACATAATATCAAACATACTTATTGCAATCGTTAGATTACAAGTGAACCTACATTAACTTTTATAACGTAATCAGCTTTCAGCTATTTATTTTTTTCTCTCCTTCTAAAATAGAAATAAGATTGATTAAAGTACTCCCATATTAAAAAAATGTTTTTCAGACTTTATTATGATGGTTGACTCTGTATAAAATTTGCAACTCTTTTAAGATAACAATTTAAGAGAGAGAAGATACGTAACTGTATATGTAGGTAACTAAGTACTTCATATTACTTGTATAAACCATAATATAAGAAACATAAGAATACTCGCGAAACTACCTATCAAAGAAATATCATGAAATTCTAAATCAATAAATTTATGAACGCCTAGGTACCTGTGTTTCAGGACAGCATTGATACAACAGGTTTCAAGGAGGAGTAAAATTAGCACTATTCGTTTCATCATATACCTAACTAAACTCGCAGGAAGAGTGCAATCATGTCTTGCCGTGAAATGCATGTGAACATGCACAGTGAACATTTAATATGAATGCCATTCTCGGGTTCGGGTTATTTGGAAGTGTTGCCTTTTAATGTGGCGACTTGAACAGTCTTTGAATTTTGTGACGTACTTACAATAATAACACCGAAATTCGGTACCACGATGATTTCGACGAACATGCCGAATGAGGGAAGGTCGAAAAGTCTTCAGGCACATTTCACAAAGGAAATCGTTGTCGCCATTGTGCATTTCTACTACTACTCTACCACTATACTTTTATTTTTCACTTCACTTTTCTAATACCTACTATATTTTTACTAGACTAACGTGATTCGCTAATAAATTAAAAATATCACACAACTTCAAAATAAACAACTGTGATAAGAGACCAGCAGGATAAGAAAGGCTTGATAAGGCGGAGAGCCGGTGAGATAAAGACAGGTTAGTTAGCATGAAGGGTGCTTGGGAGCAGGAAGCGCTAGAGTGAGGACGGTCTCCAGAGACTTCTGTCCCGTATGCGCTTAAAATAAGATAAACTACTTCTGCTTCCGTTGTTTCTGTTCCCGTCTGTTTCTTCTTTGAATTTTTCTTCTTTCTTTCATTATTTGAGATTTTATTTTTTCATCCCGCGGCTTTTGGTTTATATTATTCTGTGAATAATACACCTATGTATTCGCTCATCAAAAATTGTTTATAACACCCCCTCAAATTGTTTTCTTTTACGTTTCAAGGTGCGTAGATTCCAAATACGCAATGTCCGTCCGCCGTCCGCCGTATCACGTGTACAGGCTTCATTTTCGGTCTAAAAAAATCGTTCTTTCGCACACATGCTCCACTTGGGCCCTAGTTGTGTCCCGAAACTTTTCAGCCCGATCGGAATATACCCAGGGATGTTATGAGTGAAAAAGTGCACAAAAATAGGTACTTTTTGTGTTTTAGTAACATGTTAGTAACATGAGCTTTTGAGGTATCGTTTTCCATGTTTTTGGGGACGAGAAGACCGAATATGAAGTCGATTTTGACCAAAGAGTGGAAAATCGAGGTTCTACCAAATGTTCAGCTCACAAAATTGATTTTTTATGAGTCAAAACCTGGGAAATCGTCTGAAATCATCATCAATTTGTATAATAACACTGGAAAAGTGTCAACACGTGGATCAAGACGATTAAATAATAGCGTTACAAATTATCATAGATAAATTGAAAAAAAAGAAAAAAGAAAAGGAGCGTCCTAATTCGCGTTTTAGGGGCCAAAATTGGTGGAAACCATCAGAAATACCTATTTCAATTATTTTATATGAATGAAACAATAAATAAACAGCCAGAATTTCTGTAGGTATGTCGAACAGAATAATAAACCCATGTGACAAGGACTTTGCAGCGTTTTTCAAGAACTGGGAGCTTAGTAACATTATTCCGGACGATATTATATGACCTCTTATTATATGACCTCGCCAACCATATGAATATTTGGTTCTCTCGACCAAAAAATAAAATAACATAAAATAATTAATGATAACATGAGAACGGATCAATAGAAATGGATACAAATTGGAATTGTTTAAATTTGGTAGAATATCGGCAAGAACAATGTAGGTACTTAAGGAATGTGTTGCGTAAACCACAGACATTGCTAGGTACTATGAATAACATCGAATCTGCTGAGGAATACGGAAGTGTATTTTCATTATGTTTACGCAAGTTAAACTTGTATTATTTAGTCCCATAGTTGGAGTGGTAACAGCCGAATAGTACAATGGCAGGAGGCCTTATTCGATGGTTGTGGTACCTACTTATTTGGGAAACGTTTCTGCCTTTCAAACCTTTTTTCGCAGCGGTCGAATTTCAACGTCGCGATTATGTTTTAGAGGAAAACTACTGAACAAGGGATACGCGTACAGACGGCGGGACTGATCTGGTAGGTACCCGAGATGAAATCTCAGTTACCTACCTACTTTGAGTATAAATCCTCAAGGGTTTAACAACAATTCAATTAAGTATCATATGATGAAAAGTTATCAACGGTGACCCTAGCGCTGCCTGCGGAAGTTGGAGGAGTAGGGTGGGACACACTGGACAGGATCTAGATCTAGAGCCTCCTGTAGTATTGCACGTTCAGTCGTTCGTTCACAGTGAGGCCCTTAAGTTTGGCTTCGTCAACATGAATACGAATCAGACGTGCATGCATACATTCAGCCCAGATATCATTGCCAGGAGAACGTCTGATTATAATCACGTATGACTTCATGCAATCACGATGGTTGTTCCGTGATATTGTTTCATTTGAAGAAAGATGGTTGCTTTGCATTTCAATGGTAGGTACTTTGGCAACGTGAACCGAATTGGTTCGGTGTCTGTCTGTTCGCAGATCCATGCCACACGCCTAAAACCTTCAATTCGAATCCTATTTTACTGATGTTTTCAGGGACTGGACGTCGGAGAATCCACTGTGAATTACAGAACAATCGGATCATCAGTACGGACACTGCGCTTGCGCAAAAGCGAATCCGAGGTATTGAATTTCTCACGAATTCATGGCTTGATTTTCCTCAAAACCGTTGGGTAGTTGGGGTGTAGCTTCTAGTAGGTTCCCTATGAATTTCAAAACGCTCGCATCATCGGTAGCGTTTACTCGACGTAGGGTTTTCCTGGGGGAAGCACGAGGGTAGTTACTGACCACGGAAAACAGTGTGATCTACGCAGAAGGGGCATCCATACAGAAAATAATAAACCTTTTTGTAATAAATCGCAGCGTTGTGGTTTATTATTTTCAATAATGGATCTTTAGAATCGAGCATGAAAAAACAAATTTAACCCCCCTTCCCCCCTCAAAATTCTCAAAATTTGATGGCTTCCTTTTCAAGTATCTAGAATCCGAAAATGTAAAAAAAAAAATTCTTTCTGTCCGACGTAAGACATACTTCGCAGTTTCCTTAGTTACCATGAACCAAAATTGATGAAATTTGGTTTGTAGGTCCCATTTGGGGTCTAGTTGGACCGCAAGGCTCGGCGTTAATGTCAGTCATCTCTAATGGGGTGAAAAGTGGGGGTCGAAATCTCCAGGACGACATTACCTCGAATTTCTTTACGTTTTTAAATAGTTCTTGAACTTGGGAGTTTTTTGAGACCACCCGGAGGCACCGACAGGCTTCGCCAACAGGAGAGTGAGTCAAATTGTAAACCTTCAGCCCAGAATCTCTGGGAGGGGAGGGGTCTTGTTTTTATTCCACTTTCGGATTCTACGTAACTTGAAACGGAAACCATAAAATTTTGAGAATTTTGAGGGGGGAAGGGGGGTTAAATTTGTTTTCATCAAAAATGAAAAACGGATCATTAAAAATGTAACCGAAGGTATGGAAATCTATTTCCGTCAGTTTTGTTCGTACAGAAATCGTTCTCCACTCGTCGGAAAGTTAATAATTTATACAAAAATTCTATGCTGACTAAACCGTCATAAAATTAAATAAATGTTGTCGAAACCTGTAAAACTCTCTCTGCCGTTCCGCAAAGAATTTCAAACCGAACTGCAACCATAAGACATAAGATCCGTGTCAAAAAACAGTGGGGGACCTGACAGGTTGCGATTTCCTGAGGATAAAACCACGTTCGCATTCACATTGAACCTTCCTGTGTGTGGTTTCATTTTCCATGGTTTTCGGTGTCGTCCTTCTGTGTATTCTTCCAGTACTGCATGGGTATGATGA
Organism: Leptopterna dolabrata; assembly: GCA_954871275.1. Taxonomy (NCBI): domain Eukaryota; kingdom Metazoa; phylum Arthropoda; class Insecta; order Hemiptera; family Miridae; genus Leptopterna; species Leptopterna dolabrata. Next base: position 33,262,063 of record OX940976.1, read on the forward strand.
CAGTGAAGCACCATAGTATATGAATACAGATAATCTATGAATATACACCTAGGTGGATGCAGTATGCGGTATTGTTGATGAATAGTAAATATTTTCAGATGTTTCACGGTACCTATTGTGTCATAGTTAGATCACTGATTTATATGAAGATAGATTATCTATGGATAGTATATGAATACAGATAATCCGTGAATAGAGATACACCAAGGTGGATGCAGTATGTGGTACTGTTGATGAATAGTAAACATTTTCAGATGTTTCACGTTGCCTGTTGTGGCATTGTTAGATCATGGATTTAAGTTTCTGGCGTCTAGTAGGTGTGATTATGGTGTTGCTGTTACCTGTATTGATTCTTCTATGTGGCCAACAGCCTCCTGCTGTGGGCGGAGTGCAGGCCGCACCACAAGAAACCTCGAAAAGACAATGAGGGACGTGAGCACCAAAGCCGAATTTCCCCGCTCGGTCCCAACCCGCAGAGTCACCATTTCACATGTAAAATGACGAACTTCTATGCCAAGCCAGTGAAACCGTCACAGACCGTCGAAGAAAAACCGAATATCCACAGCACGTCACGGCACTGTAGCCGCCGAAGGGACCCCGAGCGACCCACACTATAACGCGGGAGCTCCGTGGAAAGTGAGTGCCGTCCCGCGTCCTCTCTTCATGGCCCTCCCTCACCACCCGGACGGCGGATATGACGGGATGAAAGCAGGTCCTTCCAGAAGATGATGTCCTCACCCTGCGCCTGGTTGTAAGACATTACGTCACGTCTTATAACCTTGGGAGGTGAGGTACCCATTAACTAGGCAGTACCGGTCATGTCACGTAATAGGGATCCACTCAAAAGAGAGTCGTCAAGTCTTCAATAATTGCACTGCGTAGAGAGTGATGATTCCAAGCTCAGCATTTATAGTGCTGCACTTGGGGCCGGTTTATCATTCACATTTGCAAGCCCTATTAAACTCCGCCTAACTAAAATCTCTGATTATCTCTCGCAGACCCGTATATCGATCTACTTTAGCTGATTGTCGCTCATCAATTACTTTCTTTAACTGGAGGTCCGAAACTCTGGTTAAAATTTAACTAACCAGTCGAAGTCCGATCAGCGGCCAGCCATACTGCATTTTCGTTTTGTTTTATTATTCTGTGAATAATACATCTATGTATTCGCTCAGCAAAAAAATTTTATAACACCCCCTCAAAATGTTTTCTTTTCCGTTTCAAGGTGCGTAGATTCCAAAAAGGCAATGCCCGACCGCCGTCCGCCATACGCCGTACGCCGTCCACCGTCCGCCGTATCACGTGTACAGGCTTCATTTTCGGTCTAAAAAATTCGATCTTTCGCACACATGCTCCATTTGGGCCCTAGTTGTGTCCCGAAACTTTTCAGCCCGATCGGAATGTACCCAGGGGTGTTATGAGTGAAAATGTGTATACAAATAGGTACTTACTTTTTGTGTTGTAGTAACATGTCTCTAAAATGAGCTTTTAAGGTATCGTTTTTCATGTTTTTGGGGACGAAAAGACCGAATATATGAAGTCGATTTTGACCAAAGAGTAGAAAATTGAGGTTCTACCAGATGTTCAGCTCCCGAAATGGATATTTTATGAGTCAAAAACCTGGGAAATCGTCTGAAATCACCATCAATTTGTAGAATAACACTGGAAAAAGTGTCAACAGGTGGATCAAGACGATTAAATGGTACTATCAATGATCAAAGATAATTTGGGGGAAAAAAGGAGCGTACGTAATTCGTGTTTTGGGGGCCAAAATTGTTGGAAACCACCAGAAATAGCTATTTTAATTATTATATATGAAAGAAACAATAAATAAACAGCCAAAATTTCTGTATTTATATCCAGTAGAATAATAAATCCATGTGACTAGGACTTTTTTCCTTTTTTTCTACCCTCTGATCAAATTTCCCCTTTTGAGGTGCCTAACGTTTTCTTGCATTTAAACTTGAATTTTTCATCAAAGAAACAAGATAATCGCAAAGTTGACCATACCATTGGAAAGCTTATTAAATGGAAAAGCTTTCAAGAGATTTGCCAGTTTCCAGGTTTTTTTTTTCGAAGGAGTAGTAACGTTTTTAAAATTTCAGAAATTTTATTTTTTCAAATTCGTCTAATATTTGAGCTGTTGTTGTGGTCTCTAGATGGTACTTTTCAAGACTTGAAGTACACCATGCGTATGGAAAATTTAACTCTGATTCCGAAAATGAGGTCAAAAAGTAAAATTAAATGAGGTAAAGCGGAGAAATTTGAGTTTAAAAGAAAAAAAACACGGTTTTCCTGAAAAAACCTTTAAAAAATCATATCTCGAGAACGGATTGAGATAAAAAATGTGCGGTTGGCGGCATTTTACTCCATTTTTGATGAAATTTTACGCAAATTTTTTTGCATCTACCAGCGGATCACCCTGTATACAGGTAAATTATTACACAACGGTTTATTATTTACCTAATGCTTCATCAGTCACTCCAAATGTGTAAATAATGACCGGCTCCAGTACTCGATTTAGGGCTTTCCTGGGGAGAGCTAGAGGGTACTGACCTCAGAAAACAGTGATCTACGCGGACCGGGGGTCTATACAGGTAAATGATAAACCGTTCTGCAGTTATTTGCAGCATTTTTCGATTTAAACTTAAAGACTTCATTGTGAAACAACGGCTGGTCGTACAATGATCTGGTTGATCTCGTTCGATTTTAAAACTTAGAAACTATTATTTATAATCGTGAGAAAAACATAACCCTTGTATGGAAATTTTCTGAGGGACGGCATTTTGACAAAAGTCATTCACCTATTTTTCACACCTTGAAGATGTCTGACAGTGAAGCTTGATTCACATGGGCCGGAAGGTGTCCGGAAGGCATGCGGAAGGCTGTCCGTTCTGCAGTCTGATTGGCCAGTCAGTGGCCGTCCGGGTCCGGTAGGTGCGTCGTGTGCGTGATGTCTCTGGTCATAATTTTTTAATATTTTCCGGACACGCCTCACGGACTGGATCATAGGTATTATAAACTTAACAATTAAACTTTATTTCGATTTTGGTTCCTCACTCCCGGAAGGTAGGATTAGTGATTGAGTAAAAAAATTGTGATGATAGTACCATTACTAGGTACCATTTTGAGTTTCAGACGTCAAGGAACATTTTTGGTTCCGTCTGTCTGTATGTCTGTGGGCAATTCTTTGTAACGCCCATAACTATAAGAAATACTGGTCGAAATGGGCTGAAATTTGAAGGTTAGGCGCGGGTTGGCACAGATGGTCCCACACCAAAATCATTGAAAAAGTTCTGTAAGTTTCGTCTGCGCATGCACAAAGGTATAATACTTGAAACGCCCATAATTACCTTAAATATCGCTGAAATGAGTTCAAAATTGGAGGATCGATCAGGAATAGCTCTTTGACAGTTCCATAGGCATCTTACTTCAACTTGCGTCTGCGCATGCTCAAACATGATATGTTTACCATTTTCTTGTAACGCTTCGAACTACGCGCAAACAGAGAGCTGACATTTTGGGGGGTACACGCTGGTTGGATCGAGATGGTCCCATATAAATATCGTTGAAATGAGTTCAAATTTTGAGGGTCAATCAGGAAAAATACTAGAAGAATACTAGTCATTCACCCATGCATCGATACACCTGCCCACCGAATGAACCTACCCAGCTATTCTGTACGTTCATGTGATTCAAGTGAGGGAGCTACACTGCCTACTCGAATTGGCAGACGTTATTTAATTCTACGTACATTAAACGTAAAGCATCAAAATTTGAATGGGGTTGAAAATTATTATAAACCAAAATGTCTGAATGGAAAAATTCTCCGTTGATTTCTATGATCTCATCATGATGATTCTCCGTTGATAATTTATTTTATCTATCCTTCAAACTCATTGATCACATTGTAATTAATTGATCAAAGAAGCACGGGATAACCAGAAAAGGCACAGTCATATCGTTCGAATCATACGAACCGCCTCAACTAGGAAGCGTTCCGACCAGTGAAAGCCAGCTGTGCCAGACACCTCAGACTCCTGTCTATTACGTCACCCCGCTTGTAATCCCGTCTCTAACTTTTTCGGAGACAGCAAATCTTAAGACTCATTAGGTAGATACTAGATAGTTATCAATCAACTCGGCTGTCATGACTTGGCAGTGTACGAGTACAGTGCATAATAATATAATGCAGGTGTCCCAGGAACGAGTCTGCAAGAGGCGATGGATCAATTTTTCGGGCCATTCCCGATCAAAAATGTTTCCCAGAAATTTAAACACTTAATTTTTGTGTTTTTCGGCATTTTGAGTTTTTTCTTGTAAATTGCATTCTGCTTTACTATTTTTATTAATGGACCTTTGGAATAGACCATGACAACTTTATTAACCCCGCCACCCATCCCACGGAATCTGATGGTTTTCGTTTCAAGGTACGTAGAATACGAAAATGGAATAGAACACGCTACAAATTATTACACAACGGTTTATTATTTACCTATATTATAGATGCCCCTTCTGTGTAGATCACTGTTTTCTCTGGTCAATACCCTCGAGCTCCCTCCAGGAAAGCCCTAAATTGAGTACTGTAGCCGGCCCGGGAATTAAAGTTTCATACGAATGTGCGGAATTCAATAATTCTATTGTAGTGAATGCATACGTGATGGGCATTCACCACTGGAGGCGTTAGGATAGGTTGTGCCCGGTTTGGTTATAGCTGGGAGGCTACCACCATGCCCGGGATCTTTTAGGAGGAGGAGAGCAAGAGGAGAAGCGAGGTGAGAGGGTAGTCAGCAACTAGAGGAGAGCGTAGAATGAGTTGGAAGGCGAAGGAGTCGAGTTTTTATAGCCCCTGGGGCTATCTCCCTCCATCCTCCATACTGGTGGAGAATGGTGGGGGTCCCCACCAGTTCCTCCGGGTCTCCTGCGTCTGCCGTCCCATTACTATGTTTATTTGCGAGATCTAATAATACAAAGAGTGGTTCTGGGAGGATACCACGACATCTATAATTAATTATTTGTAGTTATTCATGAAACACAAGGTAAATAATAAACCGTCGTGTGATGATTTACTTTTTTTTTTCTTCTTTTTTTACAGTTAGGTGGAATACTTTGCTTACTGTCAATGCTCGCCCTTCATGTAGGCCTCCTCTGTCTTCTATTATTGTGACTATCCCAGAATTTCCTGTTCCGTAATACTTCGGGATAGTCACTTCATTGCCTTCTATGGGCCTGTCTTCTCTTCTTCTCTTCTATATGGCGGAAGGTTTACTCTTGTTCCCACTCCCTGTTCAGCTCCTTCGTCTTGAGTACAGTCACTATAAAGTTCACGACTGCATCCCATTTGGCTACAGTTTCCATCATTTTCCTGACTACAGGGTCAGGGTCGATTGGTCCAACCTCTGCTACCAAAACTCCACAGAGGCGCTCCCATCTTTCGCATTTGTAGAAGGTGTGCTCCGCGCTATCTTCTATCTTTTCAAGAAAGGATTGGAAATAAGCATGCCCTGTCAAGAACTGCGTTGCGTAGTAGCTCGTAACTCCATGTTTCCTCACGGCCCAGCTCCTGAGGCCTCGAATGAGTCGCGCTGTCCAGCGGCCTCTGCTATCGCTTTCCCATCGAGCTTGCCATCTCCTCATAGTTTCATCCCTTTCCTCCTTCCTAATAGATGATGGCGTCCCTTCCACTCCTTTCTGCATATACAATACAGTCGTCTCCATTCATCAGCCAACAGGTCAATCGGGATCACTCCCGCAATCACTTGTGCCGCTGGAGCCGAAACTGTCCGGTATGCACTGCATATCCTAAGTGCCCCTCTTCTTTGCACAGCCTCCATCTGAGAACGGTACTTCTGGAACCTCAGCGCCCCTGCCCAGATCTCAGCCCCGTAAAGCATTATGGCATCTGCAGTTCCCATCAGCAGCCTCCTCTTGCCGGGGTATGTTCCTCCAATGTTGGCCATGAGTCTGGTCAGATCCACCACCTTTGCTGCTCTATCTACTGCCTTGCAGATGTGCGTCCAAAAGGAAAGTTTCCCATCTAGCATCACCCCTAAGTACCGTATGGCCTCGGATGCCAGTATGGTGTGGCCGTCAACGTTCATGGTGATGTTCCTCTCAATTCTCTTGGTTTTGAGGAGTACAATATCTGTTTTTTGGGCAGCCAAGGACAGGGATCTAGCTTCCATCCATCCCATTATGCGTCTCATCGCCTGATTCAGCTTAAGCTGCATGGCCTCTGCCGTCCGAGCTGTGATTATGGCAATTAAGTCATCCGCGTATCCTATCAGGAAAACACCGTCGGGCATCTCTATGCACAGGATCCCATCGTAATTGAAGTTCCAGAGATCTGCTCCGAGTACAGACCGCTGGGCTGCGCCTGAGGTGATTCTCTTCCTTTTCACTTCCTCTTGCATATCAAAGATCAGCCACCGCTCTGAGAGGTAGTCCTGTAAAACCTAATACAGGTAGGCGGGTAGCCGAAAATTGACTCTCAGAACACGCAGAATGTCTCGCCATCTGGCCGAGTTAAAGGCATTTCTAACGTCCAGCGTGACGGCCATACACAGGTTCCTACTATGGTGGTTCCCTGTGTTCACAGCATTTGCAGCAACAACTACCTCCCTCACTGCATCCACTGTGGACTTTCCCGCTGTGAAGCCGTACTGTCGTGGCGATAGTCCCCCTGCATCTGATACCGCATCCAGAGTCCTTAGCTTCAGTAGCTTCTCATAGAGCTTCCCGGCCGTGTCGAGCATGAACAGGGGTCGATGGGCAGATGCTGTGCTGGGATCTCCTTTCCCCTTCCCGATAAGCATAAGCTTAGCTTGCTTCCACTGTTCTGGGAATATACCATCAGTGAGGAACGCATTGTACATGCCTAACAATACGTCCGGGTGGGTCTGGGCTACCAACTTCAGAATCTCTACAGGGATCCTATCGGGAAGTGGAGCCTTCTTATTTCGCATGGACTTGGCTGCTTTCAACAGCTCGTCTCTTTCGAAAAGCGGTATGCTGTCGAGCGCTACCTCTACTAACTGGTTCCCGATCTTCCACATCATGCCTCGGGAAAAGCTCCTCTACAATCTTCTCCTTGACTTCTGTTGGCATCTGAGAGGTGGAGTCCGATCCCCAGAGCTTTTGGAGCACCAGCTTGTATCCCAACCCCCAGGGATCATTCTCAACATCCTCGCAGAGATCCTTCCGCTTTTGTGCCTTGCTCCTTGCTATAGCAATCTTCAGAGCATTTACCTGAATAGGCTCCTTCTGCGTAGGTAACATGCCGTTGTGTAATAATTTACCACTGTGTAATAATTTACCGAATAATGCATCAACGTTTGTTCAAGCTGCAAAAGTACCTATAAATAAAATCCGAAAGATCCATTATTTTTCAAAGAAATAATATCACAAAACAACCAACTCAAGATCATACAGCCGTGATTATAATCAGGTGCTCCCCTGCGATGATTTATTTGGGCCGGATTCATACCGTTTGATTCACGATCATGTTGACGAAGCTTTTCGGTGCAAGCGAAACGTACAAAAAACTATAATCTTCTATCGAAAGTTTTCGAGCTACGGCGTTCTGAAATTTTCAACCCCTATTTTTCAACTCTTAGAAGGTGACTGACAGTAACGCCGAGATTCGCGGACCAACTAGACCCCAAACGGGGCCTAAAAAAACAAATTTCATTCATTTCGGTTCATGGTAAGTAACCCCCCCCCCCCCCCCCCCCACAAAATTTGATGGTTTCGGTTTCAAGGTATAGTTACCATGAACCAAAATTGGTGAAATTTGGTATGTAGGTCTCATATGGGGTCTAGTTGGTCCGCGAAGCTCGGCGTTGACGTCAGTCATCTCTAAGGGGTGAAAAATAAGGTTGAAACCTCCCGGACGCCGTTACCCCGAATTTTCTGAAGTTTTTAAATAGTTCATGAACTTGGGAGTTTTTTGAGACCGCCCAGAGCATTGTACGTCCAGCCGTTCGTTCAGGCCCCGAAGTTGGCACCGACAGGCGTGTAATAATTTACCGTTGCGTAATAATTTGCCGTTGTGTAATAATTTACCATTGTTACAGATCATAGCTCTCCGTATAGGTAGCCCTTTATATAATATTATGTACTATTCTATACATATTATGTAGGTCGCACACCCTCCGTAGGTTAGTACCTAACCCCGTACTCGTTACTAGGTACCTACCTAAATCACGAGTTAAATGTTGCTAAAATAATTCTGCCGATGGCAAACAGTACCTAAAATGGCAAAAAGAAACGCACATGATGAAGTTCTGAAGGGAAATTGTTGATGAGGAGTGAAAAAAGTTGCAAACCTACCTACCAACAAACTCCAGCCCCTTCTACGTAGATGTTATAATGAACCGTTGTGTAATAATAATTTACCGTTGAGTAATGATTTACCATTGTGTAGTAATAATTTACCCATCAATAATACTTCAACGTTTTTTCAAGTTTCACTACCTATCAACAAACTCCAAAAGAGCCATCATTTTGGTTTATTATTTTCAATAATGAACCATTGGAATCGAGCATGAAAAAAAAAATTCTTACCCCCCCTCAAAATTTGATGGTTTACGTTTCAAGGTATGTAGAATCCAAAACTGCAATAAAAATATTTCTGTCTGTCCGCCGTACGCCGTACGCCGTACACCGTACGCCGTACGCCGTACGCCGTACGCCGTACGCCGTACGGGCCACTTTTCTTAGTTACCATGAAAAAAAATTGATGAAATTCGGGTTATAGGTTCCGTTCGGCGTCTAGTTGGTCCTCGAAGCTCGACGTTACTGTGAGTCATCTCTAAGGGGTTCAAAATAGGGGTTGAAATTTTCAAAACGCCTATACCATTTTTTTACGTAAATATTTTTACGGTTTTAAATAGTTCTTGAACTTGCGAGTTTTTTAAGACCATCCGGAGCATCGTACGTCCAGCCGTTCGTTCACAGTAAGGCCCCGAAGTTTGCACCGACAGGCATTTTCGACTCCAGTGTGAATGAAATTGTATACAATTCAAACCAAATCTCGTAACCAGAGACGCGCCCACAATAGGAATTTGTGAATACGGCCAATCATTGGTAGGGATCACCTGATTATATTGGCGGAGTATGAAGTCGAGTTGGTTGTTCTGTGATATTATTTAATTTGAAAAATGATGGCTCTTTTGGAGTTTGTTGGTAGGTAGTGAAACTTGAACAAACGTTGAAGTATTATTGATGGGTAAATTATTACTACGGTAAATCATTACTCAACGGTAAATTATTACACAACGGTTCATTATACCATCTACGTAGAAGGGGCTGGAGTTTGTTGGTAGGTACTTTTGCAACTTTTTTCACTCCTCATCAACAATTTCTTTTCAGAACTTCATTATGTGTGTTTCTTTTTGTTAGGTACTGTTTGTCATCGGCAGAATTATTTTAGCAACATTTAACTCGTGATTTAGGTAGGTACCTAGTAACGAGTACGGGGTTAGGTACTAACCTACGGAGGGTCTGCGATCTAAATAATTATGCATAGAATAGTACATATCATATTATATAGACGGGTTATCTATACATAGAGCTGTGATCTGTAACAGAAGGGTATTCTATACAAAATAATAAACCGTTGTGCAGGGATTTGCAGCGTTTTTCGAATGAAATATCACAGAACTATCAACTGGACTTCATACTCCGTGATTATAATCAGGTGGCCCCTAGCAATGATTTTATCTCGGGCCAATTCCCGATTGTTAGCGCGTCCCTGGTGACGAGATTTGGGCTAAATGTATACAATTTCATTCACCCTGCTGTCGAAAATGCCTGTCGGTGCAAACTTCGGGGCCTTACTGTGAACGAACGGCTGGACGTACGATGCTCCGGATGGTCTTAAAAAACTCGCAAGTTCAAGAACTATTTAAAACCGTAAAAATAATTACGTAAAAAAATGGTATAGGCGTTTTGAAAATTTCAACCCCTATTTTGAACCCCTTAGAGATGACTCACAGTAACGTCGAGCTTCGAGGACCAACTAGACGCCGAACGGAACCTATAACCCGAATTTCATCAATTTTTTTTCATGGTAACTAAGAAAAGTGGTCAGTACGACGGACAGACAGAAATATTTGTATTGCATTTTCGGATTTTCTAGGTACTTTTCCAACTTGAACAAATGTTGAAGTATTATTGAGTAAATTATTACACAACGATAAATTATTACAGAACTGTAAATTAGTACACAACGGTTTATTATACTATCTACGCAGAAGGGACTATCTATACAGGTAAATTATCACAGAACGGTTTATTATTTATCTTATGCTTCATGAGTAACTACAAATAATTATTAATTAATTACCTATTGAATTCCTGGGGTTTTATTTATTTTTTAAGAATATTTTTCATTTGAAGAATGATGGTTATTTTCGATTTTGGTAATAGATCTTTTCTAACATCAGCAAACGCTATGATTCATGAATAACAACAAATAATTAATGATAGATTTATTGAATTCAACGTTCATTATTTAACTGTAATTGCCCGGTCGGCTCCAGTTTTCGATTTAGGGCTCTCTTGGGGAAGCCCGAGGGTTGGAATTGACCACAGAAGACCTGACCTACTCAGAAGGGGTATCTGTAATAGTAAAGGTAAACCGTTGTGTAATAATTCCCAGCGTTTTTAAATTCATGTCAAACTGAAGAATGTTTTGAGACCACCCTGAACATTGTACGACCCGCCGTTATGAATATAAAGCAATTGAAAAACAGATATTTTCAAACCATCATAAGTCCGGCGCCTGATGGTCCCGAGGGTTGAAATTGGTACACGTCCTTAGGTGCCCCCCGAGATTGAGTGTACGAAAAATCAACACCGGAGACCCCCACCCCCAGAGGGCCGAGTGGCGGAGGGTAAAATACACTGCCAAGGTGATGGCACAGGAGCTTCCTCGTCACAATCAGAGTGACCCATTATAAAATAGAACAGACTCGGAAGCAAAATAACATAACATTACATTACATTACATAACAATACATAACGTTAAATATACATATTACATAACATTACATTACATTACATTACATAACATAACATTACATAACATTACATGAAATATACATATTATACATAACATGACTTCCATAATACATTACGTCCATTATACATAACTAGCCTGACCGCTCGCTTCGCTCGCTATCCGAGATTCGCTGTACGCAGTATCGTGGAACCAACAAACGACGGAAAAATCCCATAACCTACCGGGTATTTGTGCCCAATGTTATCAAAATCCGTCAAGCCATTCAGGAGTTGACCATGGTCGACCATAGTTCCGCTATGGTCAGGGAATTAAAAATGCACGTCGCACAACTTGGGAGCCTACTGGATATTCGTGCCAAATTTGGTCGATATCCGTTGAGTAATTCGGGATTCGACCATGGAGGGGCCCATGGATGCGCTATGGTCGACCGCGGGGGTAGTCCGAAGGGTCGATCGTAGATAGAATTTCACGTAGATTACGAATACGCGATAAAAAATAGGGGTTACCATTTCAATTAACGAAGTTGACCATGGTCGACCATAGTTCCGCTATGGTCAGGGAATTAAAAATGCGACGTTGCACAACTTGGGAGCCTACTGGATATTCGTGCCGAATTTGGTCGATATCCGTTGAGCAATTCGGGATTCGACCATGGAGGGGCCCATGGATGCGCTATGGTCGACCGCGGGGGTAGTCCGAAGGGTCGACCGTAGATAGAATTTCACGTAGATTACGAATACGCGATAAAAAATAGGGGTTACCATTTCAATTAACGAAGTTGACCATGGTCGACCATAGTTCCGCTATGGTCAGGGAATTAAAAATGCGACGGTGCACAACTTGGGAGCCTACTGGATATTCGTGCCAAATTTGGTCGATATCCGTCGAGCCATTCAGGAGTTGACCATGGTCGACCATAGTTCCGCTATGGTCAGGGAATTGAAAATGCGACGTTGCACAACTTGGGAGCCTACTGGATATTCGTGCCAAATTTGGTCGATATCCGTCGAGCCGTTTGGCCGTGCATAGAAGGACAGACAGACAGACAGAGCGCATGCGCAGGGCGAACCGCTGGCTCTATCATGTTGAAATTTATATGGGACCTCAATGGGCCCTACCCGCTTAATCCCTGAGAATTACATTGAAATTGGGTGAAATCTTTGGTTACTACGGCTGTAACAAGGAAATTGAATCTATTTCACGCCAGCGCATGCGCAGAGCGCACCGAGGGTCCGATCATGCTGAAATTCATACTGGAACTCACTAGGCCTTGTCCAAACAACCCTTGAAAATTTGAGCGAAATTGAATCAAAATTGTGAAAGTTATGCGTGTTTGTTGAATTTAACGTTAGCACATGCGCAGGGCGTACCGCTGGATCAATCATGTTGAAATTTGTATGGGACCTCAAGGGGCCTTATCCGCACCATCCCTCAAAATTTGAGCTGAATCAATTCAAAATCGTGGAAGTTATGGCTGTAACAAGGAAATGCGGACAGACTCACAGACTCACAGACTCACAGACTCACAGACCGACAGACACGGAACCAAATTTGTTCAGTAGGCTTTGAAACGCAAAATGCAAGTGGAAATTTTGATTTCTGAAGACAAAAATTTTTTGGCTCACGAAAGTGAACACAAGGCTTCCGCTGCTTCGCAGACTCGGAAGCAAAATACCGTACCTACTTGTTCTTTCATTTAAAGTGTTCTTTGTCGCTTTCGAGTGTTCCGGTTTTCTTGGCGGGCCGGACGTTCCCAAGACCCTAGATACCATTAGTGAGAGTGAAAGGAAGAGGAAATACCGGACTGGGAATGTGAAAACATGGGAAATGTGGGAAAATGTGCAATGCTTAGTAGCTTATAATAGATGAAATGTATTGAAACTTACAACTGTTAAGTTGTGACAGTCATTTCACCCGAAGTACGAACCTTTCATAAATTTCAGGTGACGAAATTCATATTATTAACATGATTATCGGACGATTTGGAGATCAACCTGTGCATGAAATCAAAAATGCTTCATTATTTCAAAAAGACTCAGTGGACACATGAAACTAGCTAAGGACAACAGGCGCGGAATCAATTTTGTTCCTTAATGCCTGAAACAAACATCCAAGAGAAATTTTGATTTTACCGGACGACCCCCCATCCCCCCACCATAATTTGTTCCTTCGCTAGTGAGGGAGCAAAGAACTCTTGAGAATTTCCAATGCCCCCATAACCTCTGCACAGCCCATGCAATGAACTAGAAATCTTTATTAACAGTCAGGCACGTGATTTATAGTAGGTAGTCAATAACGGAGGCCAATCGGTAATAGGCAACTGGTTGACTTTTCCATAAAGGGTCGACTCCGGGCTAATGCGACTCTTATTTATGGCCTACAATGAGGCGCTAGTGTCAACTGTCATTTCGCTTTTTCCGCCCAGACAATGCTTCGTACAAGGAGTGAAAGTCGAAACCCACAGCCCATATCAGTGGGAAATGATTTACTTATCAGTCTTAGGAACTATCGACTATCTGCTTACTGATCGAGCCAGTTAAACATTTAACCTGTCCCATGATCTAGCATTCACAAGATGGAAGACTGATTTAAAAATTTATTAATACCTCATCATTTATCAAATTTTAATAACACTTATTTCAGTAACAATGTAAACCTCAATTTACTTTCGAGTTCTGGATTTCCTGTTAATGATTCACATTGGGTAATCGTTGAGAGACAAAATAGCCTAAGGGAAACGTCCTCTAACGTCTCTGGTAAGTCATCTTGTATATCTTGCCATCATCGTCACATAATAGACATTAGGCAAAGGGAAAATTACAAACGTCATACGAACCATACGCTTCTATTGACATTTTCTGAGCTACAGCTTTTGGAAAATTTCAACCCCTACTTTTCACCCCTTAGAGATGATTGACAGTAACGCCGAACTTCGAGGACCAACTAAACCCGAATTTGGACATACGAAGCGAATTTCAAGGTTTTTGGTACGGGTTACGGCGGACGGACAGAAAGTCAATAATTATTGTTTAATATTATATTTTCGGGTTCTACGTACCTTTCTTGAAACTTTGAGGTGGTTTAAAAGTTTCTTTTTCATGCTAGATTCCAAGGTTCATTATTGAAAATGTTTGTCCAAAAAACTGGACACTTTTGCAATAGTAATGTACCTATATTATGTTACGAGTACGGTAGAAATTTGCAACTTAGCAGCACCAGATTGTCGCATTCCCGTATTATACCCAAGCTTGAGGCTTTAGGCCGTGTCCTACGTGGATCTACCGCGCGCGTCAACGCGTCGGAGCTTTCGGGCGTTCACGCAAATCGCGTCGTCATGCCGCGCGGCGAAATAAAAGGTGTCCTACGTGAAAACGCCAGACGCTTCGTATTTCAGTGGACGCTGACTGTCAAGTATTGTGTCACCTGTTCTTTTATTTTTACAGTTTTATTTTTGATTACGTTCAAGTATCAGACAGACATTTATGCAATATTTTCTGAGCCAACGTTGTCTTACCACTACTAGTTGATACTGTATAATTCTAGGAGACTTAAAAAAAAAATAAGAGTACCTAAATACAGTTTGTTTCTAAAAATCACGTAGGTATTGTTATTTTTTAAACTTTTCATTAAACGTAGCGATAAGGGGGGGGGGGGGGGTACTTACTTACCATGCAAGGTTGTTGCGACACTTCGTCCCAAGCAGTTTCCACCAAACCACGATTTTATTTTTATTTGGAAACCGTTTATTCCAAAGACACGGCCGGTTTTGGACTTCTGCAGTTAATATTTCCATCCCGCAAAATACTCAAAAACACGGTCTTCTACACAGCAATTAACAGCACAAACGAGATAAACAAATCAAACGCGGCGTTTGACGCGAGGCGGTGACGGTAAAAATCAAACTAGTTTGGAAATCAAACCGAAGCGTTCAACGCTGTCGCGACAACGCGCCGCCCGAATCACGTGACAATTTCCATGGTTTTCATTGGTCTGCGTCTTCAACGCGCCAACGCCCGAACGCTCCGACGCGAGCTGTGGATCCACGTAGGACACTGGGTTAGGTTAGGGGTGTTTGACTTTATGTTGAGGTGGTTGGCGAGCTATCTGCGCGATTGGTCTATCGTGGTGAGGGTGAAGGGCGCACTGTCCAGATCGTTTGTTGCGTCATCCGGTGCCCCTTTGTGACGGTATATGGGAATCCCGTCCATCTTGGATACGGGCTCTTCCCGATCTTTTTCACACGCGGCTGAAAGGGTGGTCGATTCGCGGAATCGAATCGTCAACTCCTGGAGGCATTGCGTTATAATCAAACCTTTGTCTCCGGGGGCAGCTGTCACACTGCCTCCCTACCTTTCTAGAGAGTGGAGAGGGGGAAACTACGCTGTATGGGCGGCGTAGTTAAACCCCTCATCCATTACATGGTAGCAGAGCGTGGTTGGTGGGTATGTGCTGGATTTTATCCTCGGTACCCCCTCCACTTTTTGAGAGCTTTTCCAGAAAGAATAGCTCTGAGGTTTTCCAGAAGGAATCCTCTTTTTAATATCTTCTCTTTTTAATAACCCCTTTGTTAATCAATATACACTTCAGCCATTGGATTTTCTTTTTTCATCAAATCAAACTCATTAATTATTACTATTATTATTATCATACTTGATTATTATTCTTAAGGCGCTCAATGCCTGGCGTTCAATGCAAATTTTTTTCCCCTTGTTTTCCCAGTTGTTCCATCTTATATGATGGGGGTTAGTCACCCAGAGGTTGTTCAGATGAACTTTCCTGAACCAGAACCTCTGACAACGACTTCTTTTCTTTTTTGTCCAAGTCGGCCAAGTGATATTGATAAGGAGCTAAGTTCTCCACCAGTAACAATTCTCAGTCGTACCATTACGATAGAAGCTATCAGCTTTGAGTTTTTCAGATGAACCTTTCAGATGAAACTACTTTCAGTCCGTGTCTATTAACTTCACATACTTCTTCTTCAAAGAAGTATGTTTTTAAGGGGAGGAGTGTGACGGTATATGGGAATCCCGTCCATCTTGGATGCGGGCTCTTCCCGATCTTTTTGACACGCGGCTGAAAGGGTGGTCGATTCGCGGAATCGAATCGTCAACTCCTGGAGGCATTGCGTTATAATCAAACCATTGTCTCCGGGGGCAGCTGTCACACTGCCTCCCTACCTTTCTAGAGAGTGGAGAGGGGGAAACTATGCTGTATGGGCGGCGTAGTTAAACCCCTCATCGATTACACCTTAGGGATTCCATATCGGGCACTTGATGTTTCTGATAATGATCAACTGCGTAACTGATCTTTTCCCTGGGCTAAATGTATATTTTTGCTGATGATTGTAAGATATTTTGTAAGTTGGGGTTATCCAGGGATCTCGAGCTCCTTCAATCTTGCATCAACTCCTGGTGTGTCTGGTGCGACAAGAACATTCAATGTTGAATGGAAGTGAGTGTTATGTAATGTCTCATCGTATAATTTCGCCCCAACTTTTTGACAGTTCGATTAACGGCTTACCTCTGGCAAGGGAGTCGTTGACTTGGGAGTCCGTTTTGATGCTGGTATGAACGTTACTGACCGTATCGATCACGTCTCCAATTAATAGAGCCATCAGAGAGCTCTTGAATTAAATACGAGAGAATTTAAGAGTGTTCCTGCTCTCTCTTTTCTCTGGATTTTGGTGTAGCCCCCTGCCGTCTGGAGTCCTTTCTGTGGAGTGCTTGTCGAGCCGCTAGAGCGTGTCCAACACCAGTTCTTGAGATACATTGCTTATGAGCTTCACATTCCCTCCAGTGAATTGTACTGCGCTGCTTGACACCTGCAACCTTGGATTGCTCCAGACGCGACGATACATGTGCGGTGCGGTGTTCCTGTGTTGGTTGGTTCGTGGACTGCCCGAGCCTCCTTTCCAGGAATATGGTTTCGGTCCGTCAGATCACCGCGGACGCCCTTTCCACGTGCCTATCACCCTCCCTTGCTATTTGTGCCAAAGCTGCTTCTCCAAACGTTCTCTGACTTAGATTTTTTTTTTCGCCACCCCCCTCAGAAGGATAAGAAAGTTCGTGGGAACTAGTTCAAGTTGATCTGCCAATCTTGATTTTGAAATTGATTAATTATTTCTTCTTTGTTCGCTCCAGTACCTACTATATATATATATATATATATATATATATATATATATATATATATATATATATATATATATATATATATAGGTATATATTACTGCCTTTAGCTGCCACTGTATACTGTGTAATTGGGTTCGACCGTATTGTTTAAAATAAAATAATCATAATCTCAACAGGGCACCTATAGGTTAGGCTTTCCCTGGGTCTTCAACATTCATGGTCATGATAAATAATTTATTATTATCGGTTGCAGGCTATTTCAGCATAGCGGGGATAATAACATATTTCTGATGCACTTTCGTATGGTTCGGCCTCTCAGAAACACTTTCGACTCGATTTTTTTGTAATGTTGTCTATTAGAGACCATTACAGAATGTAATATACCTCATCGGAGTTTACACTGTTATCGGCTCGATTATGGCTCCTTCCGTATTTGTAGATGTAGGCAGAAGTTACGCAGATACTTGGGCGAGCGTGTCATATTTCGGTGGTCGATGACTATCGTAACGGATTCTTTCAACCTTACTGAAAATCTAGTGACATGTCTACCATGAAGTCTGATCCATATCTCCTGATCAAAAATCAAATTAATTGTTTACCTATTCACTACCTATAGTATGTTTCAGTGAAAAGGTTAAAAATTAATTTGAATTTTTTGTAGCACTTAGCTTTGAGTGTCACGCCTGTGAAAATTTTCTAGGTTTCGAAGTAAGAATTTGTAGTCTTGGGGAATACCTAGTTATTAGTACCTACCCAGTAGAGAAGAGATTTTTTTTATAGTGACCCATTACGACACAATTTTGTAAATTTACAGAACCCGCATTAAGGCTTTCTTCTTCATTTTGGTTTATTATTTTCAATAATGAACCATTGGAATCGAGCAAGAAAAAAAAAATTCTTATCACCCCTCAAAATTTGTTGGTTTACGTTTCAAGGTAAGTATGTAGAATCCAAAACTGCAATAAAAATATTTCTGTCTGTCCGCCGTACGCCGTACGGGCCACTTTTCTTAGTTACCATGAAACAAAATTGATGAAATTCGGGTTATAGGTTCCGTTCGGGGTCTAGTTGGTCCTCGAAGCTCGACACTACTGTCAGTCATCTCTAAGGGGTCCAAAATAGGGGTTGAAATTTTCAGAACGCCGTAGCTCGAAAACTTCCGATAGAAGGGTAAGTATGGTTTTTTTACGTTATTAAATTTGTCTTGAGCTAAATAATTTTTTGAGACCACCCGGAGCATCGTACGTCCAGCCGTTCGTGAGCACCAAAAAGCTTCGTCAACACGATCGTGAATCAAACGGTATAAATCCGGCCCGGATATTATCATAACTACGGAGCATCTGATTATAACAAGGATGGCTGTATGAAGTCGAGTTGTTTGTTCTGCGATATTATTTAATTTGACAAGTGATGTACTATTGGATTTTGTTGGTAGGTACTTCTGAAACTTGAACAAAAGTTGAAGTTATTATTTATGGGTAAATTATTACACAATGGTAAATTATTACACAACGGTAAATTATGACACCACGGTAAATTATTACACAACGGCTCATCTACCCAGAGGGGGCTGGATTTTGTTGATAGGTACTTTTGCAACTTGAACAACCGTTGAAGTATTATTGATGGGCAAATTATTACACATCGGTTCATTATTCTATCTCCGTAGAAGGGGAACCTATACAGGTAAATTATTACACAACGGTTTGGGTAGGTGCCTAGTAACGAGTACGGGGTTAGGGACTAACCTACGTAGGGTCCGCGATCTACATAATATGTGTAGAATAGTACATATGTTATATAGAAGGGTTATCTATACGGAGACCTGTGATTCGTAACAGAAGGGTATTCTGTACAAAATAATAAACCGTTGTGCAGGGATTTGCAGCATTTTTAAGTATGTACCTAAAATCGCCAAAAAAATTAACTTGCAGCGGACGATGCTTCCACCTTGTGTAGTTGTGAATCTTGAGCCGAGCAAGTTAGCTTAATGGAAGGCAGAGTAGTCAAGGCAATAGAGCAGCAATCGCCTTGCCTTTGTACTCCTGCAACCTCACACCCCTCGAGGGCAGGCGCAAGGGATGCATAACGGTTGACAGGTCCCATTGCCACAGAAACAAAAGCACATCAGCTCCGCGTCCAAACACCCTCACACCCCTTCCGATATTACACAATCGGACTCTATCCCCCTATCTATAGCCCGATTACCAACGGCTGCTCTCCAGGATTTCTGAAGCTTTTCCGATACCATACCGTCATCAGCCAGAACTCACATATTTCCCACCGGCTTTTGTTGCCTGACGCCCGAACCCAATTGTTTCTAGCAAATCTTTTTATCTGCCCCGCGGATTACATTCAGTGCATGCATTGACGCTCACTGCTCTTCTCGTTTGTCCAGCTCAATTAAAAAACTTCTGAAGTGCATGCAAACATAGTACGCTACACGCCAGGTACAATTGGCTAGTAGTTTTTTCGTCCTTTTTTATTGGGCCGGTGGGCGAAGCTATTAGAGGTATTGTTTTTTGTTTATTTTTTTTGTCAACCGCACGACCAATTTGGTTTTTGCGTAGAAGGTGGCCCTAGGGATAAATATTCCGTTTTCCTTCATTGATTAATAAAGCACTGTCAGGAACGAAAAATGATTTGTAGTCTACACCCAGAATCAAGCATAGATACAATGCAATATTATAGAATTCATACCAACAGGAAAAGGTGCGGAAACCAGAAGCGTGTAATAACCAGGTAGTCATGCGGTGGTAGGGAGAGGGGTTAACAGTTGCAGCAGGCTAAACGTATTAAATACATTTGTATTCATCTATACTTATTTACTTACATTCTGATGTTGATACCATCGTAATATAATTTACCTACGGCTATAAGAAAAAGTACAGACTTTCCAGCTTACCCGTCAAGGCCTTCTTTCCATCTTTTGATGTTTCAATCATGTTTGGCTGATCTTCTTCTTTCCGATTTTATCCTCATCATTAGTATGAAATGTTTAACTAATTCTATGTTACTAAGAACTACAATGTTGAATGCTATCTCATTAAATTTACATTTTAAATTTCCGCATAATTCAATCAGTTGGATTATTCAAATTTAGTCTTACTGAAAGGGACTGGGGTCTTGGCAGGGTGGTTGGTGGTGGGGGGGGGGGGGTAATCTTATTGGTGGTCGGGGTCTAGGTCTAGTTAAGTAAGTATTTAACATGCAAGTTTTCAACAATTATTTTGCACGCCTTGCTATCTGCCTCGTAAAATAGTCATTATGGGGTCGTAAAATTGCCAAAATATTGTTTAGGTAGGTTTACATTATTTCTAGTTAGTCTAACGTCATTTTCTTGAATAAATCTTGGGATCTGTGCATATAAATTAAAAGTCTGCAAATATAGATTCTATCCCTAGTGGAAGGATATCAAAATCAATGTTTAAAGGTTTAATGATTAGGTAATCTGTGTGAATTAGCATTGCTGAATAATGTAACCATTGATACCACATCTAGGCTTCGGAAAGTTCCTAAAACCGACCTACTCGTTGCTTGAAGATTGCAAATGAGCAGTTGGGACTGTTCCTTTATTCCGCCTCCGGCGTCTTGAAAACATGCGATTTTCCCCCTTATTTTGAGGTTCTGTGGAACGTAGAAAGTTCGCCAAATCCTCGAGACCTGCCAGGTCGCTAGATATTGTTTCAATTTTGAGAAGCGTGCAGCCACTTTCTAGAATCTGACATCATGAGCCATTTTGACCTGCCGTGAGCTACGCACGATTCTTGGGTGGGCAATACGACTAACGCCAACTTTTCTATTTTGGCGCTTTTTGGTTTCAAATCATACCGATGGGGTTGTTTGACTTTGAAGCAGGATGTAGAGGAAGAAGGGTCGCTTTAAATCCCAGTACGAGGACTGAAACGTAAAATTTATTAGCGGTTCAAGGCTAGTGGAGACTGTGGAGTCTCCACAGGTTTCATGCCATTTTGAACGGTTACCTACCTATCTGTAATTACCTCAGATGGTCCCCCCCACGGGAAAAACATTGAGGTTTTAAAAAGTCCTTTTGCCTCCTCACATGCAGCTTATATTATGTCGTAGTTAGTGATTAGAGTGCATAGGAAATTATTTTCATCTTTTCCTCTATTTAAGTAGTTGTGATTGACTACGTACATTCAATCTGAAAATTTGGGAATAGGTCGAGAATCTTCATTAGATTCAGCTACCATCAAAATTCCGGGTGTGGGGTTCGTGTGGCCGTAATGGCGCGTACGGGCGGTGGAAAAATGCATTGCTATGTAACTGTAATTGCCGAACGTTAGAGAGCTTATAGATACTCTGAATCCGAAGGGATTTTTGCAATATCTGTGTGCCTGCGGGTGTGGGAAGGTAGGTATCTACTGTAAAAAACGACCCCACTAAATCAGGGTCTTACAATAATAGGAATTCAGTGATCTACGCAGAAGGGGTGTCTATTCAGGAAAATAATAAACCGTTGTGTAAGAAATTGAAGCTTTTTTTTATGGGGCCTCTCTAAATGGGTGCGAGGTATTTCTATAAAATCCTCATGTTGAGCAAGTGGAATATCTGGTCTGTACGCAAAGACCGAGGTGTTAGTGAAAGGCAGACGGATTGGTACGGTAACAGGTTGTAGCTTGTTAGCAGGACCTCAGCTTTCAAACCAACATATCTTTGAATGAAGTAGCTCTTACATATCCTTCTTTCTTCGTTCATTCTGCCTCAAGGTATTCAAGAGATTAATTTTGTGGTGGACCCCCTCTCCACCAACGCACGCACGCACCACACACACACACACACACACACACAAATTATCACTCCAGTTTATGATTTCCAGTTAGCTGACCCTTGTTCATAGATAACTGTTTTCTGTGTTCACTATCTGCCGTCGAGCTTCCCCCAGGAAAGCCCTCAATAATCGAGTTAGTGATAATCGATATTAGAGTACTGGAGACGGCTGGGCATACACTGCTTCGTAAATAAGCGGTGGAATCAGGAATTAATATTGTTTTTATATAATGTTATTTTGTTCAGGTTACAAAAGTACCTGTAACAAAATCCAAAATAACCATCATTCTTCAAATGAAATAATATCACGGAACAACCAACTCGATTTCATACAGCCATGCGTGATTATAATCAATTGTTCCCTATGTGGGATATCTGGACTGGATGTACTTACTTATAGTAGCGGACACGAATATAGAGCCACAGCAATCTGCACTGCAGGAGCGCGTTGCGGGCTTAACTTGCTTGAAAATTGCAGGCATACCGAGGAAATGATGTAGGTATCCTCTTGGAAATTGTTAGGCGTCAGTCACCTTTTTCTTGATGTTAGCCTCATGGTCTTTTTTGAACCAACACTTTGTTTTCGAGATATATTTGGGATTCTAAGATAGTACCTACTTGTTACCTACCTCTTTTTCTAAGGGATCTTTTAGCGGAAAAAGTTTTGATATTAATTTGAACATTAGAAATATGGACACTACAAACAAATGTTCGAATTTGAACTGTTGGAGTTAAAAATCAGTTAAAATGTCATTAAAAGTCGTTGTAACGTATTACAATTCGCTCATAAGGTCATACTGCACGACTGGGACTTTTACTTCTAAATTTTCTTGAGTCCTGAAATCGAGCAACAGGTATAAATTGGCAGCACGATTTAGTGGGCCTATAATTGACCTGCCCCGGGATTGAACGCATTACCCAAGTAAGAATCCTGCTTCGCGGATTTTGCCCCTGATACGATCGGCTCGTAGCTCTAATTTGGTGGTGGCTACTGTATACCGTTTCATTCGCACTCATTATCAAATAAGCCGAACTTCAGGGCCTCGCTGTGAACGGACTTATGATGCTCGGGGTCGTCTAAAAAAATCCACAAGTTCAGAATCAATTTAAACTTGGTGGGTTAGGTAAATTTTCTGCTACAAAAGATAAAAAATTATGCTACGGGATTGTGGCGTGAACGGACACATCCTAGTAGTCAAGATTAAGACCTCCATGCCCAGCAGTCAGCCTTTTGCCTTTATATATTGTCCTGTAGTTTGTGGCGGCCAAATCACAATTCGAGAAGGTGCCTACCTACTTGACGCATTGAAAAATCGTATTGATTGTTGGGGATGTACAGTAGGAGCAAGTGGATGAGGAAGGAACGATAGAACGGATGAGGAAGGCGGTGCTGTGGAATCCAGGTGACCTAGTATAAGGCTTTGGAGAGAGGTGGGGGTTGCCGAAGGTCCTGGCAGGAGGGGTCCACACAACTTTCTCCTGCAGGCTCAAGGAGAGGTGGATCTTACGTTTCTTTTAATACACCCTCATATGGCGCCGCCTCTTCATCAATATGCTTTCAAAATAATATACCCATCCTATTCGAAAGATGAACCATAGATTAAAAATATATAATTATGTTACGGGCAATGTATCCAAGGAGGGGATAACACAGGAAGCTAACTCGTCGGAGAAATCAAAGGGAGAGAAGTAAACTGTCTGACTCTATTAGAGCCATAAGATTCGAGCATGATTATTTGTGTGGTTTTTTCCTCCAGTGAGCAGGATTTTTCTTGAATTTATAGCAGTAAATTAATATACCGGGTGGCCCAACGACGGTGTTCCAACCCCTTCATTTTCCCCCCTACAATCCATATAATAAAACCAGGTCCATAGCAAGTTTTCAATTTTTTTGCGTAGATTTAAAAAAATTACAACATTACGCATCGCGCAGTTGCGCAGTCGTCAAACTCCACAAACGATTTTTTTTCACTACGCGCAACCGGCTGCAGATGCGCGAAAATTTGCGCAGTCCTTGAATTGGATTAAATTGAAGATAACGGTAAACCTTGAGTGCGGCAAATGTTTTTGCACTATTTTTCAACGCTAAATCACGTGGACGTATCCATTTTCTCATTTGGTTGGGGATTTCTAGGGTTCATATGTGTAAGAATTTATTTTTTCATGGAAAAAACATCATTTACGTGGATGAATATTTTCTTTTTTCTGGATTTGATTTCATCCCCCTCTCATTCTTTGGATTAGGATTACTGGAACATTCGAAAAATGAAATAAATTAAAGACTTGAATAAACAAAGCTGCGATCCTCGAATAGAGGATCAAAGAAAATGTTTCGAATTAGTTACAACATTTGACCCCCATCCACATCCCCCACTGTGCCACACTCGTTCTGAATCTCACTCCCGAAAGGGACCTACAGGCCTCCTCGGTTCTCCCCTCCGTTCCTGGAGCCGGTTGCGCGAAGTGAAAAAAATCGTTTGAGGACTGATTTGTTCATAAAATTTAACGAATAATCTGAATATATAATATAAAAGTTGATGGTTTCCGTTTCAAGGTATGTAGAATCCGAAAATTCAATAAAACGCTGCAAATTATTACACAACGGTTTATTATTTACCTGTATGGATGCCCCTTCTGCTTAGATCACTGTTTTCTGTGGTCAATACCTACCCTCGAGCTCCCATCAGGAAGCCTCTAAATCGAATCATTAATATTATTTGTAGTTATTCATGAAGCAAAACGTAAATAATAAACCGTTGTGTAAGAAACCGATGTGTAATAATTTACCCGTGTAGATCCCCCTTCTGCGTAAATCACTGTTTTCTGTGGTCATTACCTACCCTGCACCCCCCCCCCCCCCCCACCAGGAAAGCCCTAAATCAAGTAGTGGAGCCGGCCCGGGAATTATAGTTGAGGGTCGCGTGGCAGAAGTGACCAAGTGACTGGAAACAAATTTTCAGCAGAGCGTTTCAAAGATTTTGAACCTCTCTTTTCCGAGTTGGCTGGCAGAAGTGACCAAGTGCGTTGCGAGCCTGAAATTCACGGTTTTGATCTCGTTTATGAGTTTGATCCCCCTTCATTTCACCTCGTATGGACAGAATGATAATGATTTGGGTGGGCGTTATTGTCTGTGTTTGCTCAGACGTTGCATCCGTCGGCATTGGAATAGTCCAGTGCACTAGGGGTAGAGTCTCTAGGAACTGGTCCCAAGTGCTAGCACTTGTACATAGGTACCTCAGGTACTTTTCCCTACCCTCTTTTTCCAGTAAAAACACAAATATCATACACAATTTAGAAAAGGAACATTCTTTATTGGGAAGTTCTTAAAAATCACAACTTAGTCAATGAAATTTTTCCATCGATTGTGATTCGAAGAAAATAAAATTGAAATAAAATGGTGATAATTGAGTTAAGTAATTGAAATTTGCCGTTTCTTGATTTCCAAAGATGAGAATTTTCATTCAGAACTCATCTTCCTCAGATTCTTGGCTTGGTCCTGGAGCTGGAGCGCGGTCAACAGCCGTGGAGCTAGTCTTGATGTTACTATACCAATGGTGGTATTCTGCAGGAATGGCTCCCGTCTTGCACAGTTTCAACAAGTCTTTTTTCTTTGCTTGTGAAATGGGTAGGTACCCTTTGTTGAGTCGCCCAAGTGAATCTCGACTAACAACTTCCCCCGACGCATTTTGGCAAAAGCTTGTATCGTTGGTCACTTCTATGTAGGTAAGTATTCGATTGAAAAAAAAATTGAACATTCGTTCCAAATTCGTATTCTCAGAGAACACAAAGAGGAAAATGGCGAAATAGGAATCGCCAATCGCGAGTAAAAAAAATACAAGAAAGCCTACCAGCCTACGCCAGCTAACCAGCTGAGTAATTAAACAGCAGACGTCTGGGTCGTGCGACTGTGTGAGGGCCATAACTAACTGGCGTTGTTCCACTCACCCTGTTCCTCTTTTGGGTAGGTACCTAACTATAAGGTATCAAAAATAATAAAAATTTGTCATTTGGGCCTTCAATTCAACCAGCGGATTCACAATATCCCGGCTGGCAGAGGTGACTATTTGGCACTTGATCATTTTTCCATTACTCGCACTTTACTGGCAGAAATGACCAAGTGCTGCGTAGGTAGCACTTGGTCATTTCTGCCAGGAAAATGCAAATCGGATACAAAAGGGGTGGATCGGGGTACTGGAAAGGGCATTTGAGCCCTTTATAGTTCCTTTATCATGGAGTTACCAATACTAGCGTGTAGAGGAGGCTTACGAGTTATATGAAGCGTTAAAACCTCAATTTCGGGAAAAAATGGACTCGGTCACTTCTGCCAGGCAACCCTCGGACTTTCATAAAAATGTGCGGGAAGCTTGTGAATAAATTGAATGATTGAAGTTGGCAAGTGAGGTCAAGTACCTGGGTCTTACACTAGACAGGAGGCTGACATTGAAGTCCCACGTCAGTCGGACTACTAAAGAGGTGAAGCGGCGCGTCCATATGCTATGGCCAATGGCCAACCCAAAATCTAAACTGAACAACAGCAACAAACGACTTCTTTACATGTCACTGGTCAAGCCAGTGTGGAGCTACGGCTGCGAGATTTGGGGTTCGGCTTGCAAGTCCACTGTCAAGAACGTACAGGTAGAGAAAAATAAGATATTGAGAACTCTCGCCAATGCTCCCTGGTTTGTGAGGAATGAAACCCTTCATTCAGACCTCCGCATGGAAACAGTTGATGAGGCTATAAAAAATCGGTACTCAACACTCCGTATTCGTACTGAAGGTCACAACAACCCCGAAGTAGCAGCAATTGCCAGCACCCTTTGTTGGACGCAGATCAAAGAAGAAGGTACTGCGAGACAACGCAAACATGCAAGATGGGCCCAATGATTGAACGCTAGCCAGCATCGTCTACAGTACCCCTTCCACTCCACTCTTAGTCTGAAGGACTGAGGTGGGACCTAGTTGTATTTACAGAGAGACACATTGCGTTACCTATGGATCCCTAGTTACCAATGGACTGTTCGCCCGGAAGTGGGCATACGCACTCGGCGATGCTCTAACCTCAGCCCCACAAAGAATACCCTCCCCTCAGCAAGTGGAAATACAATAAATTGATTTAAAAAACTCGGCGCTCCGCGCCTCGCCAGGGGGCAAGCCCCCTGGACCCCCGAATGCTTACTGCTTAGAGCCTACGGCTAAAATTCAAGAAACATGGAACATGCTTTAGCCACGCTTATACACATCGAAACAACCAAGTGACAACCAAACAAGCGTCATTGTTTACTATCGATTTATAACATCCATTTATATAGTTATATTATGAAACTAGGAAATAAATACCAAGAACATACGAAATAAATGCGTGATAAATCAAGAGCTTTCCAACGAATGGAAATCGATTTTTGTCCGATGAAAATGAAAGAAGTTTCATTTCCCTAGCAACTACTCGGTTGTACGTGAAAATCATAAGAAAATTTCGTCACCCATCCGCGTCACCCATTCCGCGTAATGTTTTTTGGCTAGTTAGTCCAAGGCTAAAGCATGTTCCATGCTAAAAAAGTGCCTGGGGTCGGGTCCGACCCCACCTTGGTGTAAGTGGGTAATATCACATTGCTCCCTTCGCCCTACGAACCACCATCGCACGGGTTTCTCCTATTAAGAGAGAACCCATTTATTTTAAGAAACCCCGCTCTCGAACCAGTGAGAAGAAGTAAATTAATGTTTGTCAACGCCCGGGAAAGCCGTTAGAAGGAAAATAACTCGAGTAATAACAAGTTTTTAGACCAATCGCGTTGGAAAAATAAAAGTCGAACCCAATAACCTCCTCACACTTGGAGTTGGTTCACGTGCCGATGGCTTCCTCTACACAAAATGAAACCCTTCCATATCTCACTCTGTCATCCTTCGTCATACTTACATGAGCTGATCGATTGGGGTGACCTTTTCCGGCTTTTCCGTTCGACTAAACGCCCTGGGATGTAATAAAATCCTGCCTCCCCTGGGATTTAATGGAAGCCCTCCACCCAGGAATCTTGGGGCCTTTTTCGGAATTACCCTCATTTTATTTCGCCCATGGCTTTGATTGGTATTTTTGTACAAAGGTTCCACGAGAACTGTTAAGGCTGAACGAGTTAATCACTGTTTACATCGCTTGGTTAATTTTTCGGGGAACTTTTATTTTCTGGTTATGGTTGAATTATGTAACCTCAATCCAGATCTTTTTTAAATTATAAATAGCCGTTTATTCACATAATATTCACGTTACCTACTGCAAAATGGATAATTGGATAAGTACTACGAGTAGAAAATAAATTCACAAGTAGGTGGGGTGGGGGAATGGCATATACTTAAATGTAACGTGTCATAGAACGGTGCAGAAAAATCGTAGAGGTATGGAAATTGTCTTGATTTGTCACAGATGTTATTACTTTTGATAACTCGTAATAATTTTCGAATGTTAGTGGAGATAGAGCTAACTGTTCCTTACTGGTACAAAATTGCTTTGGATGGCATTACCCTACTGTTGAGGGTAACGTCATCCCACCATTGGGGTAATCCCGACCACTGGATTCTCAAGTAGGTACCTCTACCTTTACCTCAGATTTCACATTTTCGATGTAATAATCATTTTACAATAAAAATGTTTGAAGAGGCAGACGTTTCTCTGTATGGCAAAATAATGAATTGTACAAAATCTTAGGAAAAAGTATGAATAACATTTTATTCATGCATCTTAAAACACAGGCTTCATGTGGAACATAGCAATTCTAGCAAATTAAATTCACATAAAAGCCTGGAACTCTTGGAGAATATTAATAATACTTCAGTTAACAATAATGTATTTTTTTTTAATCCAGCATGAACCCGTTTTTTTGAAAGTCGAGAGACCGCTGGATAACATGGCTGGCATTCTCCCCCAACAAAAAGATGCCATTATTTACTCCGTGGTTCACATTTCCGGAAAATGCAAGCAGAAACTTTATTTTTGGAAAATTAAGAAGATATCGCAAGTTAGAGACAGTAAATAAATAAAAAAAATGGGAAAAAACAGGGAAATGAGTGACTTATCTCGGGGGAAAAGCGCAGTAAAAATTATAATACTTCTACTGTAAAATTTCACTGCTGAAAATGAGCTCCATTTCCTTAGACAGTTGTTACAACTTCCATGGTAATATAAGTTCCAAGGATCCCCGAGAGAGTTCAGGATGCCATTACCCATAGGATGCTATTATCCCATCTAACACACGAAAAAAAAATCAATCAATACGTTGATGAGGCATCAATCATCAAACTTGATCACATCAGAGCAATTAATTATTAATTACTAAATAAATAATACACGATAAAAATACGCAACTGTCAAAATTAATAAATAAATAATAGGCTCATGACAGTCATCATTCGAAGTAGTTATAATATATTATGATGATATGATATTAAGAGATTGTTGTATTTAAATCATTCAACCCACATACGAAAATTGCCTCATGAAAAATTACACGAAAGTAAGTAGGTACTGCAATCTCATACTTCGCGCTGCAGTGTTACACCATGCGATCGAGGGATATACAGGGTGTAACATGAGTGATGCAAAACCTCTCTGCCACGTGTTCTACATCTAATTTCCGAAGTCTGTCCCACGTACGCCGCACGCCGTACTGGCCACTTTTCATAGTTACCATGAAACAAAATTGATGATTTCGGGTTATAGGTTCCGTTCGGAGTCTAGTTGGTCCTCGATGCTCGACGTTACTGTCAGTCATGTCTATGGGGTTCAAAATAGGGGTTGAAATTTTCAGAACGCCGTAGCTCGAAAACTTTCGATTTAAGGGTATGGTTTTTTTTACGATATTAAATTTGTCTTGAGCTAAACAATTTTTTGAGACCACCCGGAGCGTTGTACGTCCAGCCGTTCGTGTCCACCAAAAAGCTTCGTCAACACGATCGTGAATCAAACGGTATAAATCCGACCGAGATATCATCACTAGGGAGCACCTGATTACAATCAAGGATGGCTGAATGAAGTCGAGTTGGTTGTTCTGCCATAATATTTCATTTGATAAGTGATGGGCTATTGGATTTTGTTGGTAGGTACTTGTGAAACTTGAACAAACGTTGAAGTATTACTGATAGGTAAATTATTACACAGTGGAAAAGTATTACACAACGGTAAATTATTACAAAACGGTAAATTATTACACAACGGTAAATTATTACACAACGGTTCTACCAAGAAGGGGCTGGATTTTGTTGATCGGTACTTTTGGAGCTTGAACAAACGTTGAAGTATTGTTGATGGGCAAGTTATTACACAACGGTTCATTATACTTGACCACAAAGGTAGGTATTCACCACAGAAAACAGTGATCTACGCAGGAGAGGCATATATTTCACTCCACATCAACAATTTTTCTTCAGAACTTCATTAATTGCGTTTCTTTTTACCGTTTTAGTTACTGCTTGTCATCGACAGAATTATTTTAGCAACATTTAACTCGTGATTTAGATAGGTACCTATAGTAACGAGTACGGGGTTAGGTACTAACCTACGGAGGGTCTGCGATTTACATAATATGTATAGAATAGTACATAATATATTATATTATATAGATGGGTTATCTATACAGAGAGCTATTATCTGTAACAGAAGGGTATTCTTTACAAAATAATAAACCTTTGTGCAGGGATTTGCAGCGTTTTTCTGTTGCTACGGGTTTCTAGAGGTATCTACGAATATTCGAATTCTTCGATACCTATCTATTGATATTTTTCTGGATAAATTTTATTTTGTGGGTTTTCATTCTTTTTGTGGCTAATGGTGTACTAATAAACGTAGTAGGTAATGAGAAATTTGACTTTTTTTTTCTAAGTAAAAGATATCGGCGTGTGCTTTCCGAAAAGTGCTATATGAGAAGTATTGGATGATCGAAAGTGGGCGACTAACCTGTGGAAAGCCATAAACCAACATAACTTTAGAACTTGTATTGTGTATATAGACTCTAAAAATCATTATAAATATTTGTTGTATAAAGTTTTTATTGAATAAAAAAATTGAATCAATTGTAAAAAAAAGAAAAAAAGCGTAATGACGTCATAGAAGGTCCTTCATCCCCGCGTCCGCCTGGGGGCAACCCTCAGCACCATCCACTTATGACGTCATTTCGTTTTCTTTCTATCCGTTTGTTACCCAAGCTACACGGCGTTATGAAATGAAAATTGGAGTGGGGGGGGGGGATTTCAAAGGGTGCTAAATCCGATTCTGAGATCAAAAATAAAAAATTCCTACCCACGAAAATCGCCCATCGTAATAATCCAAAAGTTGGAATTTAACCCAGAAACAGTGACTAATACAATAAAACGATATTTTTTGTTGTAGTTATGACGAGGAAAATTTGGAAAACACATGAACATGTTGAATAGGTAGGACGGCAGGTACCTACCAGTCGAATATTGTTCAGAAAAACACAATTTACTCATCCTTTTTTATTTGTGAGTAGGTAGGTACTTAAACCAGTGTCATCGCGGTATTCGGTCAATATTTTGGTGTGCAATACATGATTTTATTGACAATTTACCGATGCGAGTGAATAATAATAGCATCGATTTGTTTTTGACGTTGAATAAACTTTGACCTTCACAAATATTTGTAGATGCGACAACATTGAATTTAGAAGTAGGTAGAAGAAGGTAGGAAGAAGGTAAGCGCGTTTCATATTTTCTCTATAGTCAGTTAGTCATAACTTGATATTCAAGTCAATCATAAGTCTTTAGAATTTTCAGCCAAGTGTAAACAACTGGGTTCGGCTCCATGGATCAACTCAAACCCTGTACAACACAAACAAGAAAACGCTGCTTATTATTGCGGAAGTCACTGTTATCTGTGTTTATGTGAGAACCTGAGGATGCTCACAATTTGAGGGAAAAGCTTCGTTTTAAATATAAAATGGTAGTAAGCTGGAGGTTTATTTTTTGTTTGATTATTCAACATTGTATTACGGAAGGGTTTATTATTTTCAGTATAGATTCCCCTCAGTATAGATTATCTGTGGTCTATACCTACCATCGTGTTCCCCCCAGGAAAGCCCTAAAATCGAGTAACCACTCGGTAAATGGAGCCGTACAGTGGAATGGCGGATGAGGATGGGAATTGGATAGGAGGATTGTCCCGTTGAGAAACAAAAGCCGGCGTCTCAACGCGAAATCGTAGGTACTGGAAAAGCCAATCAACATTTCGAGTTTGCTGATGCGCATTGGTCACCCAATGATCCAAAGGTCCCTATGGAGGTGGATGGGATGGTTCCTATTATTCCCAACAACATTCCCTTCCAGGGAACTTCGTGAATAAATAAATTATTGATTGATTAATTAAAATTGATCGCGGACTATCTTCTTCAAATGTATGCCAATTTATTGAATTTCCGCTGACCCAAAGAGTAGCTAATTACCTACATCATTGGGCCAATCGTACGTATTAAAACATATTGGCAACATTTAGCTTATGAATCTAAGGCCGATTGCCAATAACCTCTATATTGTGCCTCAATCTATGGCAATATATTATGGCCCATTGAACACCCCTCCCAACATTGGGTACCATATTGTCGCTGCGTCCCTAGCAACATCCGGGCTCAATGTATGCACTTTGATTCACGCTCCTGTTGACGAAGCCTGTCTAATATCAGGGCCTTACTGTGAACGAACAGCTGGACGTACAATGCTCCGGGCGGTCTCAAAAAACTCCCAAGTTGAATAACTATTTAAAAACGCTGCAAAGTCCTTGTCACATGGGTTTATTATTCTATTGGAGTTCTAGAGATTTTTGTTGGCTGTTAAATGTATTGCTTCTTTCATGTGGGATGATTGAAATAGCTATTTCTGATGATTTCCACCAATTTTGGCCCCCAAAACATGAAATAGGTACGCTTTTTTATTCTTTTTTTTAAGATCATCTTTGATCATTGGTAGTGGCATTTAATGGTCTTGATTCACCTGTTTACACTTTTTCCAATGTTATTGTACACATTGATGGTGATTTCAGACAGTTTTCCAGGTTTTTGACTCATAAAAAACCAATTTTGGGAGCTGAACCTTTGGTAAAACCTCAATTTCCGCGTCTTTGGTCAAAATCGACTTCATATTCGGTCTTCTCGTCCTCAAAAACATGGAAAAAGATACCTCAAAAGCTCATGTTACTAATGTGTTGTTAAAACGCAAAAAGTACCTATTTTTATACACATTTTCACTCATAACACCCCTGGGTATATTCCGATCGGGCTGAAAAGTTTCGGGACACAACTAGGGCCCAAATGGAGCATGTGTGCGAAAGAACGACTTTTTTAGACCGAAAATGAAGCCTGTACACGTGATACGGCGTACGGCGTACGGCGGACGGCGGACGGACATTGCATTTTTGGAATCTACGCACCCTGAAACGGAAAAGAAAAAATTTTGAGGGGGTGTTATAAAAATATTTTGCTGAGCGAATACATAGGTGTATTATTCACAGAATAATAAACCAAAACATAAAAAAATTCGGTATAACGGCGTCCTGGAAATTTCAGCCCCCTATTTTTCGCCCCTTAGAGATTACTGACATAAACGCCGACGTTCGCGGACCAACTAGACCCCGCACGGGACCTAAAAACCAAATTTCATCAATTTTGATTCATAGTAACTGAGGAAAGTGCGAAGCACGGCGTACGGACAGAAAGTTTTTGCTCATTCTTCAACCTTCTTTGGTTTTCAATAATGAACGTTTGGAATCGAGCGTGAAAAATAAAAAAAATACCCCCCCCCCCCCCCCTCAAAATTTTATAGTTTCCCTTTCAAGGCGCGTAGAATCCAAAAATGGAATTTAAAAAAAAAATCTGTCCTTCCACCTCACGCCGTACTTCGCACTTTTCTTAGTTACCATGAAGCAAAACTAACGGTTTTTAGGTCCCGTTTGGGGTCTAGTTGGTCCGCGAAGCTCGGCGTTACTAAGTCGTCTCTAAGGGGTGAAAAATAGGGGTTGAAATTTTCATAACGCCGTACCTCAAAACCTTTCAATATTTTTTACGTTTTTAAATTGATCTTGACCTGAAGAATTTTTTAAGACCACCCGGAGCGTTGTACGTCCAGCCATTCGTACGCACCGAAAAGCTTCGTCAACATGATTGTGAATGAAACGGTATAAATCTGGCCCAGATATCATTGCTAGGGAACACCTGATTATAATCACGGATGGCTGTATGAAGTCGATTTGGTTGTTCTGTGACATTGTTTCATTTGAGAAATGATGGCTCTTTTGGATTTTGTTTATAGGAACTTCTGCAACTTGAACAAACGTTATGCTTCATGAATAACAATAAGTAATTAAGGTTTCAATTATTGAATCCCGCGCATTTTTATGAAGTTGTAATTCCTGGGATAGCTCCAGTACTCGATTCAGGGTTTTCGTGTGTGGGGGGGGGGAGGGGGTGGAGCTCGAGGGTAGGTATTGACCACAGAAACAGTGATCTAAGCAGAAGGGGCATCTATTCAGGTAAATTATTACACTACGGTTTATTACACAGCGGTTTATTACACAACGGGTTTTTAAACAATGATTTATTATTTACCTCATGCTTCATGAATAACAACAAATTATTGAAGTATTGAATCTCACGTTTTTATGAAACTGTAATTCCAGGACTCGATTCAGGGCACGAGCGTGGGAAGTGACCTCAGAAAACAGTGGTCTACGCCGAAGGGGCATCTATCTATGCAGGTAAATAATAAACTTCGTGTAATAATTCGAATCGTTTTTTATTACATTTTCGGATTCTACATACCTTGAAAAGGAAACGGTCACATTTTGAGGGGGGTTAAACATTTTTTACTTTTCATGCTCTATTCCAAAGGTTCATTACTGAAAATAATAAACCAAAATCGCTTGAGTTCGCAGAAAAAACAAAAATACAACTTAAAATCATAAAAGAAGGTCTGTTCGTACCGACGTCTTGAAAACGTGTTTATGTCGGGGTTGAAATCCGTGTGAACAATAGGAGCCGATCGTCGCCTTCGGCCTTCTTCCCCGAGAAGGAAGTTATATGTGTAAGAAGGATGACAGGGAGTTTTGGAATTAGATTAGAGAAGAGACATGATTCAGATTCAGAGTTTACGGTATAATTGTCATTTTCATTTCATTATTTCCCATCCTCATATTCCCGATCTTATTAATTATCTTCCGAATTTTACACGTTGCGCAAATATTAACGTAATGATTAACATAATACTAGAACATCCAAGGAACATCTCGTACCTACCCTCCAAGTGATAAGATTAATAATGTTTTCATCCATGATTTTTCTGATTTCTAGCTCTTCTCATTCCGTTCAATGCATTTTGGTTTATTATTTTCAATAATGAACCATTGGAATCGAGCATGAAAAAAAAAATTCTTACCCCCCCTCAAAATTTGATGGTTTACGTTTCAAGGTATGTAGAATCCAAAACTGCAATAAAAATATTTCTGTCTGTCCGCCGTACGCCGTACGCCGTACGCCGTACGGGCCACTTTTCTTAGTTACCATGAAAAAAAATTGATGAAATTCGGGTTATAGGTTCCGTTCGGCGTCTAGTTGGTCCTCGAAGCTCGACGTTACTGTGAGTCATCTCTAAGGGGTTCAAAATAGGGGTTGAAATTTTCAAAACGCCTATACCATTTTTTTACGTAAATATTTTTACGGTTTTAAATAGTTCTTGAACTTGCGAGATTTTTAAGACCATCCGGAGCATCGTACGTCCAGCCGTTCGTTCACAGTAAGGCCCCGAAGTTTGCACCGACAGGCATTTTCGACTCCAGTGTGAATGAAATTGTATACAATTCAAACCAAATCTCGTAACCAGAGACGCGCCCACAATAGGAATTTGTGAATACGGCCAATCATTGGTAGGGATCACCTGATTATATTGGCGGAGTATGAAGTCGATTTGGTTGTTCTGTGATATTATTTCGCTTGAAAAATGATGGCTCTTTTGGAGTTTGTTGGTAGGTAGTGAAACTTGAACAAACGTTGAAGTATTATTGATGGGTAAATTATTACTACGGTAAATCATTACTCAACGGTAAATTATTACACAACGGTTCATTATACCATCTACGTAGAAGGGGCTGGAGTTTGTTGGTAGGTACTTTTGCAACTTTTTTCACTCCTCATCAACAATTTCTTTTCAGAACTTCATTATGTGTGTTTCTTTTTGTTAGGTACTGTTTGTCATCGGCAGAATTATTTTAGCAGCATTTAACTCGTGATTAAGGTAGGTACCTAGTAACGAGTACGGGGTTAGGTACTAACCTACGGAGGGTCTGCGATCTACATAATATGCATAGAATAGTACATATTATATTATATAGACGGGTTATCTATACATAGAGCTGTGATCTGTAACAGAAGGGTATTCTATACAAAATAATAAACCGTTGTGCAGGGATTTGCAGCGTTTTTTACACGAACGTTCAAGCAAATAAAATAAAATAACTGTAAAAAACACCTGAGGCCAATGACCAGGCCTTTTACTTTTGGTGGTTATTCTGAGTCCTTCACTACACTCTTCCCGTCATCGGAAGAAAAGAATAATAATACTCATCCGAGGACGG
The DNA here is from genome assembly GCA_954871275.1 of Leptopterna dolabrata. Lineage (NCBI taxonomy): Eukaryota > Metazoa > Arthropoda > Insecta > Hemiptera > Miridae > Leptopterna > Leptopterna dolabrata. The sequence goes on from OX940976.1 coordinate 33,298,628, forward strand.
AAGACAGGAGTATGAAGCTGTAGGGGAAAGTGTTCGTACCTCCGTGGGACTTTCTTCTGGTGCGTTTCGTTCGCAAGCTCCCGCGAGTGTCCGCCCTCCGGAGCAACCGTGGATATGAAGACTCAACCACTTCCTATACCATTTACTCGGAACCCCTCAGTTTCGACGGTCACGTGACCACTTTCACCCTCGCTTTCATATACAGCGAATCTGGAAGAACGGATTTGCATTATCCTGTCGCTTCCGAATGATGTCTCGTGGTAAAACCGCGTTGTGCTCAGATGAAACGTGGGGAAGTGAGCTATGAAGAAAACTTATCTCTGCGCGTTGTGTGCATCTCATCGCTGTAGCGGGACTCGAGGAATCCACGTGGAAGTTTAATTGCTGTAGGTACCTAGTTGCCACAAAAAATCTTAGAGATGAGGTTCCTCACCTGGGCTCCGGAGGAATGGGTCATTTCTGCATGAAATCTTCCCTAGAAGCGTAGAACTTTTTTCATTATTAATTTGTTTTCCCACCCGATAACGAATGAGGCAGCAAGCAATCTCAGTATACGATTGTATTTCGAGCAGCCTGGAAACGGATACCTAAATTAAATTCGAAACTCTTCAAATTCTTCCATAACGGTTTCTTACCTCTGAGAAGATGACACATCTATATGGATCGCAGTTCTAGATGTTCTAAAAAATGTTCATCACTTCATATATCTGAGAGATTTGTTTAGTTGTGCGTAGATGTTCAAGCGACCTACGAGCGGGTTGGTCCCCATCAATAATTAGGTATTGTTCTACATGAATTTATTGAATGATACTATTTATCATTTCGTCATAAAATCTTGATGTGTGGTGATCAATTTGAATCAGGGATGGATTCTATTCGAGGAATAAATTAAATTCCTTCTGATAGCAAAACATCACAGTTGGCATTTTCAAGCACATGAAACCATTGTTCCACTTGTAGACCACAGTTACGTTTGCTTTTGAGATCGTTTGTCTTTCGAATTTCTCCCGGGAATGGGTGTTGATTTAGGGGTGGTAATGATGACGATCTTCGCGTGCCCTCGTTAAGCCTTCGTCTTGGCCTACGAATCAACAAGCTGACCGTCCATAGCCATCATTAGAGGGCCCTTGACCAAACACTATTCGGGTGTTTGAGGTAAAGTCAAAAGGTACGCGATTACTCTCCCGTAAAATGAAGGGTTTATCGAATTATGGGATCAGATAAATACGGATTTAACTAGGGGTTTTGTCCGTTCGTAGCCAACCAGTATTATTATTTGAACGATGCTATTTACGTGGGATGGGACTAACCTAGCAACTAATGAAGTAAATAGTAATAACGGGTTTCCTAGAGGAGATAATAGAAAGGAACATTTTAATGCAAGAAGATATAACAGAGTTCAGTACTGCAAAGGTTGGCTGAGGCGGCCCAAGTAAATTTCATTTCTGGCAATACTATCTACCATCATCATGAGTCAATAACTTTAATATTCCCTGGAATTATAATAACATATTTATGGTACTTAATATTAATCGTGCATAGGAGTACCTATTCGTTTGATGTATGATACAGAGTTGATCTCATTCGACGCAGAGTTCGAATTTATATGACATTTGAAACACTGTGATTCCTGAAAACGATTCCGTGTCGTAGATATGGTAAAATATACCCTCAACGTTGTGGACAAAATTAGGCAGGTACTTTTTCGGGACAATATGGCTCATTCAACGACCCGGTCTTTATGGAGTATTCGTGATTGGCGTGAAATTTCCTATAAAGAATTCAAATTATTAGTTCCGCAAACGTGCAGATTATTAAGATATTTGCTGGTCTATCAAGGTAGGTTGGTGTTTTCTAGATTTCTCTCAAATTATATTTCTCATAAACTCACCAAATAAAAAAATTTTAAAAAAACGCTCCGAATTATTACACAACGGATTGTTCGGATTGTTTGTTCCCTTCGCGTGGATCACGGTTTTCTGTGGTCAGTACCTCGTGCTACCCCTCCCCGCCAGGAATGCTCTAAATCGAGTACTGGAGCCAGCCGGGCAATCACATTTCATAAATCGCGGTGCAATTCTCTCGTTAATTATTTGTTGTTATTCATGAAGCATAAAGTTTGTTCAAGATACAGAATTACCTATCAGCAACATCCATATCTTCAAATGAAATAACATCTCGGAACAACCAACTCGATTTCATAGAGCCATGCGTGATTATAATCAGATGTTCCTTGGCAGTGGTATCTGGGCTGTATTTATACCTTGTCATTCATGCTGATGTTGACGAATCTTTTCGGTGAAAACGAACGGCTGGATGTACAGTCCTCCGGGTGGTCTCTAAAAATGCTCAAGTTCGAGATCAATTTAAAAACGGTTAAAAAAAGTACGCTTTTATTGGAAGTTTTCGAGCTACGGCGCGCAGGAACTACAAACCAAATTTCATTAATTTTGGTTCATGGTAACTAAGGAAATTGCAACGTACGGTGGGCGAACAGAAATTTTTTCATTCCATTTTCGGATTCTACGTAACCTTGAAACGGAAAGCGTCAAATTTTGTCAGGGGGGGGGGGGGGGGGCAAAAAAATGGTTCATGCTCGATTCCAAAGGTATTGTTGAAAATGATGAACCAAACTCTCAGCAGCTAGGGAAACCGCTGCCCGTGCCCCACAATGGTTTATTATTTTCCTGCCTAAATGGTCCTTCGGCGTAATCACTGAAATCTTATTAGCGTACCTACTCACGCACGAACATATACACAGCCTACAGGTAGACACGACAAAAATGCCACCAATCAATGTAGCTCTCTAAAGTTCGGCGATTTCAGTTACATAAATATGTATATTTTCTACCGCCCCTATCACCTGTAACGCCGCATTACGGCCCCACGAACCCCTCACCCGGTCATTTTTGAAATTCTGATCTATTCCCACATTTTTACCTAATTATCATGAATCTTTGGCCGTGAACAACACAGTTGTTGCCCAACATCATCAAACAGTAACAAAAAAAGTATACCTACCAAATTAATCCAAAGTAGTCATATTTCTTCAAATTAAATAATATCACGGAACAACGAACTCGATTTCATAAAGCCATGCGTGGCTATATTGCGCTATTCACTATAGCAGTGATATCAGGGCTGAATTTATACCTTATAGTTCACATTCATGTTAAACTAGCTTCTCGGTTCAGACTTCACTGCCTTGTGAACGAACTGCTGGACTAGCAGTGCTCCGTGTGGTCTCAAAAAATCCCGAAGTTCGGAATCCGTCCGACCCATTGGTACCCTTCTATTGAAATTTAGGTACGGTTTTTTGCTATTTTCATCCCCTATTTTTCACTTGACGCCTGACAGTACTGTCACTTAACGCCGCGTCGAGCTTCGCGTACCAAACAAACCCAAACGAGGCCGAGCAATCAAATACTGTCATTGATATTGGTTCATGGTAACTGAGGAAAGTGCGATGTACGACGGACTCACAGAAATTTTTTTATTCCATTTTCGGGGTTCTACGTAAGTACCTTAAAACGCAAACCATCAAATTTTGAGAGGGGTTTTGAACAAATGTTTGTCATGTCCGATTCGACAGGATCATAATATTGAAAACGATATATAAAAATTCTGGATGCCGAGAGAAACCTTTGGTTTTTCCTTATGTCCAAACCCTGATTATTTTCCTAATACTGCGTTCAAATCGCTATTAAATCCGTGGAACCGCTGCCTAACGGCGAAATGGTTTTCCTTCGATTTTCAAATGACGACTGGAAAAGCTGCAAAGGGGGGCTCCCGGATTAATAGCGACAGGGCTCATGCAGCTAGATGTCGCTATTCGAACGCGTGGAAAATTCTCTCTGTAGCCATCTTCTCACGCGACGCCACGCCCCGATGACCACGCAACTATGTGATATCGGTACGCCATATGATTTTGCTTTTCATAAACTGCCTTCAAGCACAAACTCCATAACTCGTCCGGGTTGAATTTATATAAACCGGTGAGAAATTGAAGCGTCTGGCGGTTTTAAATATATCCTGCTGTGATAGCATTCCTGGCTCTAAGGCTGGGGCCCCTTTGTCGCGGAAACTTGATTATAAAAACGTATCTCACTCTTCCGAGCGTGGATGCGGAGCGAAAGTGTCAGACTTCCCGGCGATTCTTCGCGATCCCGGAGCTACGTGATGTCCATTCAGTTCCGCCTCGATTCCCAATATGGCGCTTCATTTAAACTGGTGATGACTTCTCCAATATCGGTAGTATTGATGAAGTTTTCAAAAGCAATCCAGGAAAAGCATTCATCAAACCCCACATTCGAGTTGCAAAAACTAATCAGAGAACTCTCCTAGGTCATCACAGGAAGACATCCTCCACAGTGGGACGACATAGGGAGTACCTACAACGCTCTTGGAGTATTTCGCTGTGATTCAAGGAAAAACCCCTATTTTTTTTTGTTTAAATATATTTGCATTTATTAGTTACAACAAGCAATACATAATACAGGTATATTCAACCTAAATGCTACAACCCCGTTAAGATATAATCTTGTGCTGGGGTTGGAGTGCAACTAACCTTACCTTATTACAGCAATATCATATTTTGCCTTATCTTCATTATTATTATTTTCTTAATTTAATTAATATTAGGTACTTAAATAATAGTTTTTATTTTGCAAACATTTTTTTGATCTTTAATTTGAACTGATTTAAATTAAGTTGGGGTGAACTTTCCCCAAAATCGTAGCTGTTGAATTTTGGTTTATTATTTTCAATAATGAACCATTGGAATCGAGCATGAAAAAAAAATGCTTACCCCCCCTCAAAATTTGATGGTTTACGTTCCAAAACTGCAATAAAAATATTTCTGTCTGTCCGCCGTACGCCGTACGGGCCACTTTTCTTAGTTACCATGAAAAAAAATTGATGAAATTCGGGTTATAGGTTCCGTTCGGCGTCTAGTTGGTCCTCGAAGCTCGACGTTACTGCGAGTCATCTCTAAGGGGTTCAAAATAGGGGTTGAAATTTTCAAAACGCCTATACCATTTTTTTACGTAAATATTTTTACGGTTTTAAATAGTTCTTGAACTTGCGAGTTTTTTAAGACCATCCGGAGCATCGTACGTCCAGCCGTTCGTTTGCATTTTCGACTCCAGTGTGAATGAAATTGTATACAATTCAAACCAAATCTCGTAACCAGAGACGCGCCCACAATAGGAATTTGTAAATACGGCCAATCATTGGTAGGGATCACCTGATTATATTGGCGGAGTATGAAGTCGAGTTGGTTGTTCTGTGATATTATTTAATTTGAAAAATGATGGCTCTTTTGGAGTTTGTTGGTAGGTAGTGAAACTTGAACAAACGTTGAAGTATTATTGATGGGTAAATTATTACTACGGTAAATTATTACTCAACGGTAAATTATTACACAACGGTTCATTATACCATCTACGTAGAAGGGGCTGGAGTTTGTTGGTAGGTATTTTTGCAACTTTTTTCACTCCTCATCAACAATTTCTTTTCAGAACTTCATTATGTGTGTTTCTTTTTGTTAGGTACTGTTTGTCATTGGCAGAATTATTTTAGCATTATTTAACTCGTGATTTAGGTATGTACCTAGTAACGAGTACGGGGTTAGGTACTAACCTACGGAGGGTCTGCGATCTACATAATATGTATATAATAGAATAGTACATATTATATTATATAGACGGGTTATCTATACGTAGAGCTGTGATCTGTAACAGAAGGGTATTCTATACAAAATAATAAACCGTTGTGCAGGGATTTGCAGCGTTTTTAATCCCAGAGTAGTCGTAACATTTCAGTCCCATTGTTGTGTATCTTCTTGGCAGTGCTATTTTCAATTTAGTATCTGATCTTGTGTTGCTTTCAGTTCTTACAAATTTTCCCATTAATAGATATTTATATACAATTGCTATCGTTGTTTTATCCAATAACTCATTGAATGTTAATATTTTTGTTTCATTAAAAAGTGCATCTGTAGGGTATCTGAAGGGCTTGTTGAACAGTATTTTGATTAATAGTTTTTGTGTCTTTATCACATTTTTTATTTTATTTGTATATGCATTTCCCCATGCTACAATCCCATAGTTCAGGTGCGCTTGAGCCAGTGAATTATATACCATTATTTTAGTTTTGCTATTCATAATATTTTTAATTTCCAAAAATACATGTATCAGTTTTCTAAGTTTTTTGTTTACGGACTCAGCATGTAGCTCCCAAGAAATAGCTTGATCAACGTGGACCCCTAGGTATTATATGTTTTTGCATTGTTGAATCGCAGGACAGTCACAATGAATAGAGTTACAGCTTTCTTTATAATGACATTTAATTGTATTAAGGTTGGGTATATCCCTGGCTCTGAGTGAGAATGCAATGAATTTAGTCTTGTCGTGATTTAATTTTAGGTTTTGTTCCAAGTAAAAAAAGTTTAGTGCTTTGAGGTCAATTTCAGCACTGCTATTCGCTTCCTCCCATGTTTTTCCTGAAGAAATCAAGGCCGTATCATCCGCATACGATACTAGTTCTCCATTTATCTTTGTATCAAAAATACCATTGACATAAATTAGATAGAGCAGAGCGCTTATTATTGTTCCTTGTGGTACCCCGCACGACAAACTTGCACTGTCACTTAGCTCATCTCCTAATCTTACTTGCTGAACACGACCTTCTAGGTAACTTTGAATCCATTTTATGAATGTGCGATGAAATTTATTTTCAATCAATATCTGTACTAGCCTGTTGTGGGATACAGTGTCGAACGCTTTGGAAAAGTCCTTAAACACCACTATCACTTTTTTACCTACATCAAGTTTGGTTGCAATTTTTTCGTGTAAATGTAATATCGCGTCTAATGTGCTTTTACCCGATTGCAAACCAAATTGGTTACTTTTGATGTAGTTAGTCTGTTCTATATGCCTTATGATGTAACTTTTGATTATTTTTGCTATTATTTTTGCAATGTTCGATAAGAGTGATATTGGCCTATAGTTATTAAGGTTTGACGCATCACCTGCTTTATGTAAAGGAATCACTATTGCCTTTTTGTATAAATCAGGAAAAATGCCACTGTGGCAACTGAGACTAATTATATGAGCTAAAGGTTTAACTATGTGCGCACTAATTTTTTTCATTGTTTCAGCAGACACTCCATCAAAGCCAGGGCTTGACCCACCTTTTAACAAACTGTTTTATGGCATTTACTACATCTTTCTCTGTAATATTAAAAAATGATCCCTCTGTACTCTTTATAATTTCTTTTTTTGACACAGCGTGACATCCTTCGGTAATCCTACTCCCTATTGTAGCGAAATGTTTGTTTAGAACATTTGCTATCTCCACTTGATCAGTAATACTTTGATTTCCATTAACATCTTTTTTCATGAATATGCAGCCATCACTCACCCATACAAATTTGAAGTGGTATTCTTTAGCAAATTGCTTGGCTAACCATCTCAGATGCGAGTTACAGTATGTGAGACGATCATTCAAATACATCCTCGAATCAGTTGACAAGTTTGCACCGATGCTATTCGCGAAGACTCCTTCTTTTCTTGCCCTGAAACCCGCCATGAGTTTACGTTTCATTTCTGAAGAGCTGAACTTTGCCACAATTATACCACGATCAGATCGACCAGCTTTAGGCTTGATTCTGTAGGCATAAAGGATATCGCTGGTTTTTATTTCACACTGCAAATACGTTCCAATTTTTGCCAGAACAGTCTTTGGCTCTTCATTTGGCGTGGGCGGGAGTCCCGAAAGCTCCTACTCCTGTTCCATCATTATTTGATCATAGCGATTCATTCTTAGGGTCAAGCGGTTCATCTTGTCTCCAGTCTCTCTATTGATCCTTTTAAGTTCTTCATTTTCCTCCTTCAATCCTTTTACCGTGTCTTCCAAAGTTTTTATTTTTTCTAATACCTCATCAAGTTTTCCTGAATTAAAATCTAAAGATTTTTCCGTTTCTATTTTGAAAGTCTTTAAATTGATAAGTATCTGATCAATTTTTGCCTCCATACTCAGACCAGCCTCACTCCACTGTTCATCACTAGATTCATCCCCATCCAAACTCCTTTCATCATCTTCTTTCCCTTCCATCGATTTCTTCTTGTTTAAATAGCCATTCTTGCAGTTAGCACATTTCCATGAATCCTTCTTTGAGCCCAGCTTCCCAAAGTTCATTTGTGACATTCCGGTACACGTGACGTGTAAATACGACCTGCATACCGAGAACAACAGGTTCTTTTTCGGTGAAACAGCTTGTTGACATTTTCCACAAGTCTCCATATCTTATCACCGAAATAATAAACACAGAATCGGCCTCCGTAGGCGAATAGATCGAAGTAAGTAGATAAGTGACGAGGAGACGCTGGTGTTGTGGTGCGGCGTCTTATCTCCACGATCTAAAGCGAAGCCTGCCTCCCAGTTCCTCGAGCCGACTAAATTCCGTCGAAATATATTCAAATATTTATCGATTTCCACGACGAATTTTCGTGCTTTTTATTGATTTTCGCGTCTCTAGGTGCAGAGGGTAGAATATCACACACCCTATCTCAAAATTCGTACTACTACCGCTATAGAATGCTTAACAAACACGGAGCACAACACTACGTCTGTTCACTTCAACGGCTAGAACGCAACTGATTTATATACCTACCAAACTTTATTAGTATTCTTCTCCCCCCCCCCCCCCCCCCCCGTGTTTCTTTTATGACCCTGGATTTGACCTCAATGGGTATATCCCGGGGGCACTTTTTACTCGTAAGTTAATTCAATATTTTAATCCATGTAGGCTTCACATGATTATAATTAGAGGTGAAGAGCTAATCGCTGGTCGAGTAAGCAAACTAACAAACTCAGTTTTCAGCACATACAAATCTTGGATTTCTACTCGTTCGAGTACTCTCAAGTTGCTCCAACACTTCTTGTTGTTTGAATCATCCCTCCTCTACCCCGTTTGTGTTCTCAATATAATATACTATGAAAAATTAGAATATAATGCTGCTATCCGTGATATCATAAATATATACCCACCCTGCTTGGGTTTAGGTTTTCACTCGAATCGTTATGTGAATGTATAATTTTGAAAGTGGTTACGAAACACATGATTCGATGTTTTCTTTCATCTAAAGACGCGGGAGCGTCCCACCCGCAAGAAAACTGAAAACCTCCAAAGCGACCAAGATCAATGTTTACACGAAAGAACAAGTAGGGTTTTTAACCCCCTCCCTCCTTCCCCAACCCGGGAACTCGGCCCCCTGGGGGTCTTCAGTATTGATTTTTCAAACACCCATCCTGGAGGAGCCCCTGAGGAGGTGTAACAAATTTGCCCGCCAGGTGAAAAGTCCCCGCAAAACAGCGTTGAAATAAATTTCAAGGTTTGAGGGGAAGGAACAAATTTCTGTATGCACATGCAAGAGCGAGATGCGAAGCACCGAGCATGATATTCTGGCAGGCAAAATCGATTTGATATCCGTCCAATGAATTGATTCCTTTTTGCGGCTGGGGAGGTTTTGTTGGCGGGTAAATTTGTACAACAGGGTTGCGTTAGGTATGTAGTTATGTGAGGTATGTATATGTACCTACATGTAGAGGGTGGCATTCAGGATGCAGTTACAGCGCACTGGAACGGAGTGCTTTCCTTGACTGATTCTCATTCAACTTCAGAATAAGTTGGACATGTGAAAGTGATTTTTGTATTAGGGAAGAGAGATGTTACAGAGGGATGTTATAGTAGGTAACAACAAGGAACGCAGTAGAGAATCGCTATTTTGGTTTATTATTTTCAATAATGAACCATTGGAATCGAGCATGAAAAAAAAAATTCTTACCCCCCTCAAAATTTGATGGTTTAGGTTTCAAGGTATGTAGAATCCAAAACTGCAATAAAAAAACGCTGCAAATCCCTGCACAACGGTTTATTATTTTGTATAGAATACCCTTGTGTTACAGATCACAGCTCTATGTATAGATAACCCGTCTATATAATATGATATGTACTATTCTATACATATTATGTAGATCGCAGACCCTCCGTAGGTTAGTACCTAACCCCGTACTCGTTACTAGGTACCTACCTAAATCACGAGTTAAATGTTGCTAAAATAGTTCTGCCGATGACAAACAGTGCCTAACAAAAAGAAACACACATAATGAAGTTCTGAAAAGAAATTGTTGATGAGGAGTGAAAAAAGTTGCAAAAGTACCTACCAACAAACTCCAGCCCCTTCTACGTAGATGGTATAATGAACCGTTGTGTAATAATTTACCGTTGAGTAATGATTTACCGTAGTAATAATTTACCCATCAATAATACTTCAACGTTTGTTCAAGTTTCACTACCTACCAACAAACTCCAAAAGAGCCATCATTTTCCAAATTAAATAATATCACAGAACAACCAACTCGACTTCATACTCCGCCAATATAATCAGGTGATCCCTACCAATGATTGGCCGTATTCACAAATTCCTATTGTGGGCGCGTCTCTGGTTACGAGATTTGGTTTGAATTGTATACAATTTCATTCACACTGGAGTCGAAAATGCCTGTCGGTGCAAACTTCGGGGCCTTACTGTGAACGAACGGCTGGACGTACGATGCTCCGGATGGTCTTAAAAAACTCGCAAGTTCAAGAACTATTTAAAACCGTAAAAATATTTACGTAAAAAAATTGTATAGGCGTTTTGAAAATTTCAACCCCTATTTTGAACCCCTTAGAGATGACTCACAGTAACGTCGAGCTTCGAGGACCAACTAGACGCCGAACGGAACCTATAACCCGAATTTCATCAATTTTTTTTCATGGTAACTAAGAAAAGTGGCCCGTACGGCGTACGGCGTACGGCGGACAGACAGAAATATTTTTATTGCAGTTTTGGATTCTACATACCTTGAAACGTAAACCATCAAATTTTGAGGGGGGGTAAGAATTTTTTTTTTCATGCTCGATTCCAATGGTTCATTATTGAAAATAATAAACCAATATTTCTGTCTGTCCGCCGTACGCCGTACGCCGTACGGGCCACTTTTCTTAGTTACCATGAAAAAAAATTGATGAAATTCGGGTTATAGGTTCCGTTCGGCGTCTAGTTGGTCCTCGAAGCTCGACGTTACTGTGAGTCATCTCTAAGGGGTTCAAAATAGGGGTTGAAATTTTCAAAACGCCTATACCATTTTTTTACGTAAATATTTTTACGGTTTTAAATAGTTCTTGAACTTGCGAGTTTTTTAAGACCATCCGGAGCATCGTACGTCCAGCCGTTCGTTCACAGTAAGGCCCCGAAGTTTGCACCGACAGGCATTTTCGACTCCAGTGTGAATGAAATTGTATACAATTCAAACCAAATCTCGTAACCAGAGACGCGCCCACAATAGGAATTTGTGAATACGGCCAATCATTGGTAGGGATCACCTGATTATATTGGCGGAGTATGAAGTCGAGTTGGTTGTTCTGTGATATTATTTAATTTGGAAAATGATGGCTCTTTTGGAGTTTGTTGGTAGGTAGTGAAACTTGAACAAACGTTGAAGTATTATTGATGGGTAAATTATTACTACACAATGGTAAATCATTACTCAACGGTAAATTATTATTACACAACGGTTCATTATACCATCTACGTAGAAGGGGCTGGAGTTTGTTGGTAGGTAGGTTTGCAACTTTTTTCACTCCTCATCAACAATTTCCCTTCAGAACTTCATTATGTGCGTTTCTTTTTGTTAGGTACTGTTTGTCATCGGCAGAATTATTTTAGCAACATTTAACTCGTGATTTAGGTAGGTACCTAGTAACGAGTACGGGGTTAGGTACTAACCTACGGAGGGTCTGCGATCTACATAATATGCATAGAATAGTACATATTATATTATATAGACGGGTTATCTATACATAGAGCTGTGATCTGTAACAGAAGGGTATTCTATACAAAATAATAAACCGTTGTGCAGGGATTTGCAGCGTTTTTTTTTTTTTTTTACTCTGAATAGATTTTGATTTTTACAATGCAAAATGGGCGCTTAGTTTGAATCGCTAAAGCATCAATAACAGTGTGAACTAAACAGCAAAACTCCAACCCGATTATAATTTTTTTCAAATCACACATGGTTTGTGATGTCCAGTTTCCTGTAGGTACTCAAAAATACTTCAACTACCTACTTGCCCACGGAAAGGATTTGGTTTCGGATATATTCTGTTGATACGTACTCAACTACTCATCGATAGAAAATGACGATACTGGTAGGGCACTTCGAGGTCCAGTAAAAAATGAAATCCATTGTTCCGCTACAGGCCATGAAAATTATCTATACCTACATCTTTACATTTTGGGCACAAAACAAAGTTCCTAGTGATATAATAGCGTTCAGATTTCAGAAGACCTACCTGCACCTGCAGCCAATATTTCATCTCTTCATGTCGTATAGTTAGAGCCATTAAGGATTGCTTATAGAACAATCTAGTCGGATAATATTACGATGAAGATCCATACCGAAAAAAAATAATGAACCGTTATAGAAGAACAGCATTCTTCAACGTAGATCTCAATCCTCCCACCCCAAAAAGAGACAAAGTTGTGAGTGACTGAACATCTTATGTGCCGAGTTCCAGAGAAAAATAAGGTACATAAGCATTGTAATATTTTTGAATGCTCATCACGCACTCGCATAATTGGTAATCACTCCATCAGTTTGTTTGCTGCTGGTTTCGAAGTGATTTGGGACAGATTAAATTGATCACTCATTACAACAATATACTTATGTATTTTCAATAATATAATTCTCATAGATAGTTAATTCAACAGCGGTAACTTCCGTTCAGTGAGCACCTTGACGATTGAATACAAGCATACGTACTACTTCTTACTTTTTTCACTTTGCTACCAACAGAGTGTTAATAGATGTACTTATGTACACGTTTGCTATTATTGTTATCTTCAGCAATTTTTTAAAGGGCTTAGCCCTATAGACAAATAAAACTTTTAGTCTCTCTGTTAACATCAGCACTTTCCTTTGGAAGTTCAATTTGCGTTTACTCAGAGTACCTAACCTCCATCAAAATCATACGAACTTGTAGGTAAATATTAAATAATGTTTTCTACTTGGCTAATTAAGTGCAATTATACACGTGTGCATTGACTTTTATATTTAAGTACATACGACGGAACATTATGGTATAATATTTATTACACCTTTTTATGACTTCAAAATATTGGTATACTCACATAAATGCTAAATTTTTGCATTTTTTCATAGTTTTTTTTTCATGTACCTAGTGTTCTTTGCAAAATTATTGGATCGAATCGTTCAATTTTCGACCTCATGTTACTTGTTTAACTTGAACACTTGATAGTAATAACTACGTCCATTCGTAGATGAAATGAACCTACTTATCAAAATATCATAAATCATATTATTACATATGTTTATAACATACCCCCATAACATAACCTACTGACTAGTTTTGAATTCGTTACAATTTCAGAATTTATCAATGTATATTAAGTTTGTTTATAGGTATTATACCCATACAACCTAGTTGCCTTTCAAAAATTCAAAGTAGAACTATAAATAAATATATTATATAGGATCTTTTGTTACATTTGTACATAATCTATACATAATTCCATAGAACTATTTGGTTGAATCTTTGAACAGATAGCACGGTACTGGCGTATCGTTAACTAGCGGAATACCATTGAAGAAATGGATTAGAAATGAAACCATGAGACAGTCATTCATATTTCTGGGTAAATTCACGTACCATAACAATGGCCGAATTGTACATTTATGTTACTTATTAACAAATAGACTTATTAGCAGATACGTATTAACAGATTTTATTGGTCGAGTTTTGTTGAGTACGGACACAATCCATTTACAGCTGAAATGAAGTATATACCAACCTACCGAATACAAACTCCTGGCATGTTTTTGAAAAATCGATCTCGTAATCAAGAGGTTTTGATTAGTTTGAACGAAATAATTATGAATAGGAACATCAACGTCAAGTCTCGTTAATTTATTCTTTGGGGTGTCCACGACAAGGGGCGTCTCGAGACAGCGACCCACTACTTGAAAACATCGAAAATTAAATATTAAATTCCGTCCAGGTCAATTCAAACGGATAAAACGGGGATTCCGATTCCGAATAAATCTCTTCCCATTAAAAGTGCAATAAGTGACAGCGGATTCACGTGATACGAGTGAGGTCATCACACGATGCAGTCATTTGCCTGAATTATTCAACTAATTAATACATCGCTCACCATTAGCCTTCTCTTCCCGATCTCACGGTAAAGAAATGAATAAATTAATAAGGTCACGAGGTGGTAAATTAGAGGGTTTATGAAATATTTAATCCGAGAGCTTTTGGCCACCACTAAAAATGGGCTTCAGTCGGATTGTGAAACGTTCTCCCAGAGTCCATCGAAAAAAATTATTGAACCGTAAACGATAAGCCCGAACGGGGATTCGTCTGGTCACGGTCGTCTCATTTCCGAAATTCTGTTTTAATTTAATAAAATGATAGCTAATCTAATGGTGGGCCATTTGCAGAAAGGAGATTACCTCGAGAGCTTATTGAAACATCGGAAAATGATTTGGCTGAATATTATTACACGGGCCTGGTTTTTTGGTCTTTAGAAAATGTATAATTTGGTTGTTTTTATTAGGACGAAAAAGGTACCTTGTATGGAGATCTCATTAGAATAAGTGACTATTAAAGACCCCTTTCTCAATTGAAGGTGGGGAATAAATACCCATTCTGACGAAAGTCTACAATTTGTAGTTTCTGTCTTACTGTCAGTTTATAACAGTCCGTAATGTTGTTGCCAGCGTAGTTAGTAAATTATGATGAGCTCAACATCCAGAAAACCCATAATATTGTGTGTTATTCCTGTAAAGTCTAGTGGAGTAGAATCGTCTCGTATTCAGTTATGTTTGTCTCTATTCCAGTAAACCGTTTAGTCCAGCTATTAGATGATTATTATAGGTATATGATGTGTCGTTCTCTGCTGAGTTGAGTTATAAAGTGATCAGTCGGTGACGTCAGTGCCAGTATAGTAACGCTCATAACATCTTTCAGTCCGTCAGTGAGACAACTGTGTTATTTTCTTAGTGTAGGTCTGTCTTATCGTGAGAGTCAAATGTCCAGTTCTTGTCTGTTGAAGGTGCGGCAAATGAAGCATCTCATCAAAATCACCGCTTTTCAGTTGATACTATTTTGAAATACCTACATTATCCAAACATAATATAAATAAAGTAAAGCATATGCATGAAACGCTAAACAAAAATTTTGAATGTTCTTCGGGCGGCGTGGTACATAAGTTTAAAATTGTATAGCGAGGAAATGCATCGCCCATTCGTTTCCAATTAGCACGAGATAATTCAACGGACGACTTCATCGGATAAAACCAACGGTAACTGCGAAAAGCCGCTACCTACGTATTTTAATCAAGTTTGGATCATCCAATTTTGAATCACTCTGAAGCTGATTGCTATCAGTTTTACCTAACATGACATGAGGCAAATGGTGGATTTGTCGCCTTTATTATGATAGGGAGAAACGTCACTTTTAGATGAAAACGTGATAATAACACCTGATAATGCACCTCGAAGTGTTTTCTAATGAATGTCCCATTGTTGACAACGGTTTCTGTGTTCCGGCACTACGGTAAAGAGATACCTAGTAATAAACTTCTGGATGGGTCTTCGCTGTGCAAACAGCGGCTTTGTTATAGCACGGCCCTAATAATCCTTCAACCTGAAAGTTTACTTGCGGAAATCGCATTAAACTTGGGTGACGTCAGATACAGTAATAACCCCTGATATATTGTCACCTTCTGTTGATATATCCATTTTCCTCGTGAGAGAGCTAAGAGCTTATAACAGATAATAAATAATGAGGTTAAGAGAAACTTAAGAATCGTCGAGCGAAGCGTTAATTGCAAGCAAGGTTTTGTTAGTGCGACTTCACGTCAACTTTTCTCGCATTTGGTTCGGTTATAATACTTAGTTTCACGTATTATTTCTCCTCCCTTTCAGCGACGTTGGTTCATAAACAATTTCCGTTCCTCTTAAAGCCACTTATCAAAAGAGGCGAAAACTCTGCTAGTTAAAACTCTCATATTTTACACGATAAAATACTATACTACACCTATCTCACTCCCAAGGAATAATTTCAGTTGCGTTTATTTGTTAAGGATACGTATCTGTGAACGGTTAGAAAGTTCCCATGACGCTTCGAAGATTTCTCATAAAGCATCCTAGGGTGTAGTTCCGTATGGCCCCCCACTTTCAAGCGTTTTTGAATGTTTTAATACTGTATTTCATTGTCTTTTGAAACGTAATAGGTCGCCATATTTTATTATCAATTTAGTGTAACTCCGAAACTAGCTTTTTAATAAAATGGGGACTCAACGGAACTATTTTCCTTGTGAAGAAGTTCCAAATGGCCCCCCACACTTGGTAAAGGAGTAGGAGCAAGTAGAGAATTGGAGGAAGCAATGGCAGTCAAGATTAGTGTATTTCAAAGAAGTTCTACATGTCCCATAAACTTCGGTTCGGGGACCAGAATAATATTGGTAGTTTAACGTATAATCAGACACAAATAAGTGTCATGTTTGTCTGAACATCAGAGCCAAAGCTTTGATGGTCTTGTGAAGCCGATCTTCCTGATAAGAGATTATTCAGCTGTGAATTCCATAGCTCTTAAACTTGGATGTTTGTGATTTAAGATGGCGGGGGGGGGGGGGGTAAAGAATCTCCTCACCGTGGAAATAGCACCCCCCCCCCCCGCCATTAATTTAATTTCCTTGTTTCGGCGTAATACTTAATGGATAATCAAATGAGGCTATTACATTTCAAAAGATAATTACTCACAATATATTATTATTTTACCCCCCTCCCAAAGAAAGCCAAAACTGCGCCAGAAATTGTCGCTTGAAAGTGCGCGGCCAGACGGAACTGCACCGTCTCCTGTAAAATCAGGTTTAGCGTGGCGTATCTTCCAAAATATTCAAATGTATGTTTCCCCTTTATCTTCGGTTATAAATTTACTGTTAAAATGTTTCCTGATAGCTGATTAGGAGATCAAACACAACAACCGTTCATTTGGTCTAGAAATCTTCCCGGGAAGCAATCTGCCTAGTAAAATGAAATTCAATTCTTTGATTAGGTACGTTGACTAACTACGAGAACGAAAGTTCATGGAACTGACATGTTCATAAATTAAACGGAAATAATTAGTAACCTTATGTTTTCATTAACCACCATCACCCATGAAAAGGAGGTCCTAGGTTCTCCTATAGTCCTGTCGTTAGAACAAACGTTCCACGCGTAACTGGGACTGTAGAGAAACAATGTGTGGAGTAATTTCTTCGCCATAATCAGTAGGTAGGTACCTTTCGATTTATAGGTTGATGGTGTGGACTGCAGCTCTGAAAACCGAGGGTTTATCTGTAACAGCGTCGTGGAGAACTATTGAATTACGATAATTATTGTATACTATCTAAATATGTGATTGATAAGTTCATGTAAAATAAATACTGATGAAATGACCTATCGCACTAATGAACGTTTCTTTCTGCCTCATTTTAAGGCTATTAATCTCTCCCCCCATTTCCCTCCCCCAGTTTAGTAACTACAATTATTCTAAGAGATCTTTGGCTTCAATTCCAGTTTGGGCGATGTTCGGTGATGCTGTATCACAGTGCGCTTGGCGGCGAGCAGAGGCATTCACCGTCCAGGTGGCTGTTGATCCAGTCGAGGTACTTGTCGATTCTGGTGTATACCCCGGGGTAGTTTGGTCTTCCGCATCCCCTTCCCCAAGATACGATGCCTGTTGAAGAAAAAAATAACTTATCAGTTTCCACTGGTAGATGAGGGAAGATTAATTTGGTAATTTCGATTCATTCGATATTATTAGCATCTTTCAGAGATCGGCAAAGCATTGCCTAGCTCTCGACCCTCAGCTTTTCTAGCAGGTCCATCCTTAGTTTTCACAACTACTTTTCTTCAATTGAACGTTGGAGAAACTAGTTTTCTGATGGTCATATTTTTATAGTTCGTGAGTACCTAATTTTCAATATAATTATTTACGTAAAGAATTAAGTACCTATGTAACACATGAATTAGAAGACCCTCGACAAGATTCTTGTTGTAAAATCAAGGGTTTTTTCTTCGTCGTTTAAAATCGTGACATTTGTCGGAATAGAAAAATAAGTGGTACAACGGAAGCTTATCCTGTTCCGACGCTACAGCACCAGATTTCGAGATGAGGTTTAGGTATGCAAGACCGCTCGGTAAATTTATTCTCACTAGTACACAGAAATCATGGCAACGAGGATAGTGAACAATGATCGATATTACAAATAAATTACGGGAATGCGCATTTGAATAATTCTAACCAAGAAAAGTGCAGAAGACTGTTAGGTAGCGATGTGTCTACCAACTATTGGATCTCTGCACACCACATGAATAAATTAGGTAGCTATACAAAATCAACATTCAAAACTTTGGGGCAGTAGGGGAGATGGGGTTATTGACGGCCAGTGGGTGATGTCGGTTCTGAACATGTCCATAATGATAGGCGAATCATTCGGATTAGGTATCCTTATTGGACTATACCTAATCTGAATGATTCGCCTATCATTATGGACATGTTCAGAACCGACATCACTCGCTGGCCGTCAATAACCCCATCTCCCCTACTGCCCCAAAGTTTTGAATGTTGATGTTGTATAGCTACCTGTACAACCTATAGCTACCTATACAACCTATAGCTACCTATACGACCTATAGCTACCTATACAACCTATAGCTACCGAGGGTTCTCCGACCATCAGCATTCCAAAAATGATGTGCATGCGTTAGTCTCCATCGCAAAAACGCTGCAAATGATTAAACAACGGTTTATTATTCAACTATATAGATACCCCTTCTGTAGATAACTGTTTTCAGACATGAGGTTTTTACAGACCATTGTGCTCCCCCCAGGAATGCCCTCGAAGCCCAAGAAACGAGTACTGGAGCCGGCCGGGGATTGACAGTTTCAATAAAAATATGCGGTGGATTCAAGAATTATTCTGTCATTGAGTATTTTTTGTTAGCCATGAAGCATAAATTTTGTTAAAGTTAAATAAGTACCTACCTATCAACAATATCCAAAACTACCGTCATTCTTAAATGAAATAGTATCACGGGACAACCAACTCGATTCAATTCAGCCATGCATGACTTTTATCGGATGTTCCCCAGCAAATGTATCTAGGCTGGAAGTATACCATTTTATTCACGATCATGTTGATGAAACTTCGGTGCAGTCGGTGCAGTCGAACGGCTGGACATACAATGGTCCGGGTTGTCTCAAAAAATTTAGTTCTATTGGAATTCAAGCCACGGCGTTCTGGAAATTTCAACCCCTATTTTTCATCCCTTAGATGACGGTTGTAAGTAACGCTGAGCTTCTCGAACCAACTAGACCCCGAATGGGACCTACAAACTAAATTTAATTAATTTTGGTCCAACGTAACTAAGGAAAGTGCGAATTATGGAGTACGGACAGAAATTATCTCATTATACCATCTCGGATTCTACATAGCTTGAAACAGAAACCATCAAATTTAGGGGGGTTTATATATATTTTTTAATTTTTTTAATTTTTTGTCATGCTCGATTCCAAGGATTCATTATTGAAAAATAATAAACCAAAATTACCCGACTAATCCGTGGTTTCACAGTAATAGGAATTCAGTGATCTACGCAGAAAGGGCATCTCTCTACACAGGAAAGTAATAAACCGTTGTGTAAAAATTTGCAGCGTTATTGTTTAGATGTATATGTTTGTCTATTTATTCAGGTTCAGTAGTAAAGCGCAGGTAGGTACCTGCTTCATAAGAGGGATTTCACAATATTTCCTTCTGTAGGTCGGGAATACAAACCTGAGGATATAAAATATTTATACACATCTATTTCGTTTCCAGACGAACTTAGGTATATCTATTTACTGACCCCGAAGAATGCATTCATCATTTATTCAGAGGGTGAACGTGGAAAAAAAATTGAAGCTAGAGGAGAAACCGTAAAAGTTTTCTTTTTCCCAACGATTGAGGTAAACCAAGTGGTAAAAGGCCCTCATAATCCTCCGAGTATTGAGAAAACCTCTCTCCCACCACCCAGGGTTCTTCGGGGAACGGGTCGTTACTTTCCGTGAATTTCCGACCATCCGTTTCACTGGGTGCCTTTGCACCCCTTCGAATTACTTCTCGACTCCTTTCAATCAAGATACATATTGATTGGCTCTCGGTCTCGAGATGGTGGACTGGAGACGCGACAGCTCGGAAGGGAATGGCTTTAGTTGAAATAAAAATTGTACTCTCTAAATCTCCCCAAATCTCTAGGGATTTGGGGGGTTTGTAACGTAGATAAATATTTCATCTCAACAGGAATAGAAGGGGTTTGTGGAGTTATAGCAAATAACGATAGTCAATAAATGTAGGAATTTTTCGTCCATGTTACTAGGCTTGGTTGCTTCGAACAAAATTATCATGCAGTCAAATAATCATGTCCAGGATTACATTTTGTTTCTTTTCTCGAGACAAAACAGAAATAGATTATACTATAACATACGAACTAGGTACTTCGTTGTCCAGACTCATTATTATTAGCAGAAAGACTCAATTGCATGAGGGAAGCCATAAGGGATGCATCCAGTGGGACTCTAAGTGAATCAGTAAAATGAATGATACGAACGATGATGGACGATATTAATTTTAGGGGTCGGAAGCTGAACAGCGGGTACACGAGAAAGATAACCTAGTCACCCAATCTGCTTTTTACTTATCTGCCAGATCTTCCTATGCCTGAAGGGCGTTTAGGAGGAATATCGTTGTTCACGTTTCACCCAAACATTTTATTCTCAATATTGTTGTGTATGCTTCCACGATAATCAATTAAAATTGTCAAATTTGAATATGGCATCTTCGTATGTTTAGTGCCCATACGTCAGAAACCCGTCGAACCAAACAAAAGAAACGGAAACTACTTACCAATGAGTTCCATGTGGTTGAAGGGGGCGCCGTGACTAAGGTGAATTGGACCACCGCTGTCACCCTGAAATAATTATAATTATGTTAGTTGTGTATTGAAAAAGGTAGGTATCTCTATGAGGTAATCTTATCAATATTATTGTCCATTTTTTACTGCGCTAATTTGGTTTATGTTCAACTTATTCAAAAACTGCGGTCCAGCGTAGTGGTTATAACTTTTGTGCCTGTTCTACAGCTAGAGCTGTGATTTTAAACCGTAAAAATAAACATGCATGCTCCAATTTTTGGAGTCTCATTGTTTTCGACATCTATCTATCATTATTTATTATATACCTAGGTATATAACATAAATCGATACAGGATTTCCATTATAAGCCATTGTAAAGGGTAGTTGAAGACAAACAGTGGCAATCATATGGAAGAAAGGAGTCGTATCAATATCATAAAAGATATATTGTTACCTCTCTGACAGGAATTTCCAGTCAGACTGAAAAAACCACTATATGAATAAAGTTCACCTGGCATGCGTCTTTCCTTCCTTCCTTGACTCCGGCGCAGAAGTTCGATTCGAATATCTTTTTTGGAGAGTATCCATAGCTCTTGCACTCGTCGTGAGTCAGGAGGGGAAGGCTGACTTTCCTGAGGATTGAAGATGTAGGGCCGCTTTCTTTTTGTCTTCCCCATCCAGCAACGACTCCTTCTCGCCCAGAGTAATCGGTTCCTTCTGTAGGTACCATATATATATTTTTTATTTAAATAAATCCATTGAACCTTATGGAATATGTAACTACCTCATCCTATAGCACACATTGAAAAACCATCATGAAATTATAAAAACTCTCAAAGACACAAAAAAAAAACGCAGTACCTAACTAATAATAGAAACAATGGCATTTACCAAGCCTTATTCAAAAGTGTAAAATGACATTAATAGTTCAGTTTTCAATCATTGATTGCGTCAGTTGCTTCGCCTATTTTCCGTCCCAATAATAACTGACAGCATACCAATAAATCAAATTGTATCTCATCTTGCTGAGCTTGTGATATGAATATTTTAAAAATCAGAATCTGAAGATTCTGAGGAAGATTCATTCAGTATTCAATGTTGAATTTTCTATATCCTGAGATCACACAATTTTCGGTCAATTGACCCTCGTTAAATAAATAGGACATAATTGTATTTATATACGTAGTTATTAAACCATTTTATATCAACTTTCAACTGAGGCTTACATTTTAGTCTGTAATTTTACAATTTTATTAATCTTAGGAATTGAATTTACTAGGGCTCTGAAATATTTGAATGCCTAGGTAATTAGGAGTCAGGTATTTCAGGTGAACATGAAGCCTGTGTTGTTGCCTCAGTGCTTTCGTGTACTCACCAGCTGTTGGGAGACACGCAGTTCTAATGTGTGGACCACGGTGCTCGATCGGCGTTTCCAACTCTATAATAGCAATGTCGTCCTTTACTTTGACGATGCTGAATCCTTCGTGAATCGACGCCTTTTTCAGTTTCAGTTTAGTTTTGGCGCCCATTTCATCCTTTTGTGCTCGGTCATGCTCTCCCAGGCCCACGCGTATGTCAGTCACTCGTTTCCTGTAAAATTTAACAAAGTTAGTTGGTACCAGACAATACAGGTCTGCTGGAGCTGCACCACTTCATGCTCAACGAAGGGGCTCAAATGCTGGTGGTATTATAGTTTATCGGGTATTTCAATATACTAAGAACAACCACATAGGTACCTAATAAATATATATGGTTGTTCTTAGTATGTTTGAATCCCCTACGAAAACTTGAATTACTTTCCTTGGGGTCCCCAGCTGGTATACGTACAACCACCACAACAGAAAGCACAATTTTTTAAAGAATTACGCAAGTTTCTATAATGTCCTCTAAGTATAAAAGTAAGGCTCAACATACACTCTTGATTCCACTGTCATTAATTTAGTTCATAATTATTGGGACTGTGATAAATTGTATAATACATACTCCTCAGCATAGGAAGAACTGACTTATCACATCGCCTCTCCAAAGAACAGTGAGGCTAAGGCTAAATTAGGGACAACAAATTATTGGTTGATTAATTTGGCTACCAACTCGAAAAAAGGGGTTACCGAAGATTTGATTTATTTATAACAGGGGGTCACCATTCCGTTTACACCGTTTTATCAGTCAAGCCCGGTAAATCTAACCACCTTTTGTTCATACCCAGACAGCTCAGTGGTTTTGAAAGGGCCAGAATGGGTCGTGTTATCCGGTGGAGAGCAAAACCAATTAGTCGCGTGTAGGGCTTATTCCATCGTTCCGCGGTTATAAAACAAACTTATTCAACTGTCACGAACAACTCCTTGACACTGCCAGGGCATTCATACGTCAAGAGTTAAAGCGTAGTGTTTCTTCTATATTGTTGTCGCATCGATAATTTTTGGTTTTCATTTTTAGAATTTTTATTAGCTTTCATTTCAGTGCATTACGGAATTACAATGTGATATAAAACTGGTGACATCACTGATCTGGCGTATAAAAACCATGATTTCATATTTTTGTACTCAAATGAGGAATACCCATGACCTCTGTTTATATTACTTTCCCATTTATGAATGAAAAGAGGTTCCATTCTAAGAATTTTGAAACCATCCGCACTCCCCTACGGTGAATAGTTGTTTTTCTGAGCTTTCAAAGTTTCGGCAACAAGTGTCGTCACACCGGGCAAGGGGTTCCTACCGAGGCAATGATGTCACTTGTTGCCGATCTTTGAACGATCATAGGGAAAAAACCGCACATCGTAGGAGAGTCGGTTGGTCTCAAAATTCTTAGAATGGAACCAGCATTCTTTAAAAAATATAAATAGAAGTCATGGGTACTCCTCATTCTTCAAACAAAAAAATCCTGTAGCATAATATATAGTAAGCACTCAACATACACATTTGGGATTTCTTACGCTACCTCACAACACGCACTTGACCTCAATCGAAGCCTTTGATCAGAAAGTGGTTTGAACTGAGTTATCGACATTTCTGTCAAACGTTGGACGTCGTGAAAGCTATCTGAACATCACTCGACGAAGGGGTACTTCATTATCGTCGTTAAATTCTGTTTCTACCGTCCAACGGGTAACGATACGAAGGACTAGGACGCCGGACATTTCTATCAGAGCCTGGTTTGTATTCTGTTAGTTAGTTTGTCTGTTGTTTAAGATGTCCACGGTTCACTGTAGGTTACCGAGAAAGCGCTGAGAAACCTATTGTAGCTTAAGCGCAACATGTCATCACTTTCAATTCACTCACTGAAAAATATTGCATTGCTGTCCAGAAATCATGAATGTTGAAAAAGGGGTGGAAATGTCCAAGAGGGCTCGTACTGTAATCATGCGGAATTGATTTAAATATGAGAATATTAGTGCTCACTATCCATTCGTTCAAGATTTTGAAATTCTACTTTACTTGTGTTGACCGTTAAACATCACATGGAATTATGCCTGTTACTTCAAATAACTATCGTCCTATTTCATTATATCTCCGGTTTATTTTAATCAAAACACATTGTTGGGACCAACCAACAATTATTTCTGCAAAACTTTTTTTTGTTTTTAAAAATTTATTATAATAACTAGGAACATCTTTGAGTGTGCTGAATAGAGTTAGACAGTGCAGCAATATATTAATACAGTAGTTAAAAAGGATTCCTCACCCGTAGAGACAGTGTGCGGCGGTTATGAGATGCCGTCTGGTGAGCAGAGAGGCACCGCAGTAGAAAGTACCGTTGAGTGTCAGTGTGGCGATCCAAGGGAACTCGTGTTGTACAGCTTGCTTCCCTCCCACTATCCGCTCCTGCCGTCCACCGATCCCGCATACTGAAAAAGAGAGTGATGTCCTTGACAACATGTGGAAGAGTAAGCCCGGAGTTGGTGTTAAATTGAGACAGATTTCGTGAGTTCACTTAGGGGCCTTTAAACGGTTGGAGATAACATCCTGGTGTTCGCCATGGACGTAGCAAGCAGTAAATCATGGATCCCTCATACGAAGCAGCGGATGGGTTGCGAACTAGATGTGGCCTGAGATGGAGCTTGCCAACCGAACCAATCGACAGAAAGCACTATGACATGCACTTCATCGCTCATCGTGGTGGCGAGGAGTGTGGCTTTGCAATATTTTGCACATTCTATTATGTTGCTTACCTTCAGTAATTTTTTGCAGTAAACTTTTCAAACGGCGTCTCAATATATTCAAACATAATCTATCCTATCAAACGCATGAAATATACATATACCTGTACCTGTTATCATTCAGGAGTCAAAAAGACTCAGCAGTATGCCTATATTTCACCCATTATATAAAGCCCAAAAATAATACCACAAAACTAAACCCGAGTAGGGTGATTTTCTCACTCCTGGTTTCAATAAGGAACAAATTGAAAATTTGCCGGTAATATATTTTCAGCCTGAAAATTTGGAAGCCAAACTGCAGTACCATAGAAAGAAGAAGGAGAAGAAGATATTTTCAATCAAGATCAGCGTCAAGATGGACTTTTTTAACATGAATGAAAAAGCCCCAGAACTGATGAATGAAGATACCTATAGTACGGTCCTCCTATTAGGTTAGAAGTGGTGAGGCTTGTGAGAGGCGTTGAGGCTTTAAAAAGTTCTTATTCGGATTTTCGGTGAGCATGATTTACAGTACATTGGGAACTAAGAGCGTTCCAAAGACTTGTTATTGCCCTCGTTCTAATATCCACATAAACATCTGTTCGAGACGTGAAAGGATTATCGAAATTTCAGTAATAGGAACCTACTATTGGGTACCTACATTTCCTCACTTTGGATGAAGAAGTTTCTTGCAAGGTTCTTTAGGTGTGGGTTAGGTTTATTGTTTGTGCACCAACCTAGAGCTACACATAAGGAGGTATAGAGATAGAGGTGTTCCAATATATTTCCATTAACTTTGACTGCATGAGTCAAAGTAGTAGCCAGTAAAAGTATGTATTATCTTGCTGAAAGTTAGTATATCAAAAGTCTGTAATTCCTACTTCAGTATTTGAAGAGCGTTACCAGCGCCAAGATGATGGCGCTGGTATATAGGAAGTAGGTACTTGTATCCCTTCCGCTTTAGTTATCCCCTCTGTGGGGACACCTCAACATACCTCACCTTAACTACTTATTATCTGTTGAAGTTAAGCACGTGTAAATCGATAGTTTTTTTTTGGTTTATTATTTTTTTTAAATTAATATTTTCTTAATACTTACTTACTTGTCTTTTGTCATTTTTAGAATGACAAATTGTTCTTGCAAATTTATTTTGTGAGGAAACGTTTCGCTTTGTAAAAAGGTCATTCGTTTCTCGAGTCTCTAACCAGAGGATAGATCTTCACCCTAATTGAGAGCACGTGCAGGGTTGCATGAAAGAGAGTTTCAAAGGAGAAAGTGATAAAGACGGTAGTGTGAGCTACTCCTTCAACCTCGCCACTTCCACCTCTCGTGCCAGGGGTAAAAGGCAGTCGGGTATTAACCGCGAATTTGCTCCCATTAGGCCAAACCTCTCCGCGAACTATAGCCGTGTTGAAGGGTCTCCTTCAGTAAGAGAGTCGAGGACTAACTTTATTACTATCAAGTTTTCAAAGGCGACCGGTGCCCACCGCAGCCTTCTGATTCAAGTCATGGCGGCCGAATTTTGTGAATCCACTTCCACGGAAAGGCAGGAGTAATGCTCGGGATATAAAGGCTGTCCTTCCACTAACAGTCCACCAGGAATTTATTACGTAAACTTCCCCAAGGTTGGAATTTCCGGTCTTAAATATGGGAGGTACATGCTAATTCAAACAAATCTCAAAATAACAAATTTTCTTCGTGATTTCGCGTTATTTTAGGTGCGCGTAGGTGCTTTGTGTCTTTGCGGCTTGAATCTCCGACTATCTTCTCAATATTGTATGTGCTGAAACCATCTTTTTTTGTTTTAAGGAAGTATTGTAGGTACGTCAATACCGTCTCTCTGTTGATGCCTCTTGCATGCGTCCCAGAGCATTCAGCTCCTAATTCTAGGGTGTGTGTCGGACAGCAATGCACAGTTCACCCGGACTTGCTGATGGAATCAATACGCGAAGATCACGTGGATACATAATTGTGATTATCGTGACAGATCCTAGTTACTGAGATGGAAACCTCCAAGCTATCTCGGCGGATTTACTATTACTACAGGAATAATGTACCTATGCCTTAGGCATGCATTCTCCTAGTTTCATTCAAATTTGACAGTCTATGGTTAAGTATTATTCACGTATTCCCAAAATCTCATCTAACCTAACACACTTTACAAGTCGCGTGGGATATGAATCGTAATCTTCAGTTCCACGTTTATTTTCTATTTACCTATTAAAACTACTGATGAAAAGAGATATGAATTGGAATCATGTGGTTATTCCATGTTTAGATGTAGAAAATCTAAATTCTAACTTGATCTTACGTCTAGAAATTGTTTCAGCAATTAGGCAGTCGATTTGGACTTACCGAGTTACAGCGGTCCGTGATCTGAGGGCGTAGGTATTAAAGATCGGTTCATTTATTTTTTGTTCGAACTCTGGTAGAGTAAAAACTTGTATATGTGTTTATAACACTCGAAAATTGTTTGTATGTTTGTTAGTTTCGTGAGTGGATGGCCAAACGACTGAACGGATCTTGATGCGGTTTTTTCCAGCGTGCTCTTCAAACTCCGGCGGGTAAGGTAGGCTACATGAATTTTTCGAAATCCGTCTCTTTCATCGTAAACTCGGTGGTCCTTCACAACGACAGAATTTTTACATTTCGCCGTAACTAAGGGCGTGACGTAAGCGGTATAACTTCGGGAAGCGGTTTCAGACAGCACAGGATTTGATGGAAAGAGATTTTCTCGCTGATTCCAACGACACCAAAATTACTTCTGTGCGATGAACCGTTCGCCCGTTATAAGAGGATGTAGGGAATGTTGCCGTGAGGATAGGTGAAACATTGATACTGACACTTGGAGTTCTGCCTGTTCGCCGTGCAACGCACGGGTAATCCAGCTAGTTGTTCATAAAATTGAACCACCTCTTCGACCACAGGCAAATTGGCCTCATTCTAGTTCAATAGGCATTCATCTTGTAGGATATGTAGCAAAATGGAACAAACAAAACCTTCATGGATGCGGCAGCTGTATAGTTTCATAAGGCATCGGAGTGCAAACTGCATTACAGTGAGGGATAGGAAGAAGAGCGTGACAGGTATTCCAAAACTTCTAGGCCGAGAACAAATCGTTCGTTACAGTGTCATACGCGGTTTTTATACGCTGGCTAACAGTGTTCGATGCGTTGCAACCAGTTAATCAATCAACAATTGGGGTAGTCACGGTATATCGGAGGCGAGACAGCTGAAAGTATGAGCCTCCAGAAGCGTCACGTTTCCGGAGGAATGTATCAGACTAATGGTTTCACCGCGTTCTGTATTGTGCCAACACGGCGTCCAGAGTCGTGGACATCGTATGTATACGACTAGAACGTGGTATACCCAAATCGTGGATTTATGATTCCGAGCATATTCAATCAAATGGTGAGCTTCCGGGGGAAAAAATACTTTTTTTTAAATTTTTGCCGAGCCATCCCTACACTATAATCCCTTCATTAGTTTTGATTTATTAGCCGTTGGAGTTCATTTTGTATCCCTTCAAACAACAGTATAGTTTAGGGTGGAATCGTACAGTAACTTGATTTACTTCCGTATTGGGCATCACTCTAGAATAACAACACATATATTATAGCAGTCCAAAAAATTACGACAAATGCTCGGGTTTTTTCCAAGCCCGAACCAACCTTAAAATAAAAATATCGCAATGATCGCAATGACCAAAAATATCACAAACCTTGGAAGTCCTCCTCTATAACATAATATATGATAAAATGGTATGTAGGTAAGTACTTACTACAGTCGCAGTCATTTTTTCTGGCAACGTTTCTGTTCCTTGCAACCACCTGGAACAAGAACGCAAGTCATTTTACTTGGCTCACTCAATTTTCCCAAATGGTAGCTCAAACTTCCACTCAGCTGATTTAAGGTTGACTTTTGATTGACACCAGTTTGCTCCTTCGAAGTAAAAATAATCAAGGATGGTAAACAAAAATTCCAAATTTATTATGTATTATAGGAAATAGGGGAAGGAAGATTTTGACAACGGGTTGTTCTGAGATGAATTGGGAGCTTTACGAGGTGGAGTGAACAATGCTTGAGAGATCCGAACTAAGGAAGTTGTTGTACGAACACATATCAAAAAAGAGGTTCTATGTAAAAACCATCAGAAACTTTGTCAGGAGATAAACATATCCATTTCCAAATCAGTGAGCTTTTCAAAATCAAAAGAACTCATTATTTTGGTGGAATTATACTTTCGACGTGCCAGATAGTTTATGGAGCATCCACCTCTACCTCCTTTACGTTATGTGGGGTCTGCTTTGTCCTGCAACTGAAATTTTCGCGAAAAAATAAAGTCCTTGACTTTCCATGGACAAACTATATTGCATTCTATAATTTTAGTGAAATGGCTTCTGCTTCTAATTGATTTCTTCTCTCAATTTAATTAGATGTAAATATGATTCATTTTGTATTCAAATATCTTAGTGTAAAATGTGATTCATTTTGAAATATCAATAATGTTATAGCGTGAATAAACTTGTATATCGGTCCTCTGTCATTCTGGACTGATGGTTTTGCAGTCTACCCCTTGTTTTTCGAGAAGTGATCGCAGAGCTGCGTTGAACCTTCAATGCGGATCGGTGTTCCGTACATTGCATACCCTTTGCGCCTTGACTTCTTAGGTGTTCAGGCCTCCAGGAATTCAGTATGAATCAATTCAGATTATTGTTCCCCTGCTCAGACTTGATTTTGGTACATTATCTTTTCGTTTGCTTAAGACTCTTACATGAATAATAATTAAATTACCTAAAACTATAATATCATAACAATTACCTACGTATTATACATCCTGATTCCTATATTATAGGCAGATCGTGTGAAATATGGCTAATGAAACATACAAGGCGGTGAATTCGGATGTGCTACTATTTCGTATTCAGATGGGATAGTAGTAGAAAACTCAATATCTGACTGTAATGTCTACATGTCACGTTACTTTACTGGATAACGGTTTTACTGCTAAATTCGATAAGTACTTATTGAACACTTCGCCCTCCAAAAATTCTGTGAAGTTCATTTTACACAGGGGGCATGCCGTATTATTTCGATTCCTGACATTTAGCCTCGGGTTGTTCATACCTAGGTACTTTTATGAATGCACTACAAGATTTATCTTCTTATAAATTATAACAAGTCACCGCTTTTCCCTGGACTTATCAATGTTGTTATAGTAAACATCACAGCACGCGCATGCATGGGTAGGTAGGTATCTACCGCAAAAAACCACCCCACTAAGTCTCGGTCTTGCGTTTAGGAATTCAGTGATCTATTCAGAAGGGGTATCTGTACAGGAAAATAATAACCCTTTGTGTAATAATTTGCAATATTTTTTCGCTACTTACGTATTGCTAACTATTGAAGGACCGTTCACAGGTTGACCAAGTTCTTGGTGGGAATAACTAATTTGGCACGTGCTCAGAGGCCACTGAGCCATCAGCAAGACGTGACTGCACATTTAATTAGCCCAAGCCTTGATCGCCTTCATGGACGTCACCTGTGATTTTATACTCTCGTTCACAAGTCGAATGAATAGAACCAAGGTGACTCAAGGTGCGTTTTTAGGGTTTAAAGTTGATTCACGCCTAAAGGACTAAACAAAACATGCTTGAGATGAATTTACGAATAAATTATTCTATCAGAGAGTCTCACTCAAGTGCAGTTATTTTTTATTGATTGCAGTTAATACTCAGCAAATGGAGGTGATGTCTTCAAGGCATGTTTTGTTTGAAATTGATGCACATAATGAACAGGCAATCAAAGTTTTTTCAGACTTTTGGTGATCAACAACTTGTGATTTCACGCACACTTACATGAATCACTCTTATCAGGCGTCACTGACACTTAACTTGGTTATCGGTCTATACAACACCTCCACTAAGCCCTTAGTAGCTCTGGTCCTGATTTATCCGTTATCCACGGATAGTTTACCCGTTCGACGACCATACCATTACAATACCCGTCTTTCAACCATTAAAGTATAGAGAGAGAGAGGTATTTCGGTTTATTATATTCAATAATGAACCATTGGAATCGAGCATGAAAAAAAAAAGTCTAACCCCCCTCAAAATTTGATGGTTTACGTTTCAAGGTATGTAGAATCCGAAAATGCAATAAAAAAAAATTTCTATCCGTCCGCCGTACGCCGTGCTGACTACTTTTCTTAGTTACCGTGAAAAAAAAAAGATAAAATTCGGGTTATAGGTTCCGTTCGGGGTCTAACTGGTCCTCGAAGCTCGGCGTTACTGTCAGTCATCTCTAAGAGGTTCAAAATAGGGGTTGAAATTTTCAGAACGCCGTAGCTCGAAAACTTTCGATAGAAGGGATGGTTTTTTTTTAACGTCAATGAATTTGTCTTGAGCTAAACAATTGTTTGAAACCACCCGGAGCATTGTACGTCCAGCCGTTCGTGTGCACCAAAAAGCTTCGTCAACATGATCGTGAATCAAAAGGTATAAATCCGGCCCAGATATCATCACTAGGGTGCACCTGATTATTATCAAGGATGGCTGTATGAAGTCGAGTTAGTTGTTCTGCGATATTATTTCATTTTATAAGTGACGGACTATTGGATTTTGTTGGTAGGTACTGCTGGTGGAATGCTATTTTTTACCATTGTTACCAACGTTCTTAGCTAGAACTCTCTTCAATAGAACTGGTGTGCTGATTGGATTGGAAAAAACTCAACAGAATAAAATTTACCAGCTTTGAAGGTAGTCGATTCTCTACTTTCACGAGACGAGGTTTGATAGAGATCGATGAGTTGAGAGATACGATTCGAATCAACGATGTAATTGTTGAAAAATTAATATTTCCATGCCAAGTTCCTTGACCATACGTAGCCACCCCATCAGGTACCTACCTGCTGACTGGTGATCGCCTGCCCATCTCACCTTCATCTCGGAGAGAACCTTCTGAACGAGCTGACAGGATCGTGGGTAGAATAATTAGAACACGTTTTTGACTCCTAGGAACTCTGACAAGACTAACATTTCACTTCTGCGGCATTATGATTTATTGTTTTCAATACTGAACTTTTGGAATGGACCGTGAAAGAAAACGTTCAACCCCCCCATTTAAAATCCCCACTCAAACGAACACTAGTCTCCCGCGCGTCGCACTGCGTGGCTGTCAAACTTGTATCCCCCTGCACTGTGATCCTTCATCCCTACTTACTGCTCATATCATTGCGTAACGTTCGAAAATCGGGCTTCCGCAAAAATAGTGGGGGACCCCTATAATACAAATATCTCAGGTGAAACTCTCCGTTGCAAAACATCCTCAGGGCTCAGCTCGAAGTGAAAGACTTGAAAGTACCTTTTGATAAACAGCGGGTAATTATCGACTTATGACACGTCTGGCCGTGTTGTATGGAGCCACGAGCTTTGAACTGACCTTCGACGCTTAGCTATTTCCATTACGAAGTGTTGACATGTAGTGCGAACCTCCAGATAGGTAGGATGGCGTTGGCTCGGTCGGGAACTCCTTTCCAAGGACTCTTTTTCTTTTTTCTTCCTTTTTTTTCAAGAGCATTTGTGAAGAAGAGACACTATTGCAAAGGCTTCTGTCAGCCAATCAGGGAAGTCTTAGGCGGCCGGAAATCGTTCAGGATGGAAAACATTCGGTGAGGCCGTATTAGATAGGTTGCCCTAGATGGAAAAAAGACTACCTATTTCAATAACCAACATATTTTTCACAGTAGAGCTTGGGGTTATAAATCGCTTAAAAAAAAAACGGTATTATGTTTGACAGTTAAGTGGGTAGAGGAGGCGCACAATGAGTTGGACCAATTGAAAATGTTGACTGAGAGATAGACGGAACTCATAGGTGCCCCTTCCACAACGTTGAAGATTGGCGTCGCTTATGATTGGTGGTGGGGGGAGACGAATCTGCTACACTGCTTGGAGGGGGTCGAGGAAACTCAGTCCTCCTTCTTTCTCTTCAGCACTTTTTTAAGGAACACGGAATTGGATATTTTAAATACAACAAGCAACAAATTCTCCCGCCACGCCGTACACTATAAATAAGTGGGGTTTGACTGCTTCAATGTTCGTTTGTGTGGAAAATTAATGACGTTTACCTAGGTCATATAATGGTTAATTTTGACATATATATATTTATTACATCAAAAATTTTCGTGATATGACTAGTTATGCGTCTAAATCACATGGTTACACAATCGTAAAAAATGAAGGTAGATAATTACGTTCAGTGAAAGGTGTGATATCTACGAGAAGGAAGAATCGGTCTCTGCATTTCAATCTACTGATTAAGAGCTCTTGAAATTTGATCGAGAAGAAATGCAAGTGAAGCAAACAATTGCTACCACACATGCTAGTGTTGAATATAGATATTTGTGCGATCAAAGCTACAATAAATGGCAGAAGAGCCATGCTTGTGACTGCATACCCCACCCCAAATGCATGTCTGGTACATCTTTACGTTTATTGAGGCACTTCTTTAAGGTTTTTTTTTTTTTAATTTGATGGCATGTAGGCCAAAAGCGAGTGTCTGACTTAGTTCAAGAGAATATATGCCATCTGATCTCAATCATTTTTTGTGGAGATTTGAATAGCAAGCTTTGGGATTCTGAAGGATTCCAATTCCTCGAGTTCATGCGCAAGACATTCAGTCTTTTTAGGCTTGAGCTGAATAATGATCCAGCTGTTTCTATGACCACAAATTACACATGCATGATGCCATCTTTAATCGCCTGTCTACATTCTCAAACTTATATTTCGTACTTTTCATATCATGAACCATTGCTAAGTATTACAAATATTTCTTACCCTGTTTCTCCCTATTACGTGTCCTGTAGTAGGTAGCTAATAATAATGTGTTACATTTATCAATCGGTATTATTTCATTGAACTATTTTCCAAAATGAGAGATCAAGAGAAATAAAGGTAGGTACGAACAGCAGAGATGAAAAGAAGTAGGGGGGCATAGAGTATTATAGATTATAAATACAGAAAGATGAATGAACATTTTTCCCACAAGGGAGAAATTTCCTCTTCCTAATCACTTCGATATTATGCAATGGTTTTCAAAATCAAAGACATAGAAGTTTTAGGTACGTATTAGTTTCCATGATGGTGGGGTGCATTTTGGTTGATCAGTTAGATAGACTGGTGATTGGGTGGTTCAGAGCCCAGTTTAGAACTGACGGGATACTTAGCCATTCGCTCCGGAAGACGTAAAAGCGACCAGTCTTCGAGCTAAGGACATCTCAGAGTGACTGCTGGTGTAACTGCTCAAATGGATTTTTGCATCAGCAGTTACCAGCCCACTGCGTTCATTAAATATGTTCATTGCATTGAACGCTCCACCGGCGAATGATGCGAGAAGCCTCAGAGGCCTGTTATGGACGCGACCATGTAACTATCTACTAAAATCCGTTCACAACTCGTCGAATAAACTTCGAGACTCAAGTTAACGGCTGGAAAGTGGCAACTGAGATAGCACGGACGCGTCAACGCTGATCAGCCAGTTTCGATCCAGTACCAGACGCAAGGGGCGTATGGGTTCCCCACTAAAAGTTTCGAAATCCGCAGGGAGATGAGGCGAAGGGTGACTTCCAGTTGCAGTTGATTACTTGTTGAAGTTGGCTCGTTACTGGGAACGCTGGTCCCGGGGGACGCTGGATGCAAAGGGGTGCAAAATGTTGACGCGCAGAAAGGGACTCTGCATCTTCGTTAATTAATCGCGCATACGGATAAGGACGACTCGTTAAACAAAGTGGTCCCCATGTCCGTCGGAAGGGAAGATGGCAGGTATTTACGAGATAATAGCATTGCTATATTCAAATACCAACAGCAATTGCAGTTCAGTATGATTGATGAAACATCCGTTTCCATAAATGCTATATTTCACAGATTGCTCTGCGCGTCCATGATGTAAACATAAGAAGTGAGCCCTGTTCCATCATCTTGGTTTATTATTTTCATTAATGAACCATTGAAAACAGGCATGAAAAAAGAATTACATATCCCCCCCACCGTAATTTGGTGGTTTGCTTTTCAAGGTGCATATAATCCGAAAATGGAATGACAAAATTCGGTATGCCGCATTTCGCAATGTCCTTAGTAAAATTAATGATATTTTGTTCGTAGATCTCATTTGGGGTCTAGTTGATCCGCGAAGTTCGGCTCACTGTCAGTCATCTCTAAGGGCTGAAAAATGTGGGTTGACATTTCAGAACGCCGTAGCTCGAAAACTTTCAATAGAAGGGCATGTTTTTCATTGCGCCTAATGATTCCGAACTATAGGATTTTTTTTAGACTGCCCGGTGCAGTCCAGCGGTTCTTTCGCAGTAAGCCGTGAAGTTTGAACAGAAAAGCTTCACCAACATGAGTGTGAATCATACGGTATGCAACAGCTAAAAATAATCACGCATGGCCTCATGAAATCGAGTTTGGTGTTCCGTGATATTACTTCATTTGAAGAAAGACGGTTATTTTGGATTTTGGCGATAGGTAATTTTTACCTACGTATCATTCAAATTAGGTGCAAATCTGGGAATATGTCGAGGGCCTTGTTACTTAGGTTCAGCAACCATTAGAATTTCGAAAATTACCGGGAAAAGGACCGGGGTCCATGGGGCCAAAATGACGCATAGCAGCAGATGGGGGAGGTAGGCCCTATTAAATCAGGGTCTTACATTAATGGAAATTCAGTGATCCACGCAGCAGGGGCATCTATAAATACAAGGAAATAAACATCGTTGTGTAATAATTTGTAGCGTTTTGAAAATTAAAACAGTTTTTCATCAGAAGCAGTAGGTATGGAGACAAATGCGTCTCTTTCTTCAGAAACAGAAGTAAGTTTACGCCTTAGAACTATGAATAAGTTGGTAATTTCGTTTCTAACAAAGAATATAAGGATAGAAAATTGTTAACATAACATTGTTCCTCACATGGAACTTAACTTTACCAAATACATAGGTACCCATAAGAAAATAATCTAAAATAGGTAAACGCATAAAACTTTTGCACGTGCGCGGACGGCGAATCTTTCAGTCGAATATTGCATGTGATATCAACTGGAGACTAACCCTCACCTCCCCTCAACTTTTCATCTCATTAATAACTATTTGTAAAGGTATAGGCATTTCACCGGCATTTCAAAGGCCTGGACGGAAAATAATGACCCGTTGCGGGAGAATTTGCACCGTTTTGTTCCATAGTAAGACTCGTAATTATACACGAATGAATAATGGAACTATCTATGAATTCAAAGTAACTAACAAAGGTCGATGGACTCAGAAAGTCATCTGAACAAAAACAACGACGGCACTCTGGGAATTTAAATAACAAAATATCTTCAGGGAGTGGCGCCGCTTTCATTATTAGTGTCAGGGGCACAACCTGATGCACCCAGCTGACGACCTCTACAAAGATCCTGGGAGTCCCGTCCTTCGTGACGGTTATCCATATTTACTTTTCGATCTATCCTGTAGCGCCTTCAAAAGTGCCGCCCGTTGGAGAGTTCGTTCACAACCATCAGTAGAGCGGTCGTATTTGTGAACTGTTCAAATATCACTCAAATTGTATTGTATCGACCCTGTAGTTCTATTGTTCCTGCAATAAAGCTTACACTCTATCCTCATATGTACCTACTTCCTGAGTAGATAGGTGCTGTGTCCACGTCGATTCATCAACATCACTTCTACAAGTATTTTTGATAACCTGAACTTACTCTAGGTGGAGCTCAGATATGATTACACCTCAACGTGCCACGTCGAACCATAATAACACCTGCTTACTGTGATTGACTGAAAGCGCTAGTGATCTAATTACCTCAGTTAAATTGTGTGCATAGATGAATAATTAACTTGAATTTAAATATAGATAACGTCACCAACTAATGTTCGGATTGAAGGCAGAAGAAGAAGAATCACGGATAACCATAATTACTGAGAAAATTTTTCTTAAGAAAGTAGCGCTCTAACAGTACTTGTTCGCACCACGGATGACCTCCTGAGGCTAAATTTCCTCTTACAGAACCTATTGAAAGTCGAAATTGAGTCTCTTCAAGACTGCTAAGAATGAAACGGTTAGGAGCAAACTTGATGAGCGATTAGAGATGGAAGAAAGGTAAAACCGGTTTTAAGTATCCTGGGTTTGAAATTTACATCTAAAAATTCGCATCTGGTTTTAAATATACGCCTAATTTGCCCAAGGTTTCGCAAGCGAGAAATTTACCTAGGATATTCATGGGATAGTAGTTCTTTGCACATCAAATGGAATTCAGCATGTTCTAATCTAGTTAACCACTCTGCTTTTATTCTTTCTGTAAAATAACCAAACAGAATCGAAACAGTGTTTGTGGAGTAGAACAAGCTGGATACATTTGCTTTACCTACCAGAACTCTCCGACTATAAAACACCTGTCTTACAATTCTCGCTCGCAAACCCTTGGCCAGATTAGGGTGGCAAAAACTGGTTCAAATGAAGTTCCAGCAACCGATCAGTCCCTCTATTTACTACTTTCCGATAATGCTGGATATGGTGGTGGATTATTATGGGTATTAATTGATTGTGGGTACTAGTTTTAGCATTTTAATAAAACAAAGTGGCATTCTTCAAAATGTTTGTACTTCGACAAAGGGGCGAGGATTCATAATTTTAATAGAGATGTTCTGTTCATTCTCGATATTCTCGCAATCTTAAACGTTTTTCGGCTTTACCCATCCATAGGTATGAAGGATATTACAATTTCACTTGTGTATTGAATAAAAATGATTGTACGAAATAACGGAATGCTTATTTTGTGACTCTATTAGGTACAGGGCAAAAGAGTAGAATTGAGAATGAGAGATAAGAAACTACAGTAAATTTTAAAGAAAAGCTAGATTCAAGTTCTGAGTCAAATCAAGAGCATTTTCACACTTTTTGAATGATTCCTATCCTATATGAATTTCACGTTCCTCCAAGTTATTACATACGTAGTCTAGAATGTTGTTCATTCCCTTTTACCATTATGGTTTCTTGACCTATATCGTTGGAGAATGTACAAAACACTGACTTGATTTGAATCGGCTGTTGAGATCATGAGGAACCACGGTGATCAATCTTTGGAGAAAACTTTCTGCCGTTGTTGTCAAACGAAGCGATTAGTATTCAGGATTATCGTGACTAATGAGGGTCAGTGTCACGCGACGGTGGTTGGTCTCTGCATACCTCCGGGAGTTCACTTTCATTTTGTATAAAATTAACCCACAACGATCCAAGTTCACCATAAAAGATTCAGATCGGTTCCCAAAGACGAACCGTGGTACTTCATATGATTTTTGATCGTAAAGAGGCATTTTCAACTGACCATCTATCTCACTTACCCTTATAAAAAAAATTAAAATAAAAGCAAAAACGAGAGACTAGATGGAATAATATTTGAAAAACGCTGCAAATTATTACACAACGGTTTATTATTTACCTTTATAAATGCCCCTTCTGTGGAGATCACGGTTTTCTGTTGTCTGTACCCTCGAGCTCCCCCAAGGAAAGCCCTAAATGGAGTACTGGAGCCGGCCCGGGAATTCAAGTTTCATACAAACAAGCGGGATTCAGTAATTCAATCACTAATTATTTGTAGTTATTCATGACTCATTAGGTACATAATAAACCGTTGTAAATAATAATTTACCTGTATAGATGCCCCTTCTGCGTAGATAGCATAATAAACCGTTGTTTAATAATTTTCCCAATAATATTTCAAAGTGTGTTCAAGTTGCAACAGTACCTATCAACAAAATCCAAAAGATTGGTAATTTTTCAAATGATATATATAATATCACAAAACAACCAACTTGACTTCATATAGCCATCCGTGATTATAATGAGGTGATCCCCAGCAATGATATCTGGGCCGGATTCATACCGTTTCACACAATCATGTTGACGAAGCATTTCGGTGCAAATGAACGGCTGGTAATACAATGCTCCGGGTGGTCTCAAAAAATTCTTCAGTTCAAGATCAATTTAGAAATTTAAAAAAAATCCATACCCTACTAATGAAACTTTTCGAGCTACGGCGTTCTGAAATGTCAACCCCTATTTTTCACCCCTTAGAGATGACTGACGTTAACGCCGAGCTTCGAGGACCAACTAGACCCCAAACGGGACCTACAAACCAAATTTCATTAATGCTGGTTCATGATAACTAAGAAAAAGAAAAGTGCGAAGTACGGCGTACGGCGGACGGACAGAAATTTTTTAATTCAACTTTCGGATTCTACGTTACCTTGAAACGTAGGTAAGCCATCAAATTTTGAGGGGGGTGGGGGTTAAAATTTTTTCGTTCATGCTCGATTCTAAAGGTTAATTATTGAAAATAATAAACCAAAAAACCAATGAAAACCGGAAAAAATAGTAGGTATGTAGGTATGACCGGTTTTGTCTGTTTGAAAGAGCACCAAGTTGAGGTTGAAACTGCATCAAAAATCAAATGGAATGTGTTTGACCGGGAGGACTGTGAGAGGCAAAACTGAATGCGAGGCTGAATTTTTTGTCACGATTCTATTGGCTTATTGATTTTGAAAAATATAGTATGGCTTCCAGAAGAAGTTGTACGTTTCTAGATAGTAAGTTGGTAGAAGAACAAGTTTTTGGCTGCTGTAAAAGTGAAATGCAGTTTCGTAATTTTCGCTGAGGGAGGATATCAGGTTCGTCATTTGCTGAAGGAGGTTGTCAGGTTCGTCATTTTGGCGCTTTGCTATCGAGCTTATGTTTCTGTTGTTGTTATTATTATCGACATAATTGTAATTATTTGGGCGGCTTTTCGGTGAACCACTTAGCACCTAACGTCGCATACCTACCTCCCCACTTAGAACTTTCATAGCGACAATGACCCAATAAAGAAATTATATTGTTTACAAGTACCGGCTCCCAAATCCACGTGAGTGAAAGTTTGGCAGAACTAGATTGGAGTGGGCTACTCACGTGAGGCAGGAAGAAGCTCGCAGCGGTCAGAAGCACAAGAAGTCGAAGACCGGTTAGTAGGGGAGGCGTTGCCACTGACACTTGACAAACGCGTTTCATTTTGTATGTGTTTTTTTTTTTTTATATTCCAAGGGGCGAATTTCTTATCGAAGTGAAATATCTAAGTTAAGACGAAAATATTTCTCGAAATGAAATCGTTCACAACTGGAAACCGATAACGCGACTGTTTCGGGGACGGTCTGGTCGCCACGGATGCCACACTGAACTGCCTAAACGGAGAGCCGCTTGGTTTTATACTAGAAGTCTGCTACTCTGAGACAAGGACGCACATCTCTTGTGCAACAACGGGGACTCTTACGGCCTTAGAGGGGGTAGCAGGGTATCTGCCAGCAAATGCTCGGCCAATGTCAATGCTAGTTGTCCGCTGACAACTAGGTGAGTGTCAACGCTTCATCCATTAGGGAGGTGAGGATTTGCTACCTTTACTGGTTTCCTGCTGATATCCCGTGGACGTCACCTATTTTCCACTATCCTCTGAAGTCAGAATGACGAATCATAGAATTTAAGACAGGGATAATAGTTTATCCTCGTCGTTAGCTCCAGTTCATCGATTAATCAATTTACTTAGATAGGTAAGGTAGTTAGGTAATATGTAGGATTAACACTTGGAATCAACCAGGCACATTTTTTCAACTCCCCCTCAATATTGCTGTTGGTTTACGTTTACACATAAATAGTTTCATAAAATCGAATATTAATTTAAAAAATGAATAAATAATAAAATAAAGTAGGTTCGCACCTCGCACTTGGATGTGCATGTAGAAACCTGTTCCTTCCCCCACTATTGGATATGTGTATAGAACCCCCCCCCCCCCACCTTGAAATTCCTTTCAACGCTGTTTGGCGGGGGCTGTGTGATTGTGGCGGGGGGGGGGGGAGCCCCACAAGGCACTTCTTTGGAGCATAACAAATGTTTGTGCCAAATTTCAGGCAGTGACTGTTGCCTTGTCAAATAAGAACAAGAAGAACAAGGAGGAAAATTGAAAAATACCTATGTATTTTCAAACTACCATAACTCCTGCACCTGATGGCCCCAAGAAAAGCCCCTTGTTCTTGGTCGCTTTGGAGGTCTTCGGTTTTCTCGGCGGGCCGGACGCTGCCACGTAGTGTGGGTTGGAATTGTATAAAATCTGTATCTCAGGAACTATGAATAGAAGGGTATACCGACTTTTTGTGTGTATTTAAGTCGATTCCCATCTCCTGCGGGAATGGTTTTGTTCGGGGACGCTACGACCAACCATTCGTTTTCAATTTTAATGGTGTAAAGTTGACCAGAAGGACGTTATCAGAATGTGCGTGAAAGATTATAATATACGATTTTTGATATATTTGTATATTTAGATGCTTCCCAATAGAAATCGACTATTATGTGGGTACTAGGTGTTCAGTACATGTCTTCTGCGTGATCCAAAGTGGGTGACCTGATTTTCATCATTCCATCTGTCATGACGCCGTTTTGTAAAGCTTTTGTCCTATTTTCATGAGCGATCATCATTTTTGAAGATTCCAAGTATACAGGTGAAGGGTCTGGATCTACAAACGTAATAGGTACATTTTTGTATTACACTTTTCTCCTCAACTCTCCCCTCCCTTCAGAATTTCATATCTTATCGTTTGGTGAGTTTGAATCGGATTCGAGGTTCAAATGCTATAGGGTTCTGTTCATCAGCAACGTTGTGATGCATAAATCATTACCAAATGACGACTATCACCAATGAGGCGTATCCATGACTTCTGTTTACATTACTTTTCCATTTTTAAATTAAATTACGTTCCAATCTAAGAATTTTGAGACCAACCTCTATCTCCCACGATAAATAGTTCTTCTTCTATGAGCTTTAAACAATTCGGCAGCGAGTGACGTCATTACACCCCTCCCGCCTGGACGGGACCCCCTAACACATTGTGAGGTAGGTAATGCTGGAATTTTTGAATAATCATAGAGAAAGAACTATTCATCGTAGGAGAGTGCGGTTGGTCTAAAAATTCTTAGACTGGAACCTAGTTTCATTTAAAAATATAAACAGAAGGTATGGCTACTCCTCATTGAATTGTTCCCTATAACTTGAGGATTAGGGGTACAATTCTCCTTGAACCTATATTTCTGAAACCTAATCTTTGATTTTTCCGTGAATGCAATGTTAGTATCAGGCGGAGTGCCAGGCCTATCTCAACGCTGGCTGTAATTTCTTTTAAAATTTATTGAAACCACATTTTCAATTGAAATGTTCAACCCTTCGGCCTACAGATGTTGGAAACCATCAGTTTACAT
Source organism: Leptopterna dolabrata (assembly GCA_954871275.1). NCBI lineage: Eukaryota > Metazoa > Arthropoda > Insecta > Hemiptera > Miridae > Leptopterna > Leptopterna dolabrata. The sequence continues at coordinate 33,341,151 of OX940976.1, forward strand.
CCAATTCCTATGAACCACGGTGTATAATAATATAAAAATGATGTCACCTATATCCAAGTATCCATGGAATCGAGCCCCTGGGTATGATTTACGAAAAAACTCGTAGAAGAACCGAAAATGCTAATTTCATTCAAGTGAGAGATAACGTTGGTAAATATTGAAGTTAAAGTTGCATGTAAACTTACTGGTAAATGTTAACGCCGTTACAAAATTAGTTGATGTTTGATCTGAACAATAATATATGATCCGCGGTGTAGAAAGCCGTCCAGAAATTGCAACTTGCAATTCGTTCGTGCAAACTTCAACCTGTTTTCTTGTGAAAGTGCCCTATAAATCCTGTTTCGTCCTCGAGCGAAGCACGGTGTCGACCAAGTCAGTTCACAACGAATATCTGCCTGCCTCTGATGTACTTACAGGAAGTATAGAATGGGTCACGTAAATGAACTCCATTATGTTTCAGTTCCGAGGAATATTTTTGGAATCTTAGTGAGCCAGAAATGAAGAATTCTTTTTGAATTTAATCGTGATTTTGCGTTTATACCTACTTGTAAATTTGCTCAGAGAGTCAATGGGCACAAAGAGAAAGTCGTTCGGACTTCGGCAATCTTTCACATCTGTTACTTATGGTTTTTCATCCATTGTTTGAATGCAATTGTGGAGTGGTGGGTCAATCAAGGTGGGCAATAAATACATTATAAATGAAAAAATGAAGAAAAAAAATGCGTTGCCGTAGGCCCGTCTAGCCGCCAGTGGTTTGTGTTCATGACGCTACGTTTATTGTCGAATGAAATCTGGGGGACATCCCCAGACCCCCGGATTATAACAGTTTAGATCAAGGATCAATGCAAGGAAACATGGAGCATGCTTTTCGAATAGGTACATGATAACAGAAGATAAGGATATATGTAGAAAAACGTCTGCCAATTCGAGTAGGCATCCTCACTTGAATCACATGAACGTATATAGTAGTTGGGTAGGTTCGTTATGATACGGGACCATCTGCGATCCAACCCGCGTGTACCCTCAAAATTTCATCTCTCTACGACAATTTTTCGCGTAGTTAGAAGCGTTATAAGGAAACGGTCAACATTGCATGTTTGCGCATGCGCAGAGGGAAATTACAGTAAGACTCCGATGAAGTTCATATGGAACCATCAAATTATTATGCTGATCGACCCTCCAAATGTGAACTCATTTCAACGATAATAAGGTAGTTATGGGCACTCCAAATATTTCACGTTTGCGCATGCGCAGACTAAACGATTTCCATGATTTTGAAACGAGACTATCTGCGATCCGGCCCGTGGGTACCCTCAAAATATCAGCTCTCTAAGACTGTTTTCGCGTAGTTAGGAGCGTTACAAGGAAATGGTCAACATGTCATGTTCACGCATGCGCAGACGAAAGTTACATTACGAATCCGATGAAATTCATTTGAAACTATCAAAGTATTATTCCTGACGGACCCTTCAAGTTTGAACTCATTTCAACAATATTTAGGGTAGTTATGGGTGTTCCAATTTTTTCTTATGCGCAGACGAAAGTTACGGTATTTTTCAATGATTTTGGTATGGGACCATCTGTGACTCAACCCATACCTACCCTCCAAATTTCATACTTCGACCATTATTTTGGGTAATAATGGGGTTACAAGGAATTACCACAGACAGACAGGCAGGGAACCAAAAATGTTCCTCGATGTCTGAAACGGAAAATGGTAGTGGAAATTTTCATTTTGGAGCACATGCACTTTTTTTTACTCAATCACGAATCCAAGGCTTTCCTGCCTTCGAAAGTGAGGAAGCAAAAAACCTTCGTGGGATTTCCGAGCCTCGGACCAGCGACCTAACGCAATGTAATGTAATACACGTCCTCAGCTGCTTTCGGCGTTTTTCGGGTAGGTAGAACCCCCTCGGCAGTTTTCATCGGAGTGGGCTCTGGCCATGCTCTCCTCGGGGAAGGCACCACGTGTGGTAGGAGAGGAAGTGAGTTGGGTGGCAGGAGTGGGGTAGAGGGACAACTGTGTGGGCGACGGGGAGGGGAGCCGAGTTTACGGGAACAGGACGAGGACGCTTTCCAGCCCGGTTTAACCCCGTAAAAACATGTTCCATGTTATAAAACGCTGCAAATTATTACACAACTATTTATTATTTACCTGTTAGATGCATAGGTCACTGTTTTCTGTGGTCAGTACCCTCGAGCTCCATCCAGGAAAGCCGTAAATGGAGTACTGGCGCCGGCCTCGAAATTAAAGTTTCATACAACTGCGCGGGATTCATTAATGATTTGTAATAATTAATGAAGCATAAGTTAAATAATAAACCGTTGTGTGGTATTATTTTGTAAATGGAATAATATCACAGAACAACCAATTCGACTTCATACAGCGATCTTGATTATAATCAGGTGTTCCCTAGCAGTGATACCTGGGTCGGATTCATACCGTTTGACTCACGATCATATTGACGAAGCTTTTCGGTGCAAACGAACGGCTGATCGTACAATGCTCCGGGTGGTCTCACAAAATTCTTTAGTTCAAGATCAATCTAAATAAGTTAAGAAACCAAGGGTATAGTTTCCGAGCTACGGCGTTCTGAAAATTTCAACCCCTATTTTTCACCCCTTAGAGATGACCGACAGAAGCACCGAGCTTCGCGAACCAGCTAGACCCCAAAAGGGGCCTAAAAACAAAATTTCATTAATTTTGGATCATGGATTCTACGTACCTTGAAACGTAAGCCATCGAATGTTGAGGGGGGGGGGGGGGGGTTAAAAATTTATTTTCATGCTCGATGCCAGTGGTTCATTATTGAAAATAATAAACCAAAATCAGTTTTACCACACAACTGGCTCGGCTGTTCTTGTCCATCTTGACTAATGCCCTTCCTAATCAAATGTAATAATGTAGTTATTTATTTAAATTTATATTATATGGTACTTTTAACTAGTTTTAATACCTATCGTGCATTAGAAACCGGTCATAATTATAGTATTATACAGGGTGTCCCAGTTCCTTCTGGAGAAACTCAGGGAATCGATTCTACTCTTCATTTGGAAAAAAATTCTCAGTAGAAATTTTTCGAAAAGTTCTTAGTTTTAAAGATATCAGACAATTTGTGTTTTTCCAACTTTTCATTACCTTACCACATAAAAACGCTAATAAATTCGGAAATATTGAGACTACAACAAATCCCATTAAACCGTTTGAAAGAACGTTAAATTTCTGTTGCAGCTTCGTTAAAGTTTTTTGTTGCAGTCTCAATATTTTCGAATTTATTAGCGTTTTTATGTGGTAAGGTAATGAAAAGTTGGAACACAAATTGCCTGATATCTTTAAAACGAAGAACTTTTCGAAAAATTTCTGCTGAGCATTTTTTGTTCCAAATGAAGAGTAGAATCGATTCCCTGAGTTTCTCCAGAAGGAACTGGGACACCCTGTATATACCAAAATAAAAGAGTTAAACTTTTATCAAATTTCTTGGGGTGATTAGGACAGCTAAACTTGTACTTATCCTACTATTAATCACTGTTTCCCATAACCTCGACTTTCGCGAGTTCTTAAGAAGATTAGGTGAACAAAGTTAGGGTTTATGAGCCAAAATGTACCACTTGAGTAAATCCATTCATCTCTGGTAAATAGTTCATTGAGGCACTCCTCCGTTTTCCGTTAGAAATAGGTTTCCTTGGAGCATGATACGAAGGAATGAAGGTTTTTAGAGACTGGAGATTTTAGTCAGTTGTTGACGAGCATTCCAGTATTTTAAACCCACAGTTTAGAATACCGTAGAGTATAGTATAACGCCTGTGTTTACGTATTCTTGTAGGAAGCATTGAAGTAATCTCGCAGACCCTTGTTAGTGGGCCATTGGGGCAGATACAAAGCGGCTTATCGTCGAGCGACGACAGATTACATCATCGCTCGACTATTTATTATTGGTCATCTTATTTTAGTCGATGTGTGTCAAATATATGCGCCAAAGAGGAACCCGAAATGCGGTAAACAGCCATTACGATCATCACTGGTGAATGGAGAGGAGTGCGGAGAAAGGATAACAGAAACAAACGGAGCGAACCGTTACTAACACAGTTGTGTACATCGGCCATAAGTAACGAATTGCCATTTACAAAACATTGTTATAAATTTATAACTACAGGTATAACGGAGTCCGTTAATTATCTTGAAGTATGATTACACTGTTACGGCGTTGTCATGGACTAATTAGATAAACAGGTCAATAATGTCAATGATGAAGAGGTCGATTTGTTATCCCAAACGCCTTGGGGGCAAAAAGTTGCCAGCCAAACAGTGTTGAAATTTCAAGGTTTGAGGGGAAGGATTATAAAATTAGAATTGAAAGAAATTTAAAAAAACTTCCATACATCCGGCACCCGAGGGTTGAAATTTGGTACACATCCTCAGGGGTTCCTCGAGAATGGGTGTACGAAAATCAGCACCCACGGGATGAGTGGGGGGGGGGGGGGGAAGCTACTTGTTTTGTCGTGTAAAATGTTTCTTGGTGTCTTGGTCACTGAGTACCTAGTAGTCAGGTAGGTAGGTATGGAACTTCCGGTTTTCTTGGTGGGCGGGGCGCTCGAGAAATCCATAGATTTCTCAAAATAAGGACCTGGAGACTTTCAAAGGTGTGCACAAGCTATGGAAATACATTGCTGTGTGCCAGATTTTTGTTAACTGGTGTGGTGTAGAAGATAGTTGTAAACCTGGTACAAAGCAGTGTATTTCCATAGCGTGTTCACACTTTTGAATGTCTCCATGTTTGTGTATGAATCAGTCCCATGTTTTGAAAAATGTTACTTACTTGTTTGAACCTTGCTACATGGGTCTGATAGCAAAGTACAACCTAGTCAGATAAATTAGTCTGAATCAATTGCCAAGCAAGTAGGGACATCTGGATCAGATTATCATAAAAACGAAAGTACACTTCAATAACAACCCTGCGATATACCCAACGAAATGTCAGTTGTAGGAAATAATCTACTTTTCAGATAGATGACGTCGTCAATGCTTCAACTCTTTCCGAAATTGCTGCGTCTTACACGTGCAAGTAATGAAATAGGGTTCAACAATTCTGACCTTGTCTCATCCTTCTGACTAAGGATGACCTACGTCTTCTACGATCAAATATAGGTAACCGTAACACGGGTGGGTTAATTAGCCTCATCATTGCACGGTATGTGCGTATTGTTCGTCAACTTACATCGTAAGGAAAAACGTGTGCAGCCCTAATGAAACGCTAATGTGGCAAAGGTGGAGACGGTTTTGGAAGGTAATTATGTTGATAAAAACGGCCTACCCATCTTCCATTCAGGTTCCTTGTCAATCTCAAGGATCCATAAGGAGCCTCCCATAGGATGAATAAGAATGGAGAATCACCAACACCATGACACTGACACAGATAAATTACTATTGACGGATGCTTCACGGAAACAGACCTTGGCCCAGATCTGTCTGAAGGCACCCAAAATTCGATTCAAGTAGCACTTCCGCTCCCGTGGGACGTTCCTAACTGGAAAATTCTGGAATTTTACTCTAATTATGACTGTTGAATATTATTCCTTAATGGTCCTAACAGCTGACTGATGAATATTACTCCGAACTGACCCAAAACTAAATCCATAGCCTGATTTGCACCTTAGAAAATGAAATGCCTTGTTAAACCCGAAGACACAATTCGCGAGGCCTGCATAATCCCACTAAATGGATTTAACTTTGTGCGTTTAACGTTGTGATTGAACTGACTGGGAGCTCAACTCTCACTTTTATACCAAATTCACACAAAAACCCGCAAAATGTCGGAATGAAATCTTCACGGAATCAAGGTGAAGAAACATGAAATTTTGTGAACATATTCTGCCAACAAAGCAGTACCTATATTAAGGACATACTTGAAGTACAGTGAATACAAGGTAAACGATTCTTTCATAGTGAGTAGTTCTTAATTTAAATAGTATATCAAAATAATAATATTATGATAATAATGATAATTACAATTATAATAAATCGAATTCTAATTATAATCAGAATATTTTATTCAAATATTACTTACAATAAATTAGTTCATGTTACTCATATAATAAGGCACCTCCTCCGCGCCTTCCTCACCTTTCCCCAGCGTGGGGAAAGGAGCTTTGGCCGAGTGACGCCTTTGTGTCCAGCTCTGGGCTTTCTTCCATTGCTCCAGGACAACTGAATATATAGTTCTAGAGTAAGCGAATATTTTTATTCGTGTATTACATTTTATAATTTCAAACTACTGCTTTGTATAAGATACAGAATAATTCCAGCGACCTAAGAACTGTTCAATGCTTGGATTGCAAAACGCCTTCATTATACCTAGGTTGTATACACCTAATGAAAACATAATATGGTGTGAGGCATCGCACTACTTTCCTCGCCTGTAGAAATCCGAAAAATGGCTATTTAACGCTAATTTCGGCCCTCAGGATATTTCCCTGGAGATGAGGGAACCATCCTAAAGCTGTGTGTTAGAAAATTGTTGACGATGGCGATTAATACTTTCCTTTTCACCTTTCAGGTGGTCTAAGGAAAGTAAAATTTTACTAAATGAACCAAAATTTAAAAAAATTTAAAAATTAAGATAACGTGAAAATCGAAATTTTGAAAAAATTTTAGTCGAGAGCATCCTAATTATCATGGAATTTAAGGGAGAAAATCCATGTTGGCAGCTCGGAGAGGAAGGGAAAGTTTGAAAAAACAATCATGAACGATCCTTACCCATCTAGGATTGAAATGAAATGGCAAAAACAAAATTCAGGATAATAATTCAGGATTCAAGGGGTTGCCAAAATCGGTCAAGATTCTGAGAGGAATTATTAATGTACGTCAATAAACGTTAGTAAATTAGTATAGACCATCCTTCATGTATAATCCTTCGAGCTTCACTAGGTAGGTAACTCCTAGTAGATAAAATCTAAAACATTTAAGCAAAAGAAAAAACTATTCTTTGCGATGTTCTTAGATATGGGAATGAAATAATTATTTTTTCAAAGTGCTTCTGTGCGAGTGACCCACAGTCTTTGTGATATCCCTAGTTACAGCATTCCCTTTGTCAATACGGAACGTAAAGCATCGGCACTACGGGCATTCATTAAAAATTCATCGACTCTCGAATAATTGTTATTCTCTTGTGAGGCACGGAAAAAAAAACTGGGAACTGATTGAGGATTTAGATCCCGCGTTTTTCAGTCCATCCTGAGAATCTTTGATCCGCGTTAACGGAACTTCGATTGTAACTAGTGGCGAAAACAAACCGCATGCTATCGACTGGCTTTCAACTGCCCTTCTCGCTAATGAGAATTGTATTTATCCTGCTATAGCAACGTTTTGGTTTTCAAACCGTTACAGTTCGCGGGAATTTCATCAAATATTTCCTTCCTTTGAGTTTCTTCGTATTCATAGCTATTCGTGAACCGTTTGCTATAGGCTGCGAAATATATTGTTATAATCATCGTATGTCTGTGGAGAGTTTGCAGCCTTTGCCTCAGCAACCGAACTGATTAACGGAACCGCTTGGGAGGAAATCAGGGGTTTAGAGTTGGAGCTCATTGGCTTGGTTGCGTGGATTTGGCGCATTTTGGAACAATATCCAATGGATGAGGAGCAATTTGGAACTGCAGCAAGAAGGCCAGACTGAGGGAAAAGGATCAGAATGACGAAAGTTGAATGAGTTGAAGGATCAACAACGCTATAAATTATTACACAGCGGTTAATCATTTTCCTTTATTGATACCCCTTCTGCGTAGATCACTGAATTCTTACCAATGGGTAGGCGACGGGATAATATTTTGTTGTTTGTTGTTGCGTCGCCCCTACCGGACGCTCGAGGAACCAGCTCCGTGACACCTCTCGGCATCATCCTGCAGGTCTGTGGTTTCGCTAGTTAGAAACACTGCAGAAATGAAGGTGGATACACTGTGAAATGCAGGGTCAAAATAAGACACGATTTTTATTAAGTATGCAGCACTTGCTGCCCGTTCATCTGGGGTAATTTCACAACCTTACAAAGTAAAGTATTGTATTCATCTCTTAGTCCAGCCGTGAGAACATGGGAACTTTTGTGCCTGGCTGGACATGCCAGTCAGTGCAAGCACTGCATCGCTCTTCTAGTTTTCCTAAACAAGTAAGTACATTCAAAGATCAGTTGTTATCTAGTAATGATAGTCATTGATGTGATTTGAAAACGTAAGAGTAGGTATTGCGATGCAATGAGCAGAGATTAGGTGTGGGTAGTTGCTGACTGAACTACTCTTGAAGAACTAACTCCGCCAACTGAACTACTCCTCGACTTAGTTTACTTCACTCAACATTTGTTCACTAGGACCACGGATTAAAAGAATCAAGGACCCAATTGGTCTAGAGTAGGAAGGCAGAACTAATGAACTATCGTTCTGTGCATTATGAACTAAGAACTTAAGAACTAGTACGAACTATATCACTCGCGAAGAAATCGAGGAAACCCATTTCAAAGAAAAATGGAGATATTGAAAAAATATTACATTTCCACTAATACACGAAAAATGCAAAAAACACTGTTATACCGGTTTCGGTGATCAAACCATCGTCAGTAACACACACTAACACAAATAAGTTACTGTGTGTTACTGACGATGGTTTGGTCACCGAAACCGTTATAACAGTGTTTTTTCCGTTTTTCGTGTATTAGTGGAAATAGACTATTTTTTCAATAACTCTGTTTTTCTTTGAAAGAACTAGTAACTCGCTCACAAGGCGACTGAGTTAGTTCTTTAGTTTTTGTAGTTGATACGGTGAGGAGTTGATAGTATCCACTGAACGATAGTTCCTTTAGTTCATTAGGAGTCATTCAGATGGGGTGAATTTATTATACTACTTGAGGCCTTTATATTATCCACAGAACGATAGTTCCCTTACTACTCGTACATGAGGAGTGAGGAGTTGATAGTTCCACTGAACTATAGTTCGTTTTCAGTTCATTAGGAGTTATTTAGTTCAAATGGGGTGGATACTACATTTAAGGAGTTTGTAGGTTTGAGAGTTGTTCAGATGGGGTACTATACCACATAAGGAGTTCATAGTACCACGGAAGGACGGTTCAAAGGAATAAGGAACTAAGTTGGTGTCTTCAGCCGTTCCTTCGTCTGGTCGTTCCTGTATCCATACCAGAAGCCAGTCTGATATCCTTCGTACTAGTTCAGTGTTTGTGTCGTGTTTGCGATGAGTTTCGCTCTCCGACCCGCCAAACTGTCGTCTCAAGCCAATGTGCTAATTTATTATGTAAGTACCTTTATATTAAGTTCAAAATATAACCTGCTTGTTCCAGCAAAAGCAAAATGATCCAAGCGCGAAAATTACGAAAGGAGATCTTTACACAATTTTGGTTTTCTCATTTTAGTAATAAACCTTTGGAGTCGAGCATGAAAACATTATTTGTAACCCTCCCCCCCCCCCCCACCCTCAAAATTAAATTTGATGGTTTCCGTTTCAAGGTACTTATAATCCGAATTAATGGAATTAAAAAAATGTCTGTCCGTCCGCCGTAGTTTCCTTAGTTACCATGTACAAAAATTGATGAAATTTGGGTTGTGGGTCCCATTTGGGTTTCAGTTGGTCCGCGAAGCTCGATTTTACTGTCAGTCATCTCTGAGGGGTGAAAAATGGGGCTTGAAATTTCCAGTGCCCCACTATCTCGAATTTGTTGTCGTTTTTGAATTGAACTTTTTGAGACCGTTCGGAGCATTGTACGTCTCAGTAAGGCCCTGAAGTTTGCATCGAAAAGCGTCAACATGACTGTGAATGAAACTGTGTACATCCAGCCCAGATATCATTGCTAGGGAACAGATGATGGCTGTGTAAAATACAAGTTTATCTGCGGATAATAACATAAATACGTCAACACAACATAAAACTATCTAAACTGTTCATCAATTCATCGAATTTAATCACGGACCTTTTGTGGTAAGCCATCTTGCAATGTGGAATAAACAAAAAATAAACCTTCAGCTTACCACCAATTTACGATGGTAAGCTGAAGGTTTATTTTTGGTTTGTTCCACATTGCATAAATATCTTAACTGTGTCATTACCTATTAGGTGAGGTAGGTAAATATGTAGCTCGAAAATGTGATCAAAATATTACGTCATTTGAACGGTGGCGTCGAAATACTGACGTACCTAATTTAAACCCCTCCTTATTGTCTGGAGTAGTTATTATAAATTATTAAATAACTGCGATATACTCCGATTCACAATAAATGCCCAGTAATTTCAATATTAATGATCAAATTGATTATAATTCATGAGCAGGTCACAGGGATTCATAACCTCGGTGCGGTTCGCGCTTCGGGAGGTTCATCATTCAAGGGGCGGCTGGGCGTGGTCAACGGATGACGGTGGTGGGGGGGGGGGGGTATTGAATAATATTGAATTAGTTGTGAAGGGATGAGAAAGGGGAAGGGCGGATGGGGCGGCGCGGGACGTCGCCGGGGGTGGCTGCGCGCGAGGGACCACTCAGACCTCCTGCCGGCTCCTGATCCCCTGGTCGGGAATTTATAAAAAATAGACTTGCCCGCCCCCTCAAGCCCCTGCCGCCCCGCAATTAAATATATTATATAATAATATACTTGTTTTTTTGTTGTACCCCAATCCCTATTTTTACGATGCCCCCTTCCTCTCCACTCACCGCTAGTACACCTCGATGTGGTTGAGTAGGGGGGGGGGGGGGAGTCGAGGCAAAACCTCGCAAAAAAACCTTATTATAATATATATGTTTATATATATATATCGAAATATATTTTGACGTTTTATTTGGCTCCCCTCCCCATCCCATACCAAAACCCCCCTTTCCCAGAAACTCCCCCAGACCCCCTCATCGCCCCCCTTTGGAAGCAGAGGGAAAATAAATACAAACCCGCCACCGCTCGTGAAATATATATTTTAACCTTTCCCTCTGAAAAAGCATTCTCTCTTTCTCCCAGTCCGAGCTTTTTCCGTTTATTTTACACCGATTTATTTTTACAACAGCTTTTAATAAGTTTCACACCTTATCACACAGTTTTCATTTTTTTTTTCACACCACTCAGTTATCTTGACCAGAAAAAAACTATATTGGCTGTTCGTTTATTGTTTCTTTCATGTGCACTAATTGAAATAGCTATTTTCGATGGTTTCCACCAACTTTGGCCCCCCAAGAACACTAATTAGGTTCTTATTTTCTGCAAATTATCTTTGATAATTCATAGGTTTCATTTAACTGTCTTTATTCAACTGTTGATAGTACTTCTAGTTTTACTATACAAATTTATGGTGATTTCAGACAGTTTCCCAGGTTTTTGAATAATAAAAAATGAATTTTGGGAGCTGAACCTTCGTTATAACCTCAATTCTTCACTCTGGTCAAAATCAACTTCATATTCGGTCTTCTCGCCCTAAAAAACCATGGAAAATTATAACTCACAAGCTCTTTTCACTAAAACCTCGGGGGAAAAAAAACTCGAAAACCCCTATTTTTGCACCCGTTTTTTACCCATAACACTCCTGAGTATATTCGGATCGGGCTGCCGAGCTTCGGAACACAACTAGGACCCAAATGAAGCCTGTGTGCGGAAGAACGACGATTTTAGACCAAAGTTTAACGTAAATTGAAGGCTGAAGCTTTGTTAGAACCTCAGTTCTTCGCTCGTTGGTCCAAATCGACTTCATGTTCGGTCTTCTCGCCCTAAAAATCACGGAAAACGGTAACTCACAAGCTCATGTTACTAAAAAACCAAAAAACCTATTTTCACACCCATTTTCCACCCGTAGCACCCGTGGGTATATTCCGATCGGGCTGCCGAGATAGGGGGCACAAATAGGGCCCAAATGGAGCCTGTGTGCGAAAGAACGAATTTTTAAAACCAAAAATACTGGTAGATATGGATGATACGGCGTATGACGTTCGGCGGTTGCATTTTTGGAATCTACGCACCTTGAAACGTAAAATAACAAATTTGGAGGGGTGTTCCAAAATGTTTTGCTGAGCGAATACACAGAATGATAAACCAAACAAAAAAAACAGTTTTCTTCATAGTTACTGTTAATTGAAAATGAAAGATTATCTGTTACCATCCTAATTTTCAGTGGAAAGTAGGTACATGCTGATGAGTAATTTCTTTAGTAAATTTAAATCGTAAAACAACGTTTTCTACGATAATGAATGGACGTTCTGCAACCATTATAAGTTTCGCACGTAAGGGAGTTAAGCGTTTAAAATGCGTAAGGTAGGTATGTATTTAGCGTCTTTCGGGCTCACGTGAGGTACATTATGTATTTCTGGTGGGAGGGGTGGAGTCAGCATACATTCTCCATATTCCTTCTTCGATCCATCACTATTCCTTCTTCGCATTACACCTTGGACGCTAACGTTACATTAACTTGGGCTGTTACATGCATTTCAGTATGTATGTGTCGTATGGCTTACAGTACGTGCCTACTAGGTACTTTGAAGCCAAATAAAAAAATAATAAAAACATTTATAATAATATACAAATTTCATCGATGTAGTCACGAAGAGAGGGAGGACGAAAAAAATCCAGTTGTACCGACCTCTACTGTATCCCCTTGACTGGGGAAAACCAAATTCTTGCCCTTACCAGTCGGACCATTTCGCTCTAGTTTTAGTGCAAAACGTACAATAACTTTTTTTGAATAAATTCTAACTGTACAGCTACTAACTTACATAATATAAATATGATGCTCATAATATCTAATAATACAGTGTAGCAGATATATTAAAAATTCTTGGAAAAATTCATTTTTTGAGAGAGAAAGCGGAATCATTTTGTGAGAAAGAGCGGAAATTGGGAAGCGCAACTTCCATCGCGTGATTCCCGCTAACTGGTTTTTTCCAAATTTTTAAATGTTTAAATCGATATAACCCTCGAACCAGTGGACCTGTAGAGATCAGAATTTTACCACATATTCTTTGATACGTAAATTAAAAATTTTGATGTTAGAATTCCCATATCTTCACCGGAAGATATGAATTTGGAATTCAGGATATTTTGACAACGCTGCAAATAATCACGCGAAGGTTTATTTTTCAGAAAAAAGGGCCCAAAATATCAAAATATTGGTTGGTATTAAGAAGTAAGTTATTTCGAAAGTTCGCTAAAATGGTCATACTTCATGACAGTACCTTTTTCCTCATTCAAACGGTCCCAAGATACCCTTCACTAACTACCTGTTACCTGTATTACCTACGTCACGAGACTCAACGGTTACCTCTTCGCCTGATTTCAACTCCACTACAACGCCACCTGCCAACGCAAAGGAACCCTTGCCTTATCGAGGAGGTTAGTAACTGCTGTTTGAAAACGCTGCGAATTCGTACCTACGCAATGGTTTACTATTTACTTGTATAGATGCCTCTTCTGCGTAGATCACTGTTTTCTGTGGCCAATACGTACACTCGTGCTTCCCACAAGAGAGCCCTAAATCGAATACTGGAGCCGGCCAGGCAAACACATTTTATAAATATGCGGTGGAATCAAGAATTATACCATTAGGTAGTTATTCGTTGTTATTCATGAATCATAACGTTTGTTCAGATTAAAAAAGTACCTATCAACAAATTCCAAAACAGCCATCATTCTTCAAATGAAATAATATCACAGACCAACAAACTCGGCTTCATGCAGCCATCTGTGATTATAGCCAGGTGTTCCCTAGCAATGATATCTGGGCCGGATGTATACCGTTTCATTTACGATTATGTTGACTAAGCGTTTCGGTACAAATGAAGGGCTGGACGGTTCAAATCAACGGTGGAAATAAACATACCATGCTCCGGGGTGGTCTCACAAAATTCTTTAGTTCGAGATCAATTTAAAAACTTTAAAAAAAACATACCTTTCTATTGAAAGTTTTTGCGCGACGGCGTTCCTGACATTTTAACCCCTGTTTTTCACCCCTTAGAAATGACTTGACAGTAACGCCGAGGTTTCGGACCCAACTAGACCCCTAATGGGACCTGCAATCCATATTTCATTAATATTACCATACCTTCCGCAGGAGTCTGTCGTCATTAGCTGGTTGAGTACTTGAGACGAGCTCTTTCGATGTAAGGACATCATCATCAGGCCGTCGATGATGTCCTAACATCGAAAGCACTCGCCTGCAGTTCTCAACCAGCTAGTAACAACGGATTCCTCCGGAAGGTATGGTACACTGGCGGAAATAACCCTTTAGATTTAATACCAGGTTTCATTAGTTTTGGTTTACGGTAAATAAGGAAATGGTGAAGGTACGGTGTACGGTGGACGGACAGACATTTTTAAATTCCATTTTCGGAATCTGCGTACCTTGAAGCGGAAACCGTCAAATTTTGCTTTGAGGGGGGGAGGGGGGGGGGGGGGGTTAAACATTTGCATGCTCGATTCCAAAGGTTCATTATATTGAAACTGACTGGAAGCAGTCATAAGCGGCCAATGGGTGGAGGGGGGAAGTCAAGCCCATACTGCAGAAATGTTAGGTACTCATTTCAATTCAATATAATTAATGTCATCATACATGCATGTACGTACATATTTCGGTACCTAAGTGTTTGTTGAAATAGATATACCTAGTGGTCTGCGTGTCATCCTTCAATAAACTATTGATGAATTCTTCAAACTGGTAGTGCTATTCAAAGTCGACTGCTCTATACTGGACGATTTTAACGACCCCTTCAACATCTTCATTTTTTCCACACCTTTTTCTTTTCCGCTAAATGGTTTGGTTTTGCGCTGACGCGCTGAACATTTTCTCGGGTTTTTCAACTATAAACGCACGTGAATCGGTCGAGGACGACACAAATGGTGAGCGGATACAAACTGAAGTAATGTTTACTCAAGTGTGACCCTGAACTTCTTTATTTCTATCCTTATAATAGCCGACTTATTATTTTAACCGCCTTTCTACTTCTTCTACTACCTTACACCGTTCTGCGCAACCTTACGGTTGCACTGAGGAACATTGTGCCGACGTATTTATGGTATTTGGGTTACTATGCTGAACGTGACAACGTTTCACATTAATTTGAGATACTCTTGTTCAAGCATCACTCTTGTTCAAAAACTGAATCGATGAAATTATTTGTAAACTAGTTATTGTAAATGTTTTTAATTTCTCTTCATATTGCTTTAACAAGTATGTACTGTATACCATACAATTATATACTTACTAGCTATTACGAACACAGACAACTAATTCCACCCATAGTACCAAGGCCGAGCCATGAAATCCATGGATTGCTCTAGACCAGGGCTTCCCAAACTAGGGGGTCCGCGGCAAACTTCGAGAAAAATTAATACATTGTTACAAAAATAAACGTAGAGTGAATAAATACAATTACATAATTACAAAAAATAAATACAATTAATTTGTCCACAGTAGTATATAACAGGTCCATTGTTTCTTGAGAATACCAGTCAAGCTCAAGCTTCTTTCGCGAGTGTTCTACCTATTCAAAGTCTCTTTTATTAATTAGTTATTTACTCCAATCCAATATGGATCAGTGGCTAAAGTCGGGATTGAAGAAGCAATCAGTTTCTCCATCACCTGCACAAGTTTCCGTCGAGAATGTTACAGACGACAAGCCAAATGAATCTTCAGTTGATGCACTGCAGCAAGTTCCAGCATTCACAGATTCAACAAGTCTCCAAATAGCTGCAGTTCAAACAGCCAGTGGAAGTGAAGTAATTAAAAAGCGTAAGTACCACGACAGCTATTTAGATTTGGGATTTGTAGAGACTAACGAGGGTAAAGCTCAGTGTGTGATTTGCGCGAGAGTCCTTCCAAACAGTTCAATGGTTCCAGTTAAACTGCGTCGTCACTTTGAGGGTACACACCCGTAACTCGGGGAAAAACAGACTGATTATTTCAAGAGGAAGCATACTGAACTGGCTGCTTCTCAAACCTTAATCAAAACTCACGCAAAAACTGTAAATGAAAATTCTTTAAAAGCGTCTTACTTGGTAAGTTATCGATTGGCACAGGCAGGTAAAGCTCATTCCATCGCCGAAACCCTCATAAAACCGTGTGTTAGTGATATTGTCTCTTGCATGCTCGACGATAAAGCAGTTAAACTTGTGACATCAGTGCCGTTGTCAAACAACACTGTAAAAAGGAGGAAACGCTGGTTTCTCGCATCAAACACTTGTCGTTTCCTCTCCACATCGACGAATCTACAGACGTCCTGTCAATACAACAGGGGCAGGAAAAATATTCCGTTTGTTGGACGATTTTTTTACGATTAAAGAAATTTCTTGGAGTAACTGCATTGGCGTGTGCACAGATGGTGCAAAAGCAATGACTGGCCCAACGGTTGGAACGATTACGAGGATAAAAGAAAAATCTAAAAATTACAGTAGCAGTCATTGTGTTCTTCATAGACATGCTCTAGCGATGAAACAAGTGCCTGCCTCTTTTAAGAAAGTTTTGGGTGAGTCTGTTCAAATGATTAATTATATAAAGGCGCGGCCGTTAAAGTCAAGACTTTTTGTATTACTATGTGATGATATGGGAAGCCTTCACAATTCCCTGCTCCTCCACACAGAAATGAGGTGGTTGTCTCGTGGGAATGCACTTTCACGGTTACAGGAGTTACGTTCTGAAGTCATATCTCTGTTGTTGGACCACAATATCAAATTGGCCAACGTTTTTATTGATGAGAGATGGCAGTGTATACTTTCGTATTTATAAGATATTTTCATGAAAATTAATGAGATGAGCCTTTCTCTGCAAGGGATGAATATCACAACTTTTGAAGCTAATGACAAAGTTCGCGCATTTAAAAGAAAAATCCAGTTTTGGGTTGAATCTGTTCAGAAGAAAGATAAGGTTTCCTGAGTTAAATGTTTTTTTGAACTGGATCTTGAGAAAATCACTTTGACTGATGAAATATGTGAACATCTTCGCGGTTTGGAGAAGTCCCTTGAGCACTACTTCCCTAAAGTTCAAGATACAATTCTGCAAGAACATGAATGAGTGGTCAAACCGTTTCCAGTTTCAAAAAAGCCAACTAGTCTATCGTCAAGTGAATACGAATGTCTGACAGACATAACTTCAGACTCCACCTTGAAATCTACTTTCGAGTGTGATACTCACTCCCATTTTTGGCTCCGCCTGGAAAACGAAGAGTTCCAACCGCTTGTTGAAAAAGCGAAACGGGTTCTTCTTCCTTTTGCCACAACTTACTTATGCGAATCTGGATTTTCTATCTATGCAGCCACCAAAACTAAACACCGAAGCCGTCTAGAATCTAGACTCTAGATGCTGAACGCGACATCCGACTCCGGCCATCAAAAATTAAAAAAGATATTTCTAAATTGTGCCGATTAAAACAACCTCATTCTTCCCATTAATCAAGCTGACTCTATGTTCAAATCATTACTTTTGAATTTATTCTGTTCGATTACCTACAATAGTTGTACCTACCTATCGATTCCGTTCTGTTCAATTTGATTTTTGTGTTGTAAATAAAGTTGAATTTGTAAATGTAATGTTTGTTTTCATAGTGATATTCCCCTCCACCACTAATAATAAGGCATGTCCTGGCTAATTTACTAAACTTGTATTTACCACAAACAGCAAATTTAGTGTCATGTATCTAAATCTAAATACTTGAGTAAGAGGAGTCCGCAGTAGATATTGTTCCGTGAAAGGGGTCCGCAAGCCAAAAAGTTTCGGAAGCCCTGCTCTAGACCATAGGTATGTTTTCTTTCGCTCAGTAATGGGGAAGGGATGGGTGTACCATCGTTGACTCGGATGCGGTATTCACCTTGGTACCGAACCAGGAAGTTGGCGCTCGGCGGACGGATGGGAATAATTATGGTTATCAAAGGTCGCCGCATTGGTGACCCGCATTGTTCCAAGATCGGAAGTGCCACCTGAGCCTCTGAACTTGGAAGAGAGGATCACTCGGCTAATGGACCCATCTCACCCTGAACTTGAGGCGATTCAAGGAAAGGTGACCGCCAAAGTTTCGCGACGTTGCAAAGTAAGTTGTCACTCGCCCCCATGGCCTCATCGGATGGTATCGGTGACCTTATGGATGAAACATGACCATGCGGTTTAATTGCAGCGTAGGAAGGATGCGCTGGATCCATCATGAGTGGCGATGCCTAGCCGGTGACCCTTCCAATGATAGTCACCAATAGTTCCTGGAGGAGATAGTTGAGCGTATTAATTTATATTTACTGGGACATTCCCTTATGTGCCAAGACTGGACCAGAAAATGGGGTATTCCATTGAGTCTAAAAATAAGACGATTTTCGTTATATTTTAGTTCAAGTAACGGTTAAAAGGACGTAGATTGTGGGAGAAGGGGATAATTGTGTAATGTAAGGAAGGAAATGCGAAATACAGATATAGAATGTTGAAAAAGCGCGCGCCATACATCTACGTCACGGCCGGGCTGTGTGTGCACGTGTGCGTGCGTGAGTGTGCGCGTGTGCGTGTGCGTGCGTGTGTGTGTGTGTGTGTGTGTGTGTGTGTGTGTGTGTGTGTCCATAGGGATGTCGGCGATTAACGGCTAAGGTTTCCGCTGATTCAGCCTAACGTTACTTTGTCCTTCAAAAGCGGTCAAGTTACGTTAGAGGCAACTTCAGCTATTATATTATTTCCATCTCGATTTCGTTTATTCTGTTTTAATTTAAATGCGTTTCTGTGAAGCTTGAGGAGGCAGTGAATTACATTGTCTCGACCAATATACCCGATGAACCGAAATGACAGGAATACTCCATTCAACGTTTTTACTCTTTATCGTGTTGGTTCTACTTGAGAATGCTAATATATTTACCTGTTTTCAGATCAGAGTACCGTCCAGTGGACTGTACATTTAGCAGTGAGGACGGTAGAAAGCTTGCGCATGACGTAAAAGTATTTTGGGTGCTGACCATTTACCCCCAAAATCGAATAAAAGGGTAGCACCCAACACCTCAGTCATTTGGACGGGTGTCCCAAACACCTGCTTCTCGTCCCTATGCGAGTTTCATTCATTCCTTGGGATATTTTAACTAGGAACATGTTTTTACAGGACTAAACCGGGCTGGAGAGCGTCCCGTCTGTGTCCGCGTAAACACTCGGTCCCCTCCCCGTCGCCCGCACAGTTCTCCCTCTACCCCACTCCTGCTACCCAACTCACCTCCTCTCCTACCACACCTTCACCGAGGAGAGCACGGCCAGACCCCACTCCTCCGAAAACTGCTGAGGGGGTTCTACCTATCCGAGGCTTCGAAATCCCACGAAGTTTTTTTGCTTCCTCACTACCGAAGGCAGGGAAGCCTTGGATTCGTGATTGAGTAAAAAAAAGTTCATGTCCTCCAAAATGAAAATTTCCACTACCATTTCCCGTTTCAGACATCGAGGAACATAGTATTTGGTTCCGTGTCTGTCTGTCTGTGGTAATTCCTTGCAACACCCATAACTACCCGAAATAAAGGTGGAAGTGGGCTGAAATTTTAAGGGCAGGTGCGGGTTGAGTCACAGATGGTCCCATACCAATATCATTGAAAATTACCGTAACTTTCGTCTGCGCATGCGCAAACGTGAAATAATTGGAACACCCATAAGTACCCTAAATATCCTTGAAAATGAGTTGAATTGAAATGAGTTCAAACTTGGAGGGTCCGTCAGGAATAATACGTTGGTAGTTCCAAATTAATTAAATTGGAATCGTAACTTTGATCTACGCATGGGCGAACATGAGATGTTGACCATTTCCTTGTAACGCTTCTAACTACGTGATAAATAGTCGCAGAGAGCTGAAATTCTGAGGGTATACGTAGGTTGGATCGCAGATGGTCCTGTTTCAAAATCATGAAAATCGTTTAGTCTGCGCATGCGCAAACGTGAAATACTTTAAAAAACGTGAAATAACTACCTTAATTATTGTTGAAATAAGTTCACATTTGGAGGGTCGATCAGTATAATACTTCGATGGTTCCATTATGAACTTCATTGGAATCTTACTTTAATTTCCCTCTGCACATGCGCAAACATGAAATGTTGACTGTTTCCATATAACGCTTCTAAATACGCGAAAAATAGTCGTAGAGAGATGAAATTTTGAGAGTAGACGCGGGTTGGATCACAGATAGTCCCATATCATAACGAACCTACCCATCGTTCATGTGATTCAAGTGAGAAAGCCTACTCGAATTGGCAGACGTTTTTCTACATATCTCCATATCCTCTGTTATATCATGTACCTACCTATTTGAAGAAAAAAAATGCGTTGCCGTAGGGGGCGTCTAGCCGCCAGTGGTTTGTGTTCATGACGGTACGTTTATTGTCAATTGAAATCTGGGGGACACCCCCAGACCCTCGGATTATAACAGTTTAGATCAAGGATCAAAGCAAGGAAACATGGAACATGTTTTTCTAATGAGTACGATAATTAAGGTAGTTATGGGCACTCCAAGTATTTCACGTTTGCGCATGCGCAGACTAAACGATTTTCATCATTTTGAAACGGGACCATCTGCGATCCACCGCATATACCCTCAGAATTTCATCTCTCTACGACTATTTATCGCGTAGTTAGAAACGTTACAAGGAAGTTGTCAACATTTCATGTTCGCGCATGCGTAGATCAAAGTTGCATTACCATTTCAATAAAATTGATTTGGAACTACCAAAGTATTATTCCTGACCGACCCTCCAAGTTTGAATTGATTTCAACGATATTTAGGGTAGTTATGGGTGTTCCAATTATTTCACGTTTGTGTGTTCCTCGATGTCTGAAACGGAAAATGGTACTGGAAATTTTCATTTTGGAGGACATGAAATTTTTTTTACTCAATCACGAATCCAAGGCTTCCCTGCCTTCGGTAGTGAGGAAGCAAAAAATCGTCGTGGGATTTCCAAGCCTCGGACCAGCGACCTAACGCAATGTCATGTAATACACGTCCTCAGCTGCTTTTGGCGTTTTTCGGGTAGGTAGAACCCCCTCGGCAGTTTTCGGCGGAGAGTCTGGCCAGAGCCCACTCTGGCCGAGGGGGTTCGGCCGTTTCCGCGTGGAAGTTAGAATCCATCCTTTCATCCATCCATCGTCCCCGCTCTCCGCAATCGGCGCGTATCCTTATCACTTTATTATCAGTAGGTACCTAATTATATAAATAATAATATAACGCTATTAATGGGAGTTTGAAGGACGATTGAGGTCCGGGTGTTTTCGAAACCATTGAGAAAAACACAAGCTTTCAACTGCCCTCAGACAGTCATCTTCAGATGTACCAGAATTAAGATAAGTTTTCTTATCAGGAACAACTGAGGGCAGTTGAAAGCTTGTGTTTCCTAATAAATACCTAACGGTTTCAAAAACACCTGAATCTCAGTCGTCCTTCAAACTCCCATTAACCAGCATTGAAAAAGAAGACCCTACAACATTAATATAACATTGTCCCGAGTCACTAGATATTATATTATTGATAACTATGTGATATTAGCGTGATATTCTAGTTATTTACAATAATTTTGGCTATCTAACTATATTCAATTTTGGTTATTTTTCAACTTATTCCTTTAGAATTGAGTATGACAAAAGAAAATTTGAACGCCCCCTCAAGTTTTATGGTTTCCGTTTCAAGGTACGTAGACTCCGAAAATGAATAAACAAATTTCTAACCGTCCGCCGTACTTCACACTTTCCTTAGTTACCATGAACCAAAATGAATGCTAAATGTTATAAAATAGTATAAGAATCTTTGTTTATTATTAATATTATAGCATGATTCGAGGTCAATTCATAAAGAATTGCTGAACAAAACAGTCGTGATAGGTTGATTACATGTGACATTGTCATGCTATAAAAATATTCTGTGATAGTTGTTCTAATAGTCAAAAGTTCCATAGTTACTTACCTAATTTCTCAAGAAAAGCTGTGAATTGTAATCTCGTAAATGAATAAAATTCATTTAAAGATTCATTAAAAGGTTGATTACATTCATGTAATATTGTCGTGATATTATAATGTATAATAATATAAAAATGAAGTCGTTTCCTTGGGCAATTTTTCTCTCGATTTTTTTCTTTTTTTTTCACTTTCAGTATTTTTTAAAAGTCCTATGTTGAGATTCGCCCTTTCTGGGAAATTTGCCCTAGATACCTAATTTTTCAGGAATATGCTGAGAATTGGAATCTCGTTAATGAATAAAATACATTTTTTTGCTTATGGTACCATTATTTTCATTTCGTTGCCCTTCAAAATTTGTGTGTGGGCAAAATGGCTTTCTAAAATATACTATTTCCTTGCAAATTTAGTCGCCGCTAAGGTTATGGCCCCTAAATTTTGGTCACCTATCTGGCAACGATTATTATTTGTGCAGCAAAAACTTGAGGCTAAACAGCTTGGTTTAGCCAGGTAGGTACCTACTCGCTAAGAAAGTAAAGAACGCAGGTACTACTCCACCAACCTTTTATTAAAATAATAATAGAAGCTGTTAAAATCAATAATCGGTCAAGAAAATCATGGTTTCGAAGCTCTAAAACAAAAACTGGCAAAAAAAGTGTCGGGGACAAAAAACTTTCTTCTTACCTAGCCTCGAACCAGCTATCTAACATTTCGAAGTAAGGATCGTTTCCTCTTAGTTACCATTCTATCTCAAAGAGTAATGACTTCTGTAAAAAATGGTGATAGCAGACAGCGCCTACAGGCGGAAATGGCCGAACCCCCCTCGGCGGGAGTGGGCTCTGGCCAGACTCTCCTATGCTCTCCTCGGAATTGGGTGGCAGGAGTGGGGTAGAGGGAGAACTGTGCGGGCGACGGGGAGGGGAGCCGAGTTCACCTGGACTGGACGCGGACGTTTTCCAGCCTGGTTTACTCCCGTCAAAATATGTTCCATGTTTCCTTGCTTTGATCCTTGATCTAAAATGTTATAATCCTGGGGTCTGGGGGTGTCCCCCAGATTGCATTCGACAATAAACGTACGTCATGAACACAAACCACTGGTGGCTGGACGCCTCCTATGGCAACGCTTTTTTATTATAGTTCGACTGCTAACACTCTTAGTTGACACATTCCACGTTTCGCTGGCTTGCTCTCATTACCTTTTATCCGCTCATGTCAACCTTCTGTTTTCATAGTTTGTTACTCCCTCTTTCCCAATTCGCACGTACCTATTTCAATATGTTCTGATCCCTGCAATACCATGTTGACCCAATGGGTTGAAAAGTGGGTTACTGATTTTGGCCTCCAATTAGTCAGAAACACAAACCCTAATGTTAATAATTTTTGCTCCCATCTTAAATCATGCATCTTAAATCTTCCATGTTAAAAACGCTGCAAATCCCTGCACAACGGTTTATTATTTTGTAGAGAATACCCTTCTGTTACAGATAACAGCTCTCCGTATAGGATGCATATTACGTAGATCGCAGACCCTCCGTAGGTTAGTACCTAACCCTGTACTCGTTACTAGGTACCTACCTAAATCATGAGTTAAATATTGCTAAAATAATTCTGTCGATGATAAACACTAACTAAAATGGCAAAAAGAAACGCAAATAAAGAAGTTCTGAATGGAAATTGTTGATGTGGAGTGAAAAAAGTTGCCACCACCAACAAACTCCAGCCCCTTCTATGCAGATGGTATAATGAACCGTTGTGTAATAATTTACCATTGTGTAATAATTTACCTATTAATGATACCTCAACGTTTGTTCAAGTTTAACTACCTATCAACAAACTCCAGAAGAGCCATTATTTTTCAAATGAAATAATATCACAGAATAACCAACTCGACTTCATACTCTGTGAATGTAATCAGGTACTCCCTAGCAATGATTATCTCGGGCCAATTCCCGATTGTTAACCCGTCCCTAGTGATGATATTTGTGCTGAATGTATACAAATTCATTCGCCCTCCTGCTGAAAAAGCCTGTCGGTGCAAAGTTCTGGGCCTTACTGTGACGAACGGCTGAACGTACAATGCTCCGGGTGGTCTTAAAAAACTCCCAAGTTCGAGAACTATTTAAAACCGTAAAAAAATTCAGGGTAACGGAATGCTGGAGATTTTAACCTCTATTTTTCATCCCTTAGGGATGACTGACATTAACGCCGAGCTTCGAGGACCAACTAGACCCCAAACGCTCCTCCGGCTTCCTTATTTCACCAGTTGCATTAATTTATTCCTACGGCGCACCTTGTTTTATCACACTTTGTTTCTGATGATTTTTTTCTAGTTATGTCTTATATTATGCCAAGGCAATCTTCAGTGTATATAGGTACTCACTAAGCTATAACCACCTACCAACTTTGTTTGCTCTTCTTGTTGAAAATTGTCTAGGCACATTGAGTACTTAGCAATTGAAATAATTGTTTGACTGACGGGAGAGGGTTGAAATTGTTCATGTACGAGTAATATTCAATATCTACCTACAATAACTATATAACACTCAATCAACACAAAATAAACAAAATAAAATGCAACTATCAATGATTGAACGCTACTGACAGGAAACTCTAACTTGCATCTCTCCTCTCGCCTTTTTTCCTTTCTTTTTTTTCTGGTTGTATATGTTTAAACGTACTGTTTAAATAACCACACACTGGATCTTCTGCTTTCGACGCAAGGTGACTTTCCTTTTGGTCCACCGCCGAACAGCTTCCCTCCAGAATGCCACAAAATGAAACGAGGTTTTCTCAAGGTGATGGAAGTTGTACGCGCCTCAGTTTGTGCTCACGCGTTCGTTGCACACTAAAGGTCTTGAGCATGCATGTGGCCCATCGGATGTCAAAAGGTATCATAATTGTTCTCGATATCGCCAGTTCGACCAATTTGCGCCCTTGCTCGAAAACTCATGTTCAACGTACCCGCATGATCCTGACATAGTTTGCCGCCTATCTTTCCTCTCCGACTTCCCTCTTATTCCTGGAGTCACAGCCCACCCTGACCCGCCGGTTTTACTGCGCAGTTTGACAAAGCAACTAATTGATCCATTTAACTGAGTGTTGTAGAAACCAGTTTTTTTCGGGGGCAGAATTTAACCCGGTCGGTAATAGAAGATTAAAGACGGCGGAATGGTGGTTGGAAGGTGAAATTATTATTTCCATGAATATTCATGATTTCCAGAACAACAAGGAATAAGATAATGCCACAATTTTACTTTGGTTGTACCCATCTAGCAGTATGGGTGGGGGGGGGGGGGATCGTCTTGATGGGTACCTACCCAGAATTTGAAACTAACGAAATTGCCTCATTTTGGCTGTCTATTAGTGTATTTTAAATTTATTTTCAAGCAGATTCAACTAGCTCCTCTGGGCTAGTGTACCTTTTCATTGTGTATTACGCTTTTAGACCGATTTGGATGATCAAACCATCGTCAGTAACAAAGGATAACTATACGTGCATTGGAGAGGGGGGGTCAGTATAAGCTTACACCTCTTCAGCAAAAAATCGACACTATATTATAGCCCAAAAGAGGAAGGAAGTCGATTGCTATTGGCTGTGGAAGTGGGAGGGAAATTGTTCGTAAAAGTCATGTACGTATATCACTTCAGAAAGGTTTATCGAAAACATCTTTAGCATCGTAAAAGCCAGTAGTTATGGGTGAACTTATTGATACCAGATAATATAATGTATCATATCTATAATGTATCATAATGTCCCTATAGAACACAGCAACTACTGGACCTCTCTTCCAAAGTGAAAGGTGGTACTAGATTTGTTTTCACCTGTCCAGCACTACCATATTCTTTCTTAAACGTCGGCTACTTCGTGTTGACATAATTGGCACCTGTATAAATTGTACAGTTAGTTACGTCAGGGCGATCTAAACAACGACTCTTGAATATTACAATTCGTCAATCATGCACGTCTTGTATATTTATAATTGTGTTCGTGCTGAATTACGTAACCTTGGTAAGTTGCAATAATTTATTACCTTGTGACACGTGTCACAGAGGATGAAAATATTATTCACGAGAATTCCGCGGCCAAGTTTTACTTATAAGCCAAGCGTAAGGCAGAATGGTGTCAGTTGCAACTAACTTATTTACTCTATTGCCATTTAAGCCGTAATACAAGCTCTCATTCCGTATGTTTAATATAAAAGATCGTCGAGGCCTCAAGGCTGGCAGAGCGTCTCGTGTAAATTGTCCGGGCTCATTCGAAGATGTGTTTACCCATCGGGTTTTCAACATTGCTGTAGGAAAGGTTTCCAACAGTGTTTAATCGCAGTTAGCTTGTGGTGGGTGGGGGGGGGGGGGGCTGACATTGCAGGAGTCTCATCAAAGGTTTTTTCGAATGATGGATACCTCTCCTGCTTATATACCTATATTGGAAGGCCGGTTTTGGTCATCACTTCCTATAAATTAAAAACGCTGCAAACTATTACACAACGGTTTATTATTTGGCTGTATAATGACCCTTCTGAGTAGATCACTGTTTTCTGTGGTCAATACCTACCGGGTTGCCCCCCCCCCCCTTTCCCTTTAAAGCCCTAAATCATGTACTGGAACCTTCTCAGACATTACAGTTTCATTAAAATGCGAAGGATTCAATAATTCAATAATTAATTATTTGTTGTTATTCATGAAGCATATCGTAAAATTATAAACCGTTGTGCAATAATTTACCTGTATAGATGCCCCTTCTGCGTAAATCAGTTTTCTGTGGTCAGTACCTACCCTCGAGCCCCCCCCCCCCCCCCCCCCCAAAGGAAAGTCCTAAGTCGAGTACTGGAGCCGGCCCGGGAATTTCAGTTTGATAAAAATGCTCGGGATTCAATAATTATCTCATTAATTATTTGTTATTGTTCATGAAGCGGCGTAAGGTAATTAATAAACCATAGTGCAATAAACCATCGTGTAATAATTTAGCCTGTATAGACGCCCCTTCTGCGTAAAGCACTGTTTTCTGTGGTCAGTACCTACCCTCGAGCTCCCCCCCCCCCCCCCCCCCCCCCAGGAAAGTCCTAAATCGAGTACTGGAGCCGGCCCGGGAATTGCATTGCATAAAATGCACGGTATTCAATCATTAATTATTTGTTGTTATTCATGAACTGTAACGTTTGCTCAAGCTGCATAAGTCCCTAACAACAAAATCCAAAAGAGCCATCATTTTTCAAATGGAATAAAATCACAGAACAACCAACTCGACTTCATACAGCCATCCATGAATGTAATCAGGTGCTCCCTAGCAATGATATCTGGGCCGGCTTTATACCGTTTGATTCACGATCGCGTTGACGAAGCTTTTCGTTGCACACGAACGGCTGGTCGTACAAAGATCCGGATGGTCTCAAAAAATTCTTCAGTTCGAGTTCAATTTAAAAACGTAATAAAAACCAAACCGTTATATTGAAAGTTTTCGAGCTACGGCGTTCTGACAATTTCAACCCCAAGCCCCCAACCGGGATCTATAAACCAAATTTAATTAATTTTGGTTCATGGTAACTAAGAAAAGTGCTAAGTACAGCGTACGACGGACGGACAGAATTTGTTTTTATTGCATTTCCGGTTTCTAATTACCTCGAAACGGAAACCATCAAATTTTAAGAGGGGGGTTAACTTTTTCTTTTTTTTTTCTTCAAGCTCGATTCCAATGGTTCATTACTGAAAATAATAAACCAAAAGCTTTTGCTCTTAGTTAAGAAAATGATTAAATCCTATCATTGGCCTCCTATTTTGAGGTACCTCTATTCACTCTGATCGCCTTGAAATTGCATATAAGAAGAATCAATGGAGAACACTTTTAATAAGCTCCGACCATTCACTCAAAGTAATGTGCGGTTTGCCGTGGTGACGGGCAAGTAAGTAATTCCCTAAACCAAAAGAACTATTTTCAAAGTAAGGTATTGAGTACCCTGGTGTCATTCGCTATCGAAACAAGCGCTATTTTTGTGGTGCGGCGATATTATGCACCTATAGTCTTTGTAGCCCTCAAGTTTAGATTCCCCGAACGGTAGGTGAGATATCACGGGGTAGAAACACCGGCTAGAAACCTCTACCGAAGACAATGTGAATCTTGGTTTCACGTCGACTCGTTAGAGTGCGCAACATGTGACTCGCTGAACGCTCGCTTCACGTCCACACTCCATGATAGGTACACCCACTCTTAAAATCAACATGTTTCTTGGTACTTCTTTTAGGAGGGGTGTGAATAAACTCCACCCTTACTGCCTATCTCAATTCGGAAGGCAGAACCCAACCCCAAGAAATAGTTGAGTGTTCAATACAGAATTTCATGTCGGCGCGGTGACAGACACTGCTGCTTCAATCAAAATACGCTGCAAATTATTACACAAAGGTTTATTATTTACCTGTATAGATGCGCCTTCTGTGTAGATCACTGTTTTCTGCGGCCAATACCCTCGAGCTCCCCCCAGGAAATCCCAAAATCGAGTACTGGTGCCGGCTCCGGAAATAACGTTTCCTACAAATGGGTGAGATTCAATCATGCAATCATTGATTATTTCGTAGTTATTTATGAATCATAAGGCAAATAATAAACCGTTATGCAGTAATTTGCCTATATATATGCCTCTTTTGCGCAGATAGTATAATAAACCGTTGTGTATTAATTTACCTTTGAGTAATAATTTACCGTTGTGTAATAATTTGCCCATCAATAATACTTCAACGGTTGTTCAAGTTGCAAAAGTACCTATCAAAAAACTCCAGCCCTTCTACGTAGATGATATATAATGAGCATTGCACATCCAGCCGTTCGTTCACAGTAACGCCCAGAAGTTTGCAGGACAGGCTTCGTCAATTATTGATGGGTGCTGGGTGAATGAAATTGTATACATTCAGCCGAGATATCATTGCTACGGACGCCTCAAAAATAGGGAACTGGCCCGAGCACCTGATTATAATCACGGATGGCTGTATGAAGTCGAGTTGGTTGTTAGGTAGGTACTTATGTATTTCATTTGAAAACGCTGCAAATCCCTGCACAACGGTTTATTATTTTGTATAGAATACCCTTCCGTTACAGATCACAGCTCTATGTATAGATAACCCGTCTATATAATTTATGATATATGTACTATTCTATACATATAATGTAGATCGCAGACCCTCCGTAGGTTAGTACCTAACCCCGTACACGTTACTAGGTACCTACCTAAATCACGAGTTAAATGTTACTAAAATAATTCTGCCGATGACAAACAGTACCTAACAAAAAGAAACACACATAATGAAGTTCTGAAAAGAAATTGTTGATGAGGAGTGAAAAAAGTTGCGAAAGTACCTACCAACAAACTCCAGCCCCTTCTACGTAGATGGTACGCGTAACCGTTGGTAACCGTTGTGTAATAATTTACCGTTGAGTAATGATTTACCGTAGTAATAATTCACCCATCAATAATACTTCAACGTTTGTTCAAGTTTCACTACCTACCAACAAACTCCAAAAGAGCCATCATTTTTCAAATGAAATAATATCACAGAACAACCAACTCGACTTCATACTCCGCCAATATAATCAGGTGATCCCTAGCAATGATTTCATCTCCGCCAAATTTCCTATTGTGGGCGCGTCTCTGGTTACGAGATTTGGTTTGAATTGTATACAATTTCATTCACACTGGAGTCGAAAATGCCTGTCGGTGCAAACTTCGGGGCCTTACTGTGAACGAACGGCTGGACGTACGACGCTCCGGATGGTCTTAGAAAACTCGCAAGTTCAAGAACTATTTAAAACCGTAAAAATATTCACGTAAAAAAATGGTATAGGCGTTTTGAAAATTTCAACCCCTATTTTGAACCCCTTACAGATGACTGACAGTAACGTCGAGCTTCGAGGAGCAACTAGACCCCGAACGGAACCTATAACCCGAATTTCATCAATTTTCTTTCATGGTAACTAAGAAAAGTGGCCCGTACGGCGTACGGCGTACGGCGGACAGACAGAAATATTTTTATTGCAGTTTTGGGTTCTACATACCTTGAAACGTAAACCATCAAATTTTGAGGGGGGGTAAGAATTTTTTTTTTCATGCTCGATTCCAATGGTTCATCATTGAAAATAATAAACCAAAATGATGGATCTTTTTTGATTTTATAATTCCTGGGCTGGCTCAGTACTCGATTTAGGGCATCTATACAGGTAAAGTATTACACCACGGTTATTATTTGTAAATTATTACACAATGGTTTATTACTGTGTAAATTAATACACAACGGTAAATTGTTACACAACGGTTTATTACTGTGTAAATTAATACACAACGGTAAATTGTTACACAACGGTTTATTACTGTGTAAATTACTACACAACGGTGAATTGTTACACAACGGTTTATTATACTATCTACGCAGAAGGGAATCTATACAGGTAAATTATTACACATCGGTTTATTATTTACCTTACGCTTCATGAATAACTACAAAAAATGATGAATGATGAATGATTGAATAAATTATTGAATCCCGCGCATTTCTAATTCCCGGGCCGGCTCCAGTACTCGATTTAGGGCTTTCCTGGAGGGAGCACGTGAGTACTGACCACAGAAAACAGTGATCTACGCAGAAGGAGCTTCTACATAGGTTAATAATAAAACGCTGTGTAATTATTTGCAGCCTTTTTTGTAACAAAATTGGTCGAATAGATCTACGGCTACAAACTATAATATGCTAAGGTTTTCATGTAGTATTGCTCGGATAGTATACAATATTTTGGGCCCTAGCTCTATAATCCTGAAAATGTCAACTAGAAGTCGATACTAAGAGAGGAATACAGTTGCTATAGCCCCTATGAGATCCATACAGGACCATTCGATACCTAACTAACATCATAATACCCCGAAATTCTAACTAAATCTGTTGAATAGAACCGAAGAGCGTCACAAGGGTTTTGCCGGTTTTTGTTGTCAGCTGCTGTTTGTGTGAATCTAAGAAGTTTCTTCATTCATCAAGGAATATTGAAGCCAAATTACGATAGTTTTGTTTTCTTCGGTAACTCGCCCAATATTATGGTGGCTCACTACAGGTGGTGCCAGTGCGGAAATACACGTGGTGGCAACTAATTAGACTGAAGGAGAACCTCAGTCTGATGAGATAACAAACGCTGAGGTCGAAGGGGTTTAGGGTTTACCACATTATTAACCAATCATTCGAGGGTCCGCACGTTTAATGATGCCCTCTTCATTATTTACTAGTTGGTGGTAGCTCAGCCTTGCCTCGTGGTGAGCGGGACGTGTCTCGACCTGCTCAATCTTTGAGTTCTACCTCCACAAACGAGTAAAGCGACCCCGCAGGCTATTTATCTTTCCTTGGCGAACATGTGGTTCAATTACGGATCTGCGGGGCGCGTGGACGAATGATGTCCTCGGAAAATACTTCCGCGCACGAGGGCAAGCATTCACTTGTATCAATAAATAATTACTCCAGTAGCGATATCACCACAGATTGTAACAGTCTCTACCAAATATGGAGCCTCCATGTTGTCACGAACAAATGGATGAAGCTACAGAATCTGTACTTTCTTAATTAGGCTTGGAATAAACAGATGAAAAATAAATAACAATGTAATGGTATAATAACACATATTCAGTGGATAACGAAAGAAGCTACCGTGATTAGTGGACCATCCAATCAATATCACCGGAAAGAATAAGGAGAATGATTTATTCAAGCTATCTACCTACCGTATCCGAAGTGACGGAGAATAATAGTGCCTAGGTACATAATTATTATTGAATCCTACAAAACACTAAGAAATGGCGCCAAGAAATGCGCTAAGAAATGCTGTGAAATTTGTGCTGTTATGACTTAGTTGAAAGTACTCGCTTCTTCACTGGGATCGACAAAGTAAAATTTGGAGATCAGTACCAAGAATAGTCCAAGAAAGTTAGGTATTTCTATTCACAACTTGAGTTATTTATATTCATGAACTCACATTGAACTAGTTCATGACAACTATGCTAAACATTGGTCAAACGTTTTCAAGGGAAACAACAGCACATGCGAATACTGTAGTTTCAGTTGGGTTTTGGTTAATTTTGTACACCTAGTTATGGCTAGTTCACTGGTAGACCGGCATACTTACTTTTGTTGGTTGTTGTGAGTTCGCGGATCATCACATCTAACGCTGAGTGTTCACCATATCTGTTCGCTCTTTCTACTGTGCGCAGGTCGTTCTAGGTCTGATTAGCGTAGTTGTTCTGTTCATTCGATCCTGCTGAAATGCTCAATCTTTAAGCAGTTTTGTTCTTGGTTGAGCTCACATGAATATGAACCAAATATTCATCAATACTATTCTTTATTCTTTAGAGCTCTCAGTTGGGATTTAGAATATTATCATAATTAAATTTTGCTTCCTCGCTATTGAGCTAAGCCTTGTGGTGCAGGAACCATTAAAAAAATGGTATGTCTTCCAAAAACAAAATTTCAGATGTTTTGGAAAAATTTTATGTCTTCCAATGTTTTCTGCGTTTCAGACGTCAAGGAGCAAATTTGGTTCCATAGCTGACTGTCTGTTCATCGGTAGCCACCATATTTTTTACACATCATAACAACCATGTTTCATCCAGACATGCGGGTTGGTCCGAATTATCCCATAGGTACTCTTTTAACTCTGGATACATTCAACCGATTTTGCTACACTTTTCAGGGGTGATGCAGGTTCGGCTTCTGATAGTTTATGGAGTAATATTAGCGTCCGCACATGCGCGAACAACGAAAACCTTGTATTCTCATATCGTTGTTTTTTCCCAATCGAGTTTGCTGGAATTTTCGGGGATGGTGGAGGTTGAGGTCCTCACTGTATTTTATTGCGATCTGAATGATAGAAACGTCTGCACGCTCAAGAACGACTAAAACCTTGCAAAATTCTTGTTTACAGTTCGACTCAACTGAAGTGGATGGAATTTTCAGGGATCCTGCATGTTCGGTCCCTCGGGGTCCATAACTGATTCTATAGTGTCTGATGATCTTGATGATAGCTTGTGTTCAGGCGCGTAGCGTCAGGGGTACCGGGGGTACCGGCGCTACCCTACACGAAAAATGAAAAAAATTACATTCCGTAGGTAGGTAGCAATTTGAATTGTCCACTCATCTCCATCCTCCATGACTCTCCCCTCCATGAACTATCCTCCAACCTCCATGTCTGCCAGTCATGGACGAAAAACAGCCAAGTATCGATTAGTCGATTAGAATCATATGGTTTTCGGCAGGTTTCGAATATTTGAAATCTCAAGGTCGCTGGGGTACCGCTACCAGTCTGCGGAGGCCCAGAATCCGATGTGTGTGTGTCTCTACATCGTCTGTGTGAGTGTGTTTGCGTGTGTGAGTGAGTGTCTTACTCATCTTCAGGAGACTGTGTTAGTAAGTTGGGCTAGCGCAAATATCCAGCGTATCCAATCTTGGTGAGGAGGGATACTGGCGTATGGATCGATTGTAGCTATCAATTAAAAACTCGAGAAAAAAACTTTGACAACTTGTCAC
Organism: Leptopterna dolabrata; assembly: GCA_954871275.1. Classification (NCBI taxonomy): domain Eukaryota; kingdom Metazoa; phylum Arthropoda; class Insecta; order Hemiptera; family Miridae; genus Leptopterna; species Leptopterna dolabrata. Next base: position 33,374,579 of record OX940976.1, read on the forward strand.
TGTCATCCATTTTGCTTTTCGGAAGCTATTCTTACGGCGGCCTGTTTTCTCATAATTTTATTACTTGTAGTTTTCACAATAATTATTCCTAATTTCAGGTTTAGTGGTTTGAATTCGAATCTTTCCTAGTGTCCTAGTCTCCTCCTAAAATGGATAGTTGTTGCGTTAATTGTTCCGTGGTTCGGCGTTCGTTTAGTTCTCGTAGTTTTAGCGTTGCCTGATTTCTTGAGAGTTGTGAAGGAACGTAACCGTGAGTACACTCGGCATTTCACTGTTGAAACATACAATAGGTACCAATGGTTATCAGGCTGTAGTTCGAAAAACCTTTTATTTTGTTTGCAAGGGAATGTTATGAATTATTTCTAATGAATTTGGAAGATCAATAATATCATAAAATTCCTTTGGCAAACAGCTTGCTAAGAACTGCTTCACATTTACATTTTTAGAGTGTGTGAGGAAGTGTGAATGTTGGTGGGGGGGGGGGGGGGGGGGGGGGTGGAATTCTTTGTGGTACCCCCGTCACCAGAGGCACGCTACGCTCCTGCTTGTGTTGTTTTCGACCACTTTTGATCACATTTTCGTACTAGATGTTTTTATAAGGCTTCTGCTGACTCTATTTATGATCGGAGAAATGGTAATGTATATTCATCACTTCTTGGAGACCTTGCAGATTTCGCCTGAGTTTCACAGATCGCACAGGTCTTTTGATGGGTAGAGATCTAGTAGATTAGGGATACATCAACGAGTTATAGAAATCCATGTATCGATGTAAAGAAGCTGTACTGGTCACCCACATTGCAGACGTTTTCGACGTTGGAGTCCCACTCATGCCATATGGATTGGAGGGACGGGGGAATGGTATTTGTAGTTTCCTTGGAGACCGTTTCACTGCCAAGCTTCAGACTCCTTGCTCGTGTGGACAGGTACAATACAAGGCTAAGCGCGTGATGGCTGCAGTGTAACCGGACTGTTTGATTTGCTTCGACCGGCGCGTCGCTAATCCGAACGTTTGTGCAAGGCACGCGGTAAGCCGCCGCGGGCCCCGGGCAGACACGCTTGTCCGGAACGCGCGATCCCAAGCGTTCACCGGATGTAGTTCGACGTGGAAGGCGGTTGCCATAACCGACAACAAAGCCTATGAACATAGGGACGGGATAGACGACAAAATCAACAGGCTGGCCGGGAGGAGGCGTCGCGTGAGATTCTGGGGACTCAAAGCCCGTCAGGTGCAGAGATTATCGCAGACGTCGCAGCGAAGGGGGTTTAACGGAGGGCATTGTCGTTAGACTTATTGATATCAATTATTGATCAATATCTTATTATCTTGATTAGTTCAGGCTTCCACATACACGTAAAAGCTATGCTGGCGAGGCGGAACCAGTGTGGATATATTGTGCCCAATGACCCAATGAACCTAATACAAAACTGCTCACGGCAGTCCTACGATTACAGAGGACCCAAGTTATTCAGTGAACTACCTCTCGAGCTAAGGTCCGTTAGCAGTGTAAATAGTTTTTTTTTTAAACTTGATTAGCGAGAAACTATGCCACTTTTCGTAAAACTATATAATTTTTTTCGTGATTTTAGCCATTTTTACCGATTTTTGACCATTATAAAGTCAAAGTTGACCCACTCTTTTTTTATCATCGAAATAGTCCCTCCGTCGTGAATTACCGTCCCACACATCAGGTGAATTGATATTGATTTTAGCCCGTAATACCAATTTTCGACCCCCAAAAATCCACGTTTGACCTCTATTCTGTATGAAAAACAACTGAAATTTTTTGTTTTCAGTATTTTTCTGTCTTTACTCACCCTCCCATACCACGTTCAGTGATTTTATATCAGTTGTTCGCAATTTCAGCCTTTTTTAAAACCGATTTACTCCTAAAAACTCAAATTTTACCCCCACCTCACCTCCACAATTTTGGTTTATCATTTTCAATAATGAACCTTTGGAATCAAGCATGGAAAAAAATTTAACCAAAAACATTTTGTGGTTCCCTTTTCAAGGTATGTAGAATCCGAAAATGGAATAAAACATTTTTTGTCCGTCCGCAATACGCCATACTTCGTACTTTTCTTAGTTACCGGGAACCAAAATTATGAAATTTGGTTTGTAGGTCCCATTTGGGGACTAGCTGATTTACCAGCTCGGCGTTACTATCATTCTTCTCTAAGGGGTGAAAAAAAAAAGTTATGGTTTTTTTAACGATTTTAAAATTGATCTCAAACTAAGGAATTTTTTGAGACCACCCAGAGCATTTTACGACCAGCCGTTCATTTGCATTTCTTGAATGAAACGTTATAAATCCGGCCGAGATATCATTGCTAGGGAACACCTGATTATAATCACGGATGGCTGTGTGAAGTCGAGTTGGTTGTTCTATGATATTATTTCATTTGAAGAATGATGGCTCTTTTGGATTTTGTTGATAGGTACTTTTGTAACTTGAAAAAACTTTATGCTTCATGAATAACAACAAATAGATAATTAATTATTGAATTATTGAATCCTTCGTATTTTTATGAAATTGTTCTAACTCCCGGGCCGGCTCCAGTACTCAATTTAGGGCTTTCCTGGAGGAGCTCAAGGATAGGTATTGATCACAGAAAACAGTGATCTACGCAGAATGGGCAGCTATGCAGGTAGGAATAGGTGCGTAGTAATTTGCAGCGTTTTTGAAATTTTCTCATCTTCAAACTCATCCTTTTGTTTGGCAATACGAATGTTACGGCGAAATTTGAAATTTGTTTCATGTGCCCAACGACAGATATTATCTGGAGTGACACATAAGCAAAAAATATGTAATTATACATACATACATACATATAAATGTTTGTTAAAAATGTAGGGATGAATTCAGGATGCTCTGAAACGGATTAGCCTATAAATAGTTTTCAAAAATTCATGTTCTGACATTTTGACCCACTGCATCATTTTCTTTGAAAATTAGCTAAAAGAAATTGAAAAGTGTTTGTCTCAGTCGTCAAGTAGGGAGAAGCATTAGATTCAATTCTTTGATTGAGAATATATATATTTTTTAAATAAATGAATGCACTGAAAATGCCTGTGGCCTTATCTCATGTGGTCAGCTTGTCTGACAGAACCTAATCATTCTTAGTAATTCCGCTTGGTCTATAGTTCGTACGTACTATGGACCGTTGGGATCTTAATTTCATTCCTGAATCATGAGAGTTATATTGCACTATAGTGAATATATTATATTATACTATATTTTATTTCAGTGTTAAAACCACTAATCGCAAGAATGGGAGCAGGTAGATATATTGTAAGGATAGTTAAACTTCTTCCAGAAATATACATTCTTTTGCAATAATGATCCTAGGTTAATCATGTAATTGATCTGTGCCATGCTAATGACAACGCTCTTGTGATTCATGACACATCGTTTATACACTCTTTTAACTGTGAGATTGTACACCTATGTTACTTTAGCTTTGTAGAACAACTCCTGTGTCTCAACTGCTTGGTAAGACGAGCTCTAAGAGTTTATCAGACTAAAACGCTAGCTAACTCACCTTGACTCCTTTAATAGCTAGGTGACTTTCGCTCTCTAACAAGATCTGACTGCTATAAAGCTTAAGGGTCTTTCCTCTATCCATCTGATAGCGAGGGGCTCTTATAATTCATTAATAATCTTAGAGATAAAACAAACGAAAAATATATTTTGTAGGTCAATGGAGAATTTACTGACAAGAGCTCATGGTAGTAATGCTCTTTATTGGTTGAGTCTACCAAAGAAGCGGACGATTTTGATCTTGAGAAAACAAACTTTCCTTCACATTGAAAATGTCCTTAAATTATTGAAACGACCATAAGTATGAAAAACCCGTCCATAAAAATGTAGCACAGGGCAGCTTGGTGGTTACATCCTTGACTCTAGATGGTCGTATATGAATTTGACTTTTAAACTCCATAATAGGCACAAGAGTACCTTGTGGGGTACTCGAATGACCCCTCATGAATTTTCATCCGAGAAATTGTTTATGGAGAACTGGACTGAAGTTTTTCATCTGCGCCTGCGCAAACGTAACATTATCGGAAGGCTTACAACTCTGATTCTTATGAATTTATCAGATTGAATTTCACCTGGTAGATTTGACAGTGATGGATACGTGTAAGCTGTGTGCAACACCTGGTCAGATATATTTTCCCCTTTTGGTTAAATTATTTATAATAAAAAACCTCTGGAATCGACCACGGGGGAAAAAGAAAAGGAACCATCCCTCTACCCTCTGCATTTAGGTATCATTTGAACTTTTTCGACGTGGGAAAAGTCCTGGAGGTCTGATGAAATTTTGCGTGCCGGATTTTCGTCATGAAAGATTTCTCGTGATGGCAGATTATTCTGATTGTTTCGTGGAAACGTTTGCCGACGCCAAGACGATACTCTGAGTCAGGTATCGATCAGTGTGGGACTTTTTAGGGTCAACGAGCACCTCCCTCAATATTTCAGTTCCTCATGACCCTAGGTATGGATATTTCAAGGAATTCTTCTTCTGTGCACATAACAGTCATCGAGGTAGAAGCGTTATCTATAGAGAGAACCAGTGAGAAAGAATTTGCAGAGTTTTTACTAACGTATATTAGTGTAATGGTTACTATTTATTTAATAGATAGATACCAGCGATGTAATATTTTCAGTTATCAACCACAGAAAAACAATCAATGATGTCACTTACCTACGTGTTTTCTGCCTCACGTATTCAAAATCCCGGCATTGCAGCTCGTCTTTCAAATAAATAATTCATATTTAACTGAGATCTACGACAGAAGCTGTCTGTTCAAAATATTATATGAGGTTGGCACTTTGACGTTGATTCAAACTGGGGTACACACTCGTGTTGACCTCATGTTTACCTAATTAGATCTACGGTCTAACATTAGCTGACCCAGATAATGTTCAATCATCATTTGTTCTAAAATTCGTTGTTGATGGCGATTGATAAAGTTGATGATGATTTGATAATGTGGTAGCAGTCAATTAGCACCATAATTTCACTTTTACCCCACTGTACTGCAGCCCGAAGGAAGTTAATGTGTATGGCCATGCTGTGAATACATAATGTAGCTATGTTCCGATTTTTAGAGGAAACGACACTAAGGATTGTCGTACTTGATTATTGTCCCTGTTACTCATAGATAATATTTGTTGGGGTTCCTGGGGAGGCCTAAAGGCCTCTCAGACCCCTTTGACGTTTTGTTTTGGCATCCTGAGGGCCACACATTCCCCACGTAAGAATTAAAATCAGTCCCTACGAAGGCTAAGGAGTAAAGAGTGTCTCTCGAATATTGTTATTATGATTTAAAATTTAAATCAAACATTTAATATTAGTTGTGCCTGACTTGGTAGACCTGGGAAGCCCAAGTGTCACCGCATCATGCTTTGTTCTGTTTCAAACCAACAATGCAAGTGCGTTTCAGATGCTGTGGCCTCGAACTTTTTCTTCAGTGTCAGCTCAGTTACTAGATACCTATATAATTTACATAGATGTATTATGTATTTCTTTGTAGTAATAATTAGCTACCTATATTATGTAATATTTACAACAGTTATTAGTCAGAAATCAGGCCAGATGTATCTGGGCCTCAGAGATCCACGTGTCGTAAATTAACAATGAGGCCAGGTGTTTCTAGGCCTCAGAGGCCCACGCGACACCGCATTCGCAGCTGGTCCTGCGTCACCAGTTAGGCGAAAATAATTTAAATATGTCTAAACGTTGCCCTCAAGCTGAAGGGCAACCACCAGTAGACCAAGCTGAAAATCATCTTCAGACCAAACCAAGTTCAGGATTAATTTTGATGAAATCGAATGTAAGTAAGGTGTGTTTGAACACCTACCGGAGGTTAACTATTTTATACTACCGTGTAACATCAGTGTTCGTAATCACTGATGCTTGGTGCTATCGTCAAAATAACTTTTACGATTATCTGACGGATCATTTACACGGCTTGTAGGGCGAGAATAATTTCTTCTCATTCTTCTTCTTCTTATTCCTTATGATGTTAATGAGACCCTCTCCTTTTCTCCGCCTAGTTCCATAATGAGATTTTATAAACCGGAAAAGAGCAGCTTTATTGTGAACGCAGCTATTTACCTTAGTTATTAAGTCAACTTAACTATAGTTATATTATTACAGTAACTGAGTGAGGGCACGCGATTCAAAATTAATGGGGTTTTCAAACACCTCAAGTCACGGTTATCAAATCCAAATAATTACCTATGTAAACTAACACATACGATACTCCTTAGTACTGAAATGCTTGCAGTCTAGTTTAGAAAGGACTGTAAAATGCAACAATTATAATAATTAACTGACATAACTAAAGAACCTCTTCAGAATTCTATTCAAATTTTGCAAAAAGGTTTTAGAATTTTTGCAACAATTATTTTACAATTTACCTACTTAGTTGTAACTAGAGACGCGGGAGCGTTCCGCCCTCCAAGAAAACCGAAACATCCATACCTATCTACCTATGTAGGTACCAACTCAGCGACCAAGACACTTTTTAGACGACAGATCAAGTAGCCCCCCCCCCCCTCCCACCGCCACGTATTTCGGCCCTCTGGGGGTCTCCGATGTTGATTTTTCGTACCCATTATCGAGGGACTCCTAATGTGAAACATATTTCAACCCTCGGGACCATCAGGGAGCCGGAGTTATGGAAGTTTTAAAATCAATGTTTTTCAAGTTTTTGCAGTTGTTGTTCGTCTTGCTCTTCTTTGACAGCGCTACAGCCCTACAGACATAACTGATCGAGCCGAAATTTCGCACACTCATTCCTAATGCTCCAAGGAGTTGCCTTTTATGGATTTTTCCCCCACCCCCACCCCTTTGTAGGTTTCAGGTATTGAGAAATTGTAGGTATACAGACTCTCAGATGCCGGGTACCTGTTACTGCTGAGAAGGTAGTAAGTAGGTAGTACAGAGTGGGTACTAAGTAGGTAGTGCTGAGTAACTACTAAGTAGGTAGTACTGAGTTGCTATACTAAGTAGGTAGGTAGTACGATTAGTTGCTAAGTAGGTAGTACTGAGTAGCTACTAAGTAGGTAGTACTGAATAGCTAAGAAGTAGGTACTCAGAATTTTTAGGATCTTGGAAAAAATTTTTACTTCATCATTGCAAAAAGATGTGACTTCATACAGACATCCTTGATTATAATCAGGTGCTCCCAAGTGATGATATCTGGGCCGGATTTATACCGTTTGATTCACGATCGTGGCGAGGCTTTTTGGTGCCAACGAAAGGCTGGTCGTACAATGCTCCGGGTGGTCTCAAAAAGTTCTTTAGTTCAAGATCAATTTAAAAATGTTAAAAGAACCGTACCCTTCTATCGAAAGTTTTCGAGCTACGACGTTCTGAAAATTTCAACCCCTATTTTTAACTTCTTAGACACTTAGACTAACAGTAACGCCGAGCTTCGAAGACTAACTAGACCCCGAACGGAACCTATAACCCAAATTTAATCAATTTTTTTTTCATGGTAACTAAGAAAAGTGCTAAGTACGGCGTACGGCGTTCGGCGTACGGCGCACGGCGTACAGAAATTTTGGTTTGTTGTTTTTAATTATGAACCATTGGAATCGAGCATGAAAAAAATGCTAACCCCCCCCCCCCCCCCCCCCTCAAAATTTGATGGTTTACGTTTCAAGGTATGTAGAATCCAAAAATGCAATAAAAACTCTGCAAATCCCTGCACAACGGTTTATTTTGTACAGAATACCCTTCTGTTACAGATCACAGCTCTCTGTATATAGATAACTCGTCTGTATAATATAATAATTATGTACTATTCTATACATATTATGTAGATCGCAGATCCTCCGTAGGTTAGTACCTAACCTCGTACTCGTTACTAGGTACCTACCTACGAGTTAAATGTTGCTAAAATAATTCTGTCGATGACAAACAATAACTAAAATGGCAAAAAGAAACGCAAATAATGAAGTTCTGAAGAGAAATTGTTGATGTGGAGTGAAAACCGTTGTGTAATAATTTATCTGCATACATGCCCTTCTACATATATACTATAGTGAACCGTTGTGTAATAATTTACCGTTGCGTAATAATTTACCGTTGAGTAATAATTTACCGTTGCGTAATAATTTACCGTTGCGTAATAATTTACCGTTGCGTAATAATTTACCGTTGCGTAATAATTTACCGTTGTGTAATAATTTGCCCATCAATAATACTTCAACGATTGTCCAAGTTGCAAAAGTACTATGAACAAAATCCAGCCCCTTCTACTTAGATGGTATAATGAACCGTTGTGTAATAATTTACACGCCAAGCTTCAAGGACCAACTAGACCCCGAACGGGACTTATAAACCGAATTTCGTCAATTTTGGCTCATAGTAACTAAGAAAAGTGCTCAGTACGGCCCATCTAATTGGGGGGGGGGTTAAAAAATTGTTCATGCTCGATTTCAAAGGTTCATTATTGAAAATAATAAACCAAAAATTTCTATCTTCCGCCGTATGCCGTACTTAGCACTTTTCTCAGTTACCATTGAAAAAAATTTATGAAATTCGGGTTATAGGTTCCATTCGGGGTCTAGTTGGTCCTCGAAGCTCGGCGTTACTGTCGGTCATCTCTAAGGGGTTCGAAATAGGGGTTGCAATTTTCAGAACGCCGTAGCTCGAAAACTTTCAGTATAAGGGTATGGTTTTTTTTAACGTTTTTAAATTGATCTTGAACTAACAAATTTTTTGAGACCACCCCGTTAGTTTGCACCTAAAAGCTTCGTCAACACGATCGTGAATCAAACGGTATAAATCCGGCCCAGATATCATCACTAGGGAGCACCTGATTATAATCAGCGATGCCTGTGTGAAGTCGAGTTGGTTGTTCTGTGATATTATTTTTTCATTTGAAAAATGATGGATCTATTGGATTTGGTGGGTAGGTACTTTTGAAACTTGAACAAACGTTGAAGTATTATTGATGGGTACATTATTACACAATGGTAAATTTTAGCCAACGGCAAATTATTACACAACGGTAAGTTATTACACTACGGTTCATCTACCTAGAAGGAGCTGGATTTTGTTGATAGGTAGGTACTCTTGCAACTTGAAAAACCGTTGAAGTACTATTGATGGGCAAATTACTACACAACGGTTCATTAGACTACACCTATACAGGTAAATGATTACACAACGGTCTGTTATTCGCCTTATGCTTCAGGAATTACTACAACTAATTAATGATTGAATTATTGAATCCCGCGCTTTTGTACGAAACTTTAATTCTCTTTAAGTACTGTGAGTATTATACTGGTGAATACTAAACCTTTGTGTAATGTTTTGCAGCGTTTTATATTACATTTTCGGATTCTACATACCTTGAAACTTGAACCATCAAATGTTGAGGGGGGTTAGAATTTTTTTTTTTTTTTTTTTTTTCATGCTCGATTCCAAAGGTTCATTATTGAAAATGGGTATGGTATCAACAAAATCAAAATAACCATGATTATAATCAGCTGTCTCTATCAATGTTGGCTGGGCTGGAGTTATGTTTACCGTATGAGTCACACTCGTGTTGACGAATCTTTTCGGTTCAAACTTGATTGTGAACGAACGGCTGGACTTACATTGCTAAAGATGGTCTCAAAACATTTTGGGATGTGGGGAAAAAATTTCAGGATCATTTTAAGAAGTCATACAAAATGCTGACAATCATCAACCCCTATCCTATTTTTCACCGCCCGGAGACGGCTGGCAGTAACCGATCTTCAAAGGCCAACTAGGCTCCAAATGGGATCTACATAGCGAACGTTATTGGTTTAAGGTACCTAACTAACAAAAAAACGAAGTACGGCGTGTTACGGTGGACGGACGGAGATTTTTTTATTCAATTTTTGTGGGGGGGGGGGGGGACGGATTTTTAATGTGGGGGGGGGGGGGATTTCTTTTCTTCGTGCTCAATTCCAAAGCTGAATGGAAATAATAAATCGAAATCGAAAAAGTCAAAATCTTTCCGAAAAATAAGGGGGGTTCGGACATTTTATATATTAGCTTTTTTGTTGCAAATTATGCAGTAAAACAGTATTACGCAAATCTAGTTTGAGTATTATGTTGTCGCTCCCGGCCAGAAAGTGTTGACACGTGGGAAATCGATCAACCGACATTATTTGAAACTTCGGATGTGGAGCCGTCTGTTATTTACCGTTCGTGTCGACGCACTTTGTTGTCCAACGATGATGTGTCAACACCGTCTGTCCACATTACCGTTTCCCGCATTAATGCTGGTAATGTGCCGCCTCCTGATGGATCAGAGCGATGTTCGTGGAAATCCGCAGGTTATTTACCTAGGTCCAAAATATTTACCAATTTCTTCTTCATAAATACGTGGCGTACGTGATTTTTTGAATAGGTTTTCTGAAACGAGTAATAAACTAATACTGAACCCCATCACCGATCACAAACGAGTGCTCAGCATTTTTTGCGATCCTTTTAGGCTCCTCTTTATTTCTACAATAAGGTGCAAAATTCACAACTTCAACAGTAAGTATGGAGAGTGGAGACATTAGGTGAATTGGCTCCCCACAACTTCAGGCATCACAAGTTTTCCTCGCAAGCTCTCCTGTACGAATTCCTTATGTCTTCCTACAGGAGTTGTTTTCTCGAACGTGTCTGTTGATCGTAGTTTCATGGTGCTTCACCAGTTTGGAGATCCCTTAATGAATGATTTCGAAGCTCAATGTCAGTCTCCATGTTACTTATTGTCTGGTCTTTGGAAAACTGTGGAAGCGAGGAAATTTTGTTTTATTGGCCTCCGTACGTCTGATCAGGCATAGTACACAATGGATTTGATCGCTTACAGCTTAATTTACTTAGGCTTTCCTTGGTCCGAAATATTTCACCAATTTCTTATTCGAACATAGGAGATATACCGGTAGGAATGCTGAAGGGAATAATTGTATTGATCAAACTATGTGACCACTCAGGGCTTTGAATTTTGGTTTATTATTTTCAACTTCCGGAATCGAGCATGAAAAAAAAAGTTTAACCTCCCTCAAAATTTGATGGTTTGCGTTTCAAAGTACGCAAACCAAAAATGTTCTGCCTGTCCACCGTGCGCTGTACACCGTACTTCGCACTTTTCTTAGTTACCATGAACCGAAACTAATGAAATTTGGTTTGTAAGTCCCGCTTGGGGTCTAGTTGGTCCACGAAGCTCGGCGTTACTGTCAGTCATCTCTAAGGGGTTAAAAATAGGGGTTGAAATTTTCGGAACGCCGTACCTCGAAAACTTTCAATGAAAGGGGATGGTTTTTTGACGTTTTTAGATTGGTCTTGAATTAAAATAATTTTTGAGACCACCCGGAGCATTGTACGACCAGCCGTTCGTTTAAACCGAAAAGCTTCGTCATCGTGATCGTGAATGAACCGGTATAAATCATGCCCAGATATCATTGCTAGGGAGCACTGATTATAATCACGGATGGCTGTATGAAGTCTAGTTGGTTGTTCTGTGATATTATTTCATTTGACAAATTATGGCTGCTTTGGATTTTGTTGATAGGTACTTTTGCAGCTTGAATAAACGTTGAAGTATTATTGGGGTAAATTATTATACAACGGTAAATTATTACACAACAGTTTTTTATACTATCTACGCAGAGGGGCATCTATACATGTAAATTATTACACAGTGGTTTATTATTTACCTACTGCTTCATGAATAACTACAAATAATTAATGATTTAATTATTTAATCCCGCGCATTTGTATGAAACTTCAATTCCCGGGCCGGCTCCAGTACTCCATATAGGGCTTTCCTGGAGGGAGCTCGAGGGTATTGACCACAGAAAACAGTTATCTACCCAGAAGGGGCATCTATACAGGTAAATAACAAACCGTTGTGTAATACTCGTAATTTGCAGCGTCAAAAACCATCAAATTTTGAGGGGGGTTAAACTTTTTTTTTCAAGCTCGATTCAAAAGGTTCATCATTGAAAATAATAAACCAAAATTGTCAAACCCCAAAACTTGATGGTTTCCGTTTCAAGGTCGTAGAACTCAAGATACTGACCACAGAAATCAGTGATCACGCAGATGGGGCATCTATACAGGTAGAAATAATATGCCGAAAGAAAGGTTCACCGAAAATAATTTTGTTAGGTTATAGGATCTTGGGAGGCGGTCAGAATATAGACTTGTTTCTACGCCGCTGTTTCGGCAAATTTATTTGCCATCGTCAGGACTATTAAAAAAATAGGAATACGAAAATGACGGACTATTTTGAAGGAACTTGTAGTATATCTGAAACTAACGGTACTACCTAACTAGGGGTAGTACTTATATATTATAAAGTTTAACAGAATAGAGGAGGTACAGACGGATTACTGTTTTGTTATAATTATAATAATACTTATATTCAGTGTAAGTATAGTTGGTTATATTCAGAATTCGGTCACGAACTCAACCCTCAAGTAATTTTTATTGATAGGAGAGTATGAAGAGCGGAGGTGGCGATGCCGGTTCCCAGCACCCAAGTGGCGTCTTTGAAAACTAATGATATACGCTCTTCGCCTAAGAACTCTGCCAAAGAACGGTTTATAAGTGTGTACATAAGTGTGTACACCCGGAATATAAATGCGTACAGAATAATGTTTACTGTGTACACGCATTTTTAATGTTTATATTATAGAAGATTAATATAGACTGCTAAAATTGTAAATAAGAAATCTATGGCTGTTAATGCCAATAAAAATTAAAAAAAAAGAAGATTTTTCTCTTATTGCGTCAAATTGCTGGTTTCATTAGATACATTTACTAAACTCTTTCCTTTTGCCGTACATAAATGTCCTGAATTCACCAATCCAGAACCCCGGGAGTCTCCTGAGTTTTTGCATGTCAGTGGCAACAATCGAGAGCTCCGGTGGCTTGGTATATAGTAGATACAGATTTTCGTAATTCTATTGTTGTCGTTAGTTACTATTTATTATGATATTTGGAGATAAGTGGGGAGCTTTTCAACAAGGTGTGAATGATTTTTTCGGATATCGAAACTAAGGAAGTTGTACAAATTCGTTCAACGGAGTGGTTGCACGTGAAAACCATCGGAAAAGCGCCGTATTGGTAGCGCTAAAATGGTAGGACAAAATCGGTCACGTTTTGAAAATCTGGTCCCAGTGATATGTTGTACAAAAAGTTGGAAAACCACCTCACGATTCGAGTGGAAGGGATCTGCGAGTAGAGGGGACAGAAGCTGGTCCTGAGAGAGCGACTGTCTGCCCGACCGACGTTCACACCCCCGCGAGCACCCGTGACCATCCCCGGGGCGAACTCCTTCTTGGTCTGTTCCCCGAAGAAGTCCTCAGTCTTGCTTTCTCTTCGTCCCACTGACCCGTCCGTTTTTGACTCCTTCAACAGTCCGTCGACTGACAGTTGCCCCGCGAAGTCCAGTCCGGTTGTGTTATGGTGTGGGGATGTCCAGCTCCTGTCGCCCTGGCATCGGGGATACTCCTCGTCGCCGCTCTCTTCACGCCGGCACACTCGCATGTAATCAAGGTTTGTTAATTTTAAAAAAGCTCAAAATATACGTAAAAGAGGGATAAAGATAGCATTTTTGGTGATTTTTAAATGGAAAACTTATCAACTTACATACCTACATCCATTTACTGTCAAATTTAAGAGTACACGTAATTTAATAAAATACACATAATAGCCTAGTGAAGACGCATGTTTGCGAAAACAGTACAATTGTACTTAGCACAGAGACAGAAGACATATTTCTGCATTTTTGACACAGCTCAATTGAGCTCAGTTTTTGACTAATTTATTAGTTCCGGAAAATTGTATCTCATGTTCGGCATACTCAGGAGTTTCATGTTGAGTTCGACTCAACTGATTGAAAAGCTGACTTATTGGATCAGCTGATCACGGTGGCCCCCGTCTTGTTCGTTGTTTATATTATTCATTATTATTTTTCGTTGTTTGTATTACCTATATTATTATTTATATTATTGTTTATATATTATTTCAGTTTATATTATTTCAGTTATTTTATATTATTCATTTATCGTTCAAAAATTGAGACACAGCGGGTTCACGAATAGCGAAATTCGCTCATTAGTTCATGCTGCAGACTGGAGCACTGAAATAATTTGTTCCCCTAGCAAAATAATTATGATTAAGATGTACCTCTAACTGAAGGTAATTATTGGTTGTGGTGGGAGGTGGTAATTAATGATGCGAAGACTGTTTAAACTTTCCAGCACTGATTAAATGGCATAGACCTTGGTGGTTTCGGTGGCTAGTGAGTCTTTGATCCGTCTTTGTAATCATGACTAATCATTCTCTCACAAATCTACCGTGGCCTATGATAGTGCTTTGAGGGTTAATGTGGATCCTTCGGGAATTATTGCCCGATTGATCTCCCTTCCCCCCTTGGCGATGTAAGGATTGCTTCCAGTTTCAAAGGACAAGGGAGTCATATCCTGGTAATTTGAGACTTTGAAGAATGGTACTCAAACATTTTTGGAGAGCTTAATTATTGATCTCAGGTCGTATAGTAGAGTTCTAGGAAGGAAGGTAAGTCAATTATTGATTCTTGTTTTCTCTGGAGGTGATCTAGGATCCAAGCAGTAACTTTTGACACTACACTAGGTATCACTTTTTCACATTTAGCCTAGGTCAGTTTTCAGGGTAAGTTCGTCCCCGACGGGAAGGATCCGACGCCCATAGTTGATTAGTCGCCTAATTAAAATTTGAAATGTAGAGACGTGAAGAACTTTTAAAAATTGGGACAAGATGAGTTTGACAAAATTGCGAGACGGACGATGGTATGGGAGTCACTTGCTTCTTGAGGTTTTGGGTTGGTGTAGGTATTAAGAGTAGATCTACCTTGATTTGTTGTATAAAAGAAAAATAATTCTTTTTATTTACTGTTTCTATTCTCATTTAAGAGAGGGAAGCAGTTGGTGGAACGCCCCCTTTAGATTAATAAAGCAAAGAAAAGTAATTTTATTCCCCATAGGGTTTCAATTCTTTAACCTGTTAGTTAGAAATTTGCTCTCAATTCCTGTGACCCAGGAAAAGGTAGGAGTACGGTAGGGTTGAAGAGTTTAGCGAGGACGATTTTGAGGGTTTCCCTCCGAAATGGGGGAAAACCCCCGATCAAAACCATCTTCAGTTACTATCTTGAATTATTTGAACTACCATTTGAGATAGATCAGTGGAAGATGTAGCACACATCAATGTAAGGAAATAATATTGATAAATAATTGTACTCATTTACTGCAGCCGCCATCTAGAAGGTACCAATTTTTCGTCAGTAAGCGCAAGCACAGAGTTGCTGTTTCATAAAATAATGGTTTTGACCTCACTATAGCATTAATGGTCATATATTCTCACACGCAAAAAGTTCGAAAACATTAATTAGCTCATTAAAATTGTACAACCTACGATAGTGGCTATTTTTAGGTACTTTATTATGGTACAAGGTCATGGAAGGAGGACATGTTACTGGGCGACTTATGAAAACGTTTATCTACGTTTATCTAGTACAGGTAATTAGCTAAAACGTATCCAAATTCATCAGAATGATTGTATTACCAGCTACCACTTAACTTCTGTTGACAACAACTACCTGAGGTCTCTCAACCTCCCTAAGTGACCAACCTACATGATCTCACTATGTATTCTTCCTGAAGAACATAATAGTCTTCAAGACATTCCCAAGCACTCAGTTAGCGTTCCCTTTGCTAATGGATGTTAACTGGGTAAGTACCATTCCAGAAATGATTTTGGCTAGATAGGTACCAATGAATAGAGTCTCTTTTTCCTAGCGGAAACTCCGTTTTATAAAAACTACTGCATCATAATTTATTAATTATAGATCGTGTTGTGATTATCTCCAATCATCCTTCCTACGGTTTCCTTCCGTGACGATCAGTCATTTGATTCATCCTTCAGTTTATTGATATCGTTAATAATTTCCCTTAATTAAACTCAATTGAACGGTTAGTTGTATGTTACGGTCTATAATAATTACTGCTACACATCTACGCTTTTGCTCACGATTGAAGTGAGCAAATGAAAGTTGAATGATATGGAAGGTTGGGGTTTACTCCGCGGCTTCACGCTCAAGTGGTCTAGGTCTAGGCGATTTGGTCTGAAACACTAAGTAAAAGGTAGAATATATAATCAAATGCTTTGAAACCCCTTTTGGTAATGATTGCAAGGTTACGTCGTGACTGCATAATCCCCTGTTAGTCCCTATTAGCCGTCACACCTGGTAGAAAGACCGGAAAGAAATGAGGATCATAATAGAATTACGTGTACGATGGAGAAACTTCGGTTGTTTTAACTAGGTAGCTACTCAGTAATAATTGGAAAATCGCAGCATTTGGAATGGGGATTTGAACGATCAGATTTTGCATAATACTGAAAATACGTAAGAGTTCTACATTAGGATTTCGATTGATGTCTGCCACCCTATAATGGAAATACATATGTTTATTGAGCGGATCATCATAATATGACACAAAATCACGTTTTCTATTCAGTTCTTGCACGGCAACGAAGGCAATGTTTTGACGTGTGTAAGGATGTACATCTAAGACACAAAGATAGATTTATTTGTGAGTTTTATTTGCATGACTGAACACCAAGAGAAGTTTTTCATTGTTTACCTATTTTTGTTGGAATCTTCCGTTCCTTGACCTTTAAATAACTAATTTACCTTTACCGAATTTTATTATCCTGCTCCTGAGCAATCCGCTCGCTACTGATACTGAGAATTCCATATAAATGGGATACGACTAATGAGAGTTATACGGACCCTGCTAACATTCACTCAGTCATATTGCATCATTTTCCGGACCAATCAGCACCTCCGTCAATTCAGTTCAATTCAATTTGTTTATTTGCCTTTGTAAATATCATATAACATGCGTAGCCATATGAAAAGGCAGTCAGCGGTCTCTTATGCGCATGCTGCATACATTGCTTCGGTGTCCCAGCAACATACACACGCTTGAAAGGTGGTTCCATTTCCATCACACAATGCGTGTGGAGCTGGCCGGAGCGCGGAACACCGGCCAGCCCGGGCCCAACCCACCATGGCGGCATCCCGAAATTGGTCGTGCCGAAAGCCTGCGGGCGGGCCAAGAGCCCACGTCCACTTCCAGCTCTCTGGACCGAAACTGCACTCAAAGAATTTCTCATGCGTTCAATAAATACACACACACACCAATAACAACAGGACAGCAAAGCAAGACCAACAAATATTTAGGTACACATTATTAATTATATAACGCAACAAGGCACAAGTACTTTGAACAAATTTTCCTTGGAACATTAGTAGCTTTCAAAGATCAGTACATTTTAAATAACAATTGGCGTACTATTATAATTCCTTAGCGATATACAACACAATTCATCAATCGAATAACGAGAATGCTGTATGATTTAAGCCCAAAGCAAAACTCATTACCAATATACGACTTTGTTGACTTGATATACCTATCTGGAGGTATTACATTAAAAATCCTGACACACATCATGTGGACGCTATGATTTATTACAGCAAGTCTTCTAAATGGAGTAACGAGATCTGTACTACCGCGGGTTTTGTACTTATTTATATCACAATTCTTCACGAACAGATGTTCGTTTTTCTTTGCAAAGCATGCGCACTCCAATAAATATAGTGATGGCAGTGTCAATATATTTAATTGTTTAAAACATTTACGACAACGGTCCCTCGCTCTTCGCTTAGCTAATATCCTAATAGCCTTATTCTGAATGATAAATAATCTCTCAATTTCATTAGAGTTTCCCCAAAATATTAATCCATAGAGCAACAACGATTGACATTTTTTAGCGTAGTGCACAGTCTAAGCACTTAAAAGACACTTAACACTTATAAGATTACTCAGTCTTTTGAGACAAAACACGGATCTTCAAAATTTTAGTGATATCTTGTCAATCTGGTCTTTCATTTCAAGTCACTAGTGATAGTCAGTCCTAGGAAATTGTGGGATGTGACGATCTTTCTGTCATTTCCCAGCTCTGACATGACTTGTTTTGAGAGACTGAAATGTATTGATACGCATTTGTTTTTGTTAATGACCGTGCCATTGTAGCCACAACATTCACGAATTATGCTATCTCCTTTGTTTGTAATTTCTAACAGTTCAGAAAAATTGTTTGCACAAGATAGTTGACTTGTATCATCCACATAAAGACTTATATAGGATCTACCTGAGTCAAGTTGCAACTGGGAGTATATACTAGGGAGATCATTTACAAATAGTACATAAATCGGGGTCCAAGTGCAGAGCCTTGTGGTACGCCAACTGGATTTGCCATAAAGTTGGACTGCACACGTTCCTGCTTAGACTCATCACAACTTAGACTCATTACAACAGCTTCTAATACCCATTTTTTCTACTTTCCCGAGCAGCTGATCATGTGGCACTAGATCAGAAGCTTTGGTCATATCGTAAAATGTCCCTAATGTCGATGTTTACTCTCCATACTTGAATATGATTCCAGTTGATTTCCCCTTTACAAAACCATGCTGTGATTCTGAAAATATTTCATGTTTCTCTAGGAATTCAATTCAATCACGAGGAATAAACATGTTCTTAGAATATCCACCACCATCAAGGCGTTCTTATAGAGGATATTTGGGGGGGGGGGGGGGTCTAAGAAGGAGGCTGTATTAGAATGTTTTTGAAATTCAATTTTCAGCTCTATGGTTATAAATAATTGTCGAATCCATGGAAAAAATGTCATTTACAGGGATGTTGGAAGGTAGGCAAGTTCTCTCGATAGAAACTGGCGTTGTAGGTACGTATGTATGTATACTTGGTGTTCAGAACCAAGAAAATTCTTCCGGTTCACTACATTCCATAATCTGGAATTCTTCATAAACTGGAACTATATTTGATACCTATATTAATAAGGGGGGGCCAGTTCGGCACTACCATCTGCATTTGAGCACATTCATCGTGGTTATTCAAGGAAGCGTTTGCAAATTCGTAGAAAAACTTAAAACCGATTTTTGATGATTTTTATATTATGGGACCAGCAGAGAACCAACTCGGTTCTGTCCACAATATTAGAGCTCGCAAAGACCGTCATTTCTTATGGTGATGTGTATTTCAAGGTATTGCGCACAGAACTATGATCTGTAGCTATACTGAAAATAATAATCTGCTGTTAAATAAATTTGCAGCTTTTTTTTCCATTATATTTCATGGTTCATTTATACAATTTACCTTGGAACGGAAACCAATTGATACATTTGAGGGGGCTAAAACAAATTATCTGAATCGATTCATATGGTCATAGGGAGCGAATGGGAATCCAATGTTACAGTTCCACGCCGGTCAGTATTTTCCGATGGTACATTTCCGCGCCGACAAGTCCTCAGTCGAAGTGTAGGTATAGTACCGCGTGAGGAAGGACCCGTGTTTACACAGAGGTTGTTTGCCAACATGGAATGTGTGATGTCGGACTTCTGTTGATTGTTGATCCTTGTTCGACTTTTCTCCGCTTATCGGGAAAGAAGGGGATGTTTATCGGAAGTGGGAACTCAGTCGTTCAATTTTTGTCGGAGATAATGTTGAACGAAGAGGGGAAGCCACTTCAGATGTACGAAGGATTCTTAGGTTTTAATTTTAATTCTTGAGGACTTACGCTTTTCACTCACTCAGCTCACCAAAAAAATTTATTTTATTTTTTCTTCATTATTCTTAAATTGAGCAAAATGGTCCAAGCAGGGTAAGAACTGGCACCCCAGTTCGCGCGGAATTGTCACATAATTTGGCGCGGAACTGGCAAAATTCACTTCTGTGCGGAACTGGTACCTAGGTAGAAAGCGGGTTTTGCACGGAACTGGGCCCGCGCTCGGCTCATAATAATTTACTGTTGAGAATAGCTTACCAAAAAGTCAGTACAACTTTATGGGGTCTCGGGTTACTCCAATAAATTACAGAAATGGCACTTCCATACGATTCAGATTAGGTAGTCTCGGTAAGTTTCTAAAATCATTCTTCAACTTGATCATTTCTGTGCATCTCCATTACACATATGAAATTATTATTTCCTATTGGCCCAAGCTGGTTGTCTTACCTTCACCCCATTAATTTACGCCTTAGCGTGCTCAGCAAAAATCCTGGAATGATTGGACGGACTTTATCAGAGAAACAATAAAGATTGTGGTTCTCCGAGATTTGTTACACATCCGATAGAACTATGATTCAATTTATTGCCAACTCCTACATATTATTCGTAGTAGGCTAATTATCTTCGATGGTTGTTTTCCGTTGTGCCTGATTCCCACAATCCACATGTAAATTAGAGTGAAAAGAATAAGACAAGGAGAAAGATTCGTTGTCCCTGTCATTAACTCTTCTGCGAATCAGAGGGAAGTCATTTTTAACAGACGGCTTAACTCTCAGATATCCATAATGGGATCGAGTTCATGGATGATGAAACCACCTCAACGATTCCAAGTTGGTCTCGTATGCGAGAGAAATTCATTTTACACCGGATTTTGCTTTGTCATCGACTTCCTTACGTAGATTCACCGATCTATGAGTGGCTATGCAGTATGGGAATATAATATATGCAGTTCCCTATTTTCCTGGTGTAATAAATACAAACAGTTTAAGTTTTATATTAGGCAGTAGTAATTAACGTAAGAAAGTCCGGCCAAGGAGATGGGCAATGAATATTCTACTCATGATCATAAAGGAGAGTATTGTTGATATCACATTCGTCACCGAACGGGAAGTAATGAACGTTAAAGCCAAAACCAACAAGGTGATAAGTAGGTAGTAAGAATGTATGACTAACGGACTAACTGTTAAAACTTAATCTTGTTACATCAAAGGCATGCCATTATGTGGAGTATATTGAAGCAACATTCGAATTACATGGGGTGGGTAGACCTGTCACTTTTTCACTCTTAGCACTGGATAAGTAAATACGATTGAATGAACCAAGTTAATAAGGAAAATTGTTCCAACTTACTTCGATATTATTTAATGTTACAAAAGGCTCCACACCTGGCAGTGTTTGCAGATTCATTTCTTGATACAAGTCGGACAAAGTTTTTCGACAGTACTCCGAGCCACGCTGGTGTACTGAATGGTGATTCTTCACTTCACTTCTAATTTCATGTCTCTCACTGTGGGATACACTGTAGTAGTTGGTGATGATGATTTGCTGAGTTTTACTTGCACTGTTTTGAAACTAAGGAACACAATAAAGAGAGCCAAGAGAGCAAAATATGACTTCATGTTGTAAGGCGAGTGGATTTTGACTGATGTTTTTCCTCGTAATATCGAGAGGCAAAGAGGATGTTTCGATAAACTTCTCCATCGTACAACCTGCCAAGTGAATCACCTGTCAAGCCGATTAGTATTCCTAGAACGATTGAGGAAGAACGGGGATAATATAAGGCCGGTCAAGTTTTCGCATGTAAGTACTGGCCGACTCGGCCATTGAGTTGGGTAGCCTATCCACATTGGTAATCCTTTTCTACATTGGGAATGTTTTCAGTTGATTGGTCCCAAAGACAGAAGTTTACCGAGAGGAGTAGATATAATGAGAAGCACTCATGACTTCTGTGAACATTACTTTCCCATTTTTATATGAGAATATTTAAGTTCCTCCACTAGCCTGGGCGGCACCCCCTTGCCCTGTGTGACGTCACTGGTTGCCGAAACTTAGAAAGCTCTTAGAAAAAGAACTATTCATCGTAGGAGAGTGCGGTTAGCCTCAAAATTCGTAGAATGGAACCTACTTTCGTTCAAAAATAGAAATAGAAGTCATGGAGACTCATTGAGGTGTGTACCTGTCCACTAAATTGAAATTTGTATGTAAATATGTAAACCATCCATAATAACTTCAGGAGCTCCAGCACCTGCTGCCATCTGTTGCAACTGCTGTGCTTCAGTAACTTGCCAGATCACCGATACAAGCCAAAAAATTGGAAGATGGTGCAACGATCTGGAGCCTTTTACTGAACAAGTAGGGCTCAGTAAATTGCTAAAGTTACTAACCGAAACGGATTGGTCATTCGTAAGGGAGAGCAAGATTTATGTGGGAGTAAGATAGGCCAATTTCATTGAAGTATTAAGGTCGTATATGGATGCTAATTTCCCACTGAAGAAAGTGACAATAAGAAATCGCACGATGGAATAAGAAGCTAGTGGCTGTACAACGAAGGGTTGAGACTGACGAAGCAACACCTGGAGACGTGCTCATCCAGGAGCGTAACGATGCACCCTCCGACTCCACTAAAGGTGCAGTAGCGAGATTTCGCCATCAGTATCGGGAGTCTATCAGAACAAACAGAATCTCAGCCCGAGATCAGCGAATAAATAGCTCGAAGAATCCTGTAAAAACGTTACGGAAGTTGTTCAATATCAAGAGAGGCAAAGCAGAAACGAAAGTGGAAAATGGCTCAAAAATTTTTCCGCTTGAATTTAATCACTACTTTGCATCAGTACCAAATGAAATAATAAGCAGTATTCCGTACTCAAGTGGGGGCCCTCTGGACATCTAACCTTGTACGCCGAATGGATTGAACTTCAGCATGGTCACTCCTAATGGTGTACTGAAGGTAACTGCTAACTTAAAAAATAGTGAATCGTCTGATATAGACGGTGCTAAAACTAAAATGATCAAATATATAGCCGTAGTGATCACCGTTTTCAAAAAAGGAGACGAATCTGATGTGTCAAACTACAGAGCAATATCCCTCCTACCCATCATTTCTAAGATCTTTGAAATGATCACGAAATAACAAATTTCCCAGTATTTTGAATCGAATCAATTATTTGTCTCTCAACAGTTTGGTTTACGTCCTGGTGTGAGCACGTCGGTTGCTATAATGTCCTTCGTGGACTTCTGTACAAACGCTTTGAAGCGGGGAAGTTCGTGAGGGCCACATTTTTTGACCTCTCCAAGGCTTTCGACTGCGTTTCCCGTGAGATCCTTCTTGAGAAAATGGAAAAATACGGATTTAGCTGCAGCATATTGAAGGTATTCGCCTCGTTTCTCTCCGAAAAAGTGAAGTGGGAAAATGAATACTCGCCCTCAGAACAAATTGTGGTGGGGTGTACCCCAAGGGTCAATTTTCGGGCCCTTAGCGTTCTTAATATACTCGAATGATGGAGGGGATGCTTCACCCCAAACCCATTTCATCCGGTTTGCCGAAGACACGACTGCTATCGTCAAAAGTGATTCCTTCAACGAAGTTCGCCACACCCTCAAGAAATTATTCACGCTACGACTGAGTGGAAGAACATCAATAAAATGCGTTTGACTGACGCAAAAACTGCAACGATCACTCTACGGCCCGCAAAACTAAGATGTAATGAACCCCTAAAATTTCTTGGGGTTATGCTAGATGCTAGAAGCCTTAGCTGGAATGAACAGTGCGAGTATGTAGCAATAAACTAAGTATAAACATATTCCTAATTCGTAGACCAACGGCAGTGTCTCTCCAAATAGCCTAAGAAAATTCTATTTTGGATGATTTCACTCGCATTTGTCGTATGCCATACTAGCATGGGGTCATTGCTCTTCTGCTAAAAATATTTTTCTTTGCAACGAAGATGTATAAGGGTCTAGGCGCGAATTGGATATAGAGAAGATTGTAGGAGTCAATTTATAAATTTCGAGATTCTAATCCTGCTGTATTTATGTTTAAGAATGCTTGAATAATGCGCATCTCAAAAAAGTCAGTGGAATAAAATAGGTGATGCACACGCGCACTTTACAAGAAGGAATGATGATAATGTAGTCCCATTCAGTAGACTTTAAAAATCTGATAACTCCCACAGTTATGCGATTAAATTTTACAATAAATTACCGAATCAAATGAAAGATGTGCCATTGAAACGATTTACCTCATGTGTAAATAAGTTATTAAAGAAAGAAGCCTTTTATTCAAGTGAAGAATTTTTAGCTTTTCAATTCACGGTACATGTTAAGATAAATTAGCAGGTAGGAAAATTCATAATTATACTTAACTATTTAAATTTCATTTAGGTAATCCTATTGACGTTTTGTCCTACTTACGAAATTTATATGTAAACGGTTGCTATATACTCATGTATGTACAGCATGATAATAAACAATCGAATCGAATGAACGTATCATAAGATTTACTTCCATTTACCTACCTACTGTAAATGTAATGATGTAGCTCATGTATAGCAGCATTTTTATGTGTTTTTTCTTGTGGGTTTTATCATTCTCAATAATGAACCTTCGGTATTGCATGGAGAAACCCCCCCACCGGTCCAAATTGCATGATTAGCGTAATTCAAGCTAGGTACATAGAATTCGAAAATTAAATGCAAAATGTTACATTATTAGACCGTTGTATTATACCTAATAAATTTGTAGCGTTTTCTTTTAATTATCCTGCGTAGTACCTTACATAAAAAGGAGTTTTGGTAACTCCATCCTATCAGTCATTAACATATTATTATAATATTTTCACTATCCTGCATGGTGTCAGCTACCTATATTATTGGAATTATTATATCGACTGGTAGACTGGCTTCCCATAGTATACGGTCTACAGGACCCTTATACTGAAGAGATTAAAAATTATTATACGATGAATGATTGCGATAGAATGAGTTTGTTTAATGAGAATTATACTTGGAAATCACAACCAGGCGAATCCTTTTTCTCGGGATCACACGAGTGATTGCCATAGTTCAGCGAGTGGGACAGTGGGCGAAAGTTTATACGACTTGTGATTCGCAGTATCGAAAGTGCCGATCCGGTATGCAAATTAACTTGAATGAGAAAGAAAGTAGGTTGATTTGGTAGTGTTAAGGCCACGAAAGTGATCTAAGATCGTAATGTGTAATTAATTACACAAAAAATTTACCAACATCTATAAATAAGATTTTGCGCCAAAAATGGAACGAAAATTGAGTTTTCAACATAAAGGTAAGGTAAATCGGAATGAGTTCCTTAAATCAACAAAAATAGGTCAACTGACACAATAAAGAAGTAGTGACCTATTTAAATAACAAATATGTAGGTTGAACAAACCCTTCCCAAGTGTTACTTGAAAAGTTCGCTCATTAGCTCATGCTACATGATAGAAATTTAAACTTTCTTCTTACTAATCAGTGAATGAATACATATTAGGAATTTGTCCATAGAAATCACGTGTGCCAACTAGTTGATAAAAAATATCGTAGACTTCTCATCATCTTCATTCATTCTACTTTGCTGTTTTGCATTCCCATAAGTAATTCAACCTCAAGCGATTCAAATCTACTATTTATCAATCTTGCGATTATGTTAACGACTCACCAGGTCTACCTAGCATGATCGTTGAACTAAAGCCGTTTGTTCATGATCAACATCGGACAAACTGGTTCTCATTTGTTAGGTAGACCAATATGCACGGAAAGTGAAGGACGCGTATCTTTGACATTCGAAATGATCCCAACCAAGGGAGTAGGTATACTAAGTGATTAAACTCAATCTTTAGTTTCCAATATAAATGTAATAAAACTGAATCTCATTTCAGATTTCCAAAGGGTACAAGTTAATTAGGGAAATTTGTATCTACCTATGTAATTATAATATAACTACATTTAATGTACTCGTCGTATTACTCGGAGTGGCACTAGGAACTACGACGATTTTAGTGGAATGGATGGTCGTTTACTTTGCAAGTATAGTTGGTATATACATTATACTAAGTATTCCGATCGAACACTAGGAGCGTACTTGCCAATACAGTTTTTTGTTTCTTGCAGATATTAATGAACATGAAGTTATTCTAGATTCTGACGCTACGCTTTAGTGAAAATTTTTCATAAATAGACGTTTCCTATTAGGATTTTTATACATACCCCAGTTTTCCTAAAAATATCTGCACAAATATTGCCTTTTGCACCATTCAACAGGTATTGTATATGGGTAGGTAGGTACGTGGTCATTACTTGACAAAACTTATGACGATCACTATCAGCTTATGCCCAGGTACCTACGGAAATTAACTCAATAAACATATTTATCGTCTCAATGTCAGAGATCAGCTGAAATTGATTGAGGCCAACAGCATTTTCGCAGTCTCAAATAACAAGTTATAGAGACCCGTTCTTCTAACTGTTGTAGAATTTATTTCACAGGATGTGAAGCGAACTGCCGACCTTATAACGAAAACTGGTTTTATCGACTGAACAAAATATTCGCGCTATTTCCTCGTAGGTAGTGTAGAATTGAGGTAGGTCAGTTGTCCCACACATCGATGGATTTCTCAAAGCAAATTTAGTTCCTTTGACTCCCTACCAGAGGTGTTAAATACCCGGGTATTTATTTCTCTGGGTAAATACTGGGTAAATACCCCATTTGAGTATTTATTCGGGAATTATTTACAATAACTGTTTTCGTCTGCAGATGGTTCATCGTGGAATCTTCATCATCCGTATACACAGTGATCTGACATCAGGGTATATGAGAGATAATGGTGATTTAGCTCAGCTCCCTCCTCTCACAACTCAAATATCCCGACCATACCGACATCAGCAACTAACATGGGGCCGACTATACAGCAAACTGATTCGATTTTATGGACGGATTTATTGAAATATTTATGCTGATGTTATATTGGTTGCGAGGAGTTCATGTGTCACAAATTGGCATGCGTATCTACTACTAAATAGTTTGGGACCACCATGTATACAGATTATAACTATTGTAAAGGATCTTGCGTTTAAAGTAGTTACCTTGTGAAATTCTCCTTATAGTTGCAAAAAATGTTAATTCCCTGGCGCCCATCGTTACCCTCATTTCCATCATATGAATTTTCAGAAGAGGATTTTCTCAGAAAGTTTTTCATTCATTGGCACTTTCATTGTTTCAGGGGAACGTGGATGAAGAGTTGCCACCGGTGACAAAAGATCCCACGGGAGCCCACGGCCTCTCGACTCCCTCATTGTCCACGACCGTCGCCCCTGAAGAGCCATCCACCGAAACTCCCTCTCAAGAGAAAGCGGAAGAGGGCGTCCAAGAATCACAAACCTCGACTCCGAAAATCCCCGTCACACCGGAGGTAGGTAGAATAAGTTGACCGAAATTATTAGGGACTAGCCTGACCGCTCGCTTCGCTCGCTATCCGAGATTCGCTGTACGCAGTATCGTGGAACCAACAAACGACGGAAAAATCCCATAGCCTACCGGGTATTTGTGCCCAATTTTATCAAAATCCGTCAAGCCATTCAGGAGTTGACCATGGTCGACCATATTTCCGCTATGGTCAGGGAATTAAAAATGCGCCTACGTTCAACTTGGGAGGCTACCGGATATTGGTGCCAAATTTGGTCGATATCCGTTGAGCAATTCGGGATTCGACCATGGAGGGGCCCATGGATGCGCTATGGTCGACCGCGGGGGTAGTCCGAAAACCACAATGTTCTTCGTGGACAATAAAAGTGTTTGCAACCACCACCAAAGTAGGTAGGTAGCTACATGAAATTAAAAACACAGATCGATAACCTCATCGGGCTCATGACATTACTGGACAGTCATGAGCCAGTTTATCAATTATCAGACACATGAATCACGTAGAACACAAATAGGTCGGTAATTACTGTGCTTTTGCTACACCTCCCTGATAAGATGATGTGGCATAAAATCTGAGCGCTACCAACACTTTCATCAACGGGGTTAGTGGCAACTAGGGTTACCAGGCATAAGTCTTTTTATACTTCACTCTTTTTGGTCCCATAATTTCGTATACTATTATTTTTTTTCATTTTATAGCCAACAACACCTACTCTTTTTCCATAGCCTATGAGGTTAGCTAGGAACATGGAAGTAGGATCCTTCTTCCATGGCTAGGAATGGCTAGAAGGGAAAGCCGCTGGGAAACGGTTGTAGCTATTTTTGTGTGATATTTCTGCGAGACTGATTTGAAGTGTGCCGTTTTACTCTGGTTAGAAGTATTTTTGAAAAGTTTGTTCCACAGATAAGTACCTTGTTACATGAAATTGTAATCTGAAAAACTTAACATTACCTTTATGCAAGACTGAGGTACCTGCTCGTTGTGAATTGTGCTTAACAAATGGAATTTAAGTTTTTCTTCTAGTTGTTGCCTTGAACATCATACCTGCCTAGTGTTCTTCATTTCTGTGATATTTTCGAAAGACTGATAGAGCTCCTCCTCTCCTTTTGAACTATAATAAAACGCTTGTTTCACTGATTAGTTGAAATGTAGTTATATAAAATTCTACAATGTAAACAACAAAATTGAGTTCGAAAAAAGTTGCCTGAACTAATAAAATATTATTTTATTATCACAATAAATCCAGTTTGATGATTTCATGTACCAGTTCATAAAACTACCTATAGCATGACCCATTTACATATTTTACATATTTTTTTTAACCAAGGATATACTATTTTCTAGAAGGGGGAATCTGGTAGCCCTAGTGGCAACCCTGTTACATTTACATGTCTTGTTGACTGGTCACCAAATATAATTGGAACTAACACATTCACGACTGTTTCTTTCCCAAAGTGGAACCTTCTTTTGTATCGTCCAAAAATTCCAGTTGGTTCTCTTGGTCCCGGCGATATATTTCTTCGGTAGCATTACTATCCCGCAACCGTTATAATGGAGTTGTCATATTCTTCATCCCACATCAGGCATGAAATGGTCATTCATATCCATTTATGTAATGAAAACGTTCCGGCGAGATTGTCATTGTCAAGTTCTTCCATGAGGTGAGGAAATACTTTATGAATAATATGAAACTGTTCTATAATTCTGGAGAAAAACTAATTTGTAAGGCTGAATTTCAAACTGTATGAGGAGAAGCCCATATAGACGGGTTTATTGCCTTGTGATGCTTTCGAGACGGAGACGGTTGGTAAAGTGCGCGCTTCAAAAACTTTGCTTAGAACGCGGAAGGTTAAATGCCCTTTCCAGACCGCCTGTGCCGGCGTAGGGGCCAAACGAGCCTAATCTGCGCATACAAACCTCTTCATTTAGGCCCGCAAACGCTATGAAAGTCTCGAGGAGATTAATCTTTCGGCTTCTCCCAGGCCACTTCCGAGAGCCTTCGAGCTTATGAAGCTCTCCTGATGGATTTTAATTAATTAGCAGAGGCCCGTACTTTCCTAGGACGGCCATCCTCCTGTTCCCCGCAGTTTTCTCGGAGTTCGAAATGGCCCAGCGGCCACCGTCGAGCGTGAAGTAGAAGTCACCGTGTTCACCAGTAGGCCGTTCCAGTTCTTCTAGTTATATTATCACTTGATTTACCGGACTTATATAGGTATTGTGCGTGATGAAAATATGGAACTTAGCATTAAAGCATATTTTTGGTGTTGTTTACCTTCCGATTTCATATAGAAATATTTTCGGCCAACGGATATTGTGTGTGTGTGTGTGTGTGTGTTTAAGCCTGTTTGTATACTAAGTACACACGAATGGTACCTATATGTATCTGACCGTTCTAGTTCCGGACTAACTTATACTTTTGACATTCTGGCTATTCAGCTTATTAGGAACAGCTTTGCGTAATAAGGGTAGAGAAAAAGATTATAACCGATTTTCACTGTACATGTGTTTAAGCCTTTTTGGTATACTAAGTACACCCGAATGGTACCTATCTGTGTTTGACCGTTCTAGTTCCAGACTAATGTATATTTTTGACTTTCTGACTTATTAGTAACAGCTGTGCGTAATAAGGGTAGAGAAAAAGATTATAACCGATTTTCACTGTACATGTGTTTAAACCTTTTTGGTATACTAAGTACACCCTACGGTACCTATCTGTGTTTGACCGTTCTAGTTCCAGACTAACGTATATTTTTGACTTTCTGACTTATTAGTAACAGCTGTGCGTAATAAGGGTAGAGAAAAAGATGAGAATCGATTTTAAGTGTTTACCTACTAATCGTTACATTTCGATCTGCTGCTCGAATCTCGTCGACACGGGCAAAGCCTAATGTCGAGCAGCATGCGATGGGAAGGAGACTCTACTTTCCCCATATCGTATTTACCTACTCTTGTACAACATGTAAATATTCTGAATAAAAATATTCTATTCTAACAGTGAGATCATCTTCGGCAACAGATGAATATGTTGTAGGAATTTAGGTGCATGTAGACATGTCCTTGTCAGTACTGCAGTGCTAAAAAAACGCCATATCCCCAATTTTGTTCTTTTTGACATACCTGAGGATGGTTTTGTTGAACTTGGTACGACGATCAGAGGAGAGAAATAGTACTCTAGAGAAGAATAGTCGTTAACATGCGGCTTTCTTATAACAGATTTCGTACTGATTACGAATTATACCATAATTATAGACCTGTAGGAGCCACAAATCCAAATTAGCTACGCATTTTGCAACAAACCGCGGGAAAACAATTTTTTGACCTTTCTCCCATACTCCTAGTACTAGAACCAAACGATTGTATTTTTATTTTACATATTTTATCTATATTACGGTACACCAGTAGGAAGAAAAAAAATCATTTTTTTACGCAAATTTTCAAATAAAATACATATCTATGCAAGTGCAGTGGGTCAAAAATGTTCATTTTCGAGATTAAATAACAATTTGGAGTAGAACAATTTGGTCACATTCGGATTTGTTTGTCAAAAATCGCTTTAATAAAAGAGGGTAGAAACTACCAAAATTTCAAAATATTGGTTGGTACATATTCGAAGGAACTACTAAAGGTACCTACTAGCGGACTTGATGCTAATCCTGCTTTCAAATCATCAGTTTCAGAACTACGTCACGATCAGGCCTGAGAGCGTGCGGAGTAATTTGAGTAAAGAAGAAGACACAGTGGTGACCTCCTTGCCTGATTTCAACTCCACATCAACGCCACCTGCCACCACTAAGGCACCCTTGGTGCCACCTTATCCGGGAGGTTAGTAACTGCTGTTTGAAAACGTTGCGAATTCGTATAATGGTTTATTATTTACCTGTATAGATACCTCTTGTGCGTGGATCACTATTTTCTGTCGCCAGTACAATAACCTCGTGCTTCCGCAAGGAAAGCCCCAAATCGAGTACCGGGGCCGGCCGGACAATTTCACTTACTTAAATAATTATGCATT
Organism: Leptopterna dolabrata; assembly: GCA_954871275.1. NCBI lineage: Eukaryota > Metazoa > Arthropoda > Insecta > Hemiptera > Miridae > Leptopterna > Leptopterna dolabrata. The sequence continues at coordinate 33,405,700 of OX940976.1, forward strand.
TTTCCACCGCCTCGATCTCCCCGCCACCAGCCGGTCATTTTTGAAATTCTGATGGACGCTGTTCTCTTTCAGGATATCTAGGCTGAGGTTATGTATACCGTAAGATTCACACTCATGTTGACGAAGCTTTTCGGTTCAAACTTCCGGGCCTGTGAACAATCGGCTGGACGTACAATGCAATGCCGGGTTGTCTATAAAAATCCTGCAGTTCGGAATCAATTAAATAATGTCATAACATCATCATAATCATCATTAACGTCATATCATAATCATCATCATCATAAATAACATCATATCGTTATCATTGATTAACGTCATATCAGTTAAGCAACGCCATATATGTTATGTGCATTCATATTATTAAGAACTTCAACAGTCAGTCATCAACTTCAACAGTGGTCATGTTCACAATAAACAACAATTCATAAGATGGAGTCATTGAAAAGGCACATGAGTGAAAAAGTCTACCCAAACTTGGTAATGGACACAATAGCAATTACAAATTGCTTATTGATGGGTACTAGGAAATTTT